>OX465297.1:191932892-192532892 GCA_949987735.1 Leucophora obtusa
CATACACCGTAATCGGCGCCGAAAACGAAATTCCATACATTTGCGCCGAAAAAATTAGCAACGTAACGGCGCCGATCAACAACGAAAAACTAGCGATTTGGCTGGCAACGGAACAAAAACAACATCAAGTAGTAGTTTTAAAAATGATGCTGCAGAAAAAAATCCTAAATTTAGCAGATTATTTTTGCTATATATTAGTAACATAGGAACAGCAAAAACAAAACTCTTTAAATATACAGAATTTTAGTTATATTATCTCATAATATTTGTTAATAGAAAATATTTTGATTAAATGAAAATTTACATTTTTTTCATTATTTTTAAAAATAGACATCCTAGGAAAAAATTTAACAATCGGTTGACGACCACGCCACTTCTGTAACTGGTTCCACTGCAACCGATTCCATGGAAATGTTTCCGAAACTAGTTCCACGCATCTTATATGGAAGGTATTATAGGTGGAGAATCAGTTCTAGAACTAGTTCCTGATTGGGGTTTGCCTTTTTACTGGGTAGTGTCTCTGTAGCAGAAACGATTTAAATACTTTAAAAAGTTTAATATAATCAGTATTTTTTTTATTACAACAGTAATTCTTTCGTGCATCATTATTCTTTTTACCTTAAGGCTAAAACAGCAAAACTTCAAAACTTCAAAAATTTTATTTTTGTTTTAATAGTCATATTACAAATTTATGATTTTAATAAATATGTAACGATAACAACACTATCTGTCTTCATCAACTGCATTTTAGCATAACAGGGTGGGCCGAATAACCAAAATATCAATTTTTTAAACTTTACAATAAAGAAAAGCTTTTCTATGTGGGACCACTCTAAAGTCAATACATGAATCCATGTACTTGAACGTCTGAATGACAATAAGTGTTCAAGTTTTATATTTTTGTCAAATTTAACTGTAAATGAATAATGTTGCAATTTCAAATTTCTTTTGACATGCTGTTACATTATGTATGGTGTAGAAAATAAGTATGCAAGTCTATTCATATTTCCAAGCAATTGTTATTCGTCTACAACACGATATTTTTCTTATTCTTCCAAACAATTTATACTGTTGCATACAACACAAGCACTGTGTATATATATTTGCTTTTTTTGTATCATTCTCTAAGAATTTGAGTTTTTGTTAGTTAAGGAAATCAAAAAAAAAAACATGCAAAATAGGTTTTTTTAGAGACTCACACACACTCACGTTCACACACTTTTATATATACGATATGTAAATTGCTAACACAGAATATTTTTTATGGCGCACAACAATTTTTATGTGCATTTGTAACAAATACACTCACATAGCCACAAATACAGGCAAGTTCACACACTTACTTTAACAATTGCTCACATTCTGTTCAGATGTGTTCACATCGTAAACCCAAACACAACAGTGTCAAATGCATACAACATCAAACACTATCATCATGTGGCATTCATATTGCCACACTACCGCATTGTATATTTATATTCGAGCCAGTGTTGTTAGTGCCTTTGCACCCTGTTACTGTTGTTCTTTTGGCAAAGGAGTGCTTTTTTTTATTTTGTCTGAAAAAAAAAAATATTAAAACGCTTGAAACAATTTATGTACGAAATTAAAATAACCTTGTAAAAATGTTTCATACCATCAACATGTATTCCCATGTATGTTCTTATGTGATTATACCATATATTCTGTTTCGCTAAGTTAGAGATAATTTAATTTTTTTTTTTTTAGTTTTACATTTTTTGTTTAAGAAGTTTCTCTTTGAAATGAATTTTTATTAGTGCATACATTTATTTTTTAATTTTGTTAATTTAAAATAATAAAAAAATCTGATGCAATAAAGGATAGTAAAAATTATACGGCAGCTTGTAAAACAAATCTAAGAAATTAATACAATTAATTTAAAATGCAAGGAATTTTTTAAATTATAGTATTCCCGAGTAAAAACATTTATATATAATCATATCATATTTAATATAATATTGTAGAAAAACATCTGCTTTAATATAGCTTTATATGAATATATGAGATGTTGCATATAATCATATATAATTTTATTTTGGATTTTGTTTTTCGAAAGTTTTTAATATGGCCCCATACATGTTAATATCTAAATATATATTAATGTATATTACAATAGATGTGACATATATAATTAAATGAGATATTTATTGAACAGCATGATTTCATAAACAATTTTATATGACTTTATATGGTATTATGTATTAATAATAGATGGTATCATACTAAAATTTTGCTTTACGTTAGTTAACCCGGTTAAAAATGATTTTAATATAATATTAAATTTAATTTGATACAATTATATCTATTCACGTGCGGTTAATGTGATATCATATAAAATTATATCTAGTTTTAGCAATATAATTAAAATTTTATAATTTAGATCTCATAATATTAGATTATTTTCTCTACCAAATTATATAAAATTTTATATGGTAATATATGGCCTATCAATTTATGTATATTTATATACAATTTAATAGGGAAATTTACCCCATGTTATTAGATCTAATTTGTATAAATTTACTTATATTGCTGCAATTGTATACAATTTTATATGGCATCACATTAACCACTCTTGATTAGATATAATTACACAGTACAACACGAAAAAAAATTACGGTGTTCTGACAATGGATTCTGGTAGAGGAGACAAAAAAAACATACGTGTGTAGGCGTTTTGAAAGATCACATCGGAATTTTATTTTACGGAGGGGGGTTAAAATTTCTCCCTTTTTTCAAATGTTTATTGTAAATCGGCATAGGAAACCATGTGAATCTTTCACTTTAGGTACAGGACGTGTTCAGCGAACTTATGCAAAATACTACGAGGAACATTTTAGTGGAACATATTATCCCTCTAACTCTGCAATTAAAGGAACTCTTTTGGCCCTTTTTTAAAAAGAGATCAAAAAGACCCGTAAGTTCAAGAGTTAAAGGGTTAAAATGTTCCACAAAAATTTTCCTCCTAGTGGTTTACATAAGTTCACTGAACACATCCTATACCTAAAATGGAAAATTCACATGGAATCCCCCTAAAATCGAGGTTTGTTGGGCATTTGAGCGCCAATTCGGAATAAGTACGAGATTAACACTTAAACACATTTTAAGTTTTGACTTATTTCTGGCATTGAAGTTAAATTTTAAACTTCGATGTCTTCAGAGACTTATAGTAGAATTTCATAGCAAATATTTTTGCGGAGCATTTTAACCCTCCTACTCTTTAATTAAAGGGACTTTTTTTACCCCTTTTTAAGAAGAACAAAATAGCCCCGTAAGTTGAAAAGTTATAGGGTTAAATTGTTTATCAAAAATATTTGTCATGAAATTCTACTATAAGTCTCTGAAGACATCAAAGTTGAAATTTTAACTTCAGTGCCATAAACAAGTCAAAACTTAATAATGTGTTTAAGTGTTAATCTCGTACTTATTCCGAATTGGCGCTCAAATGCCCAACAAATCTGGATTTTAGGGGAAAACCATGTGAATCATCCATTTTAAGTATTGGGTGTATTCAGCGCACTTATGGAAAACCGTAGGGAACATTTTTGTGGAATATTTCAACCCTCTAACTCTTCAACTTACGCGTCTTTTTTGTCCCTTTTAAAACTGGCGCCAAAAAAGTCCCTTTAATTGAAGAGTTAGAGGGTTAAAATAATCCACAAAAATGTTCCCCGTAGTGTTTTACATAATTTTGCTGAACACATCCTACACCTAAAATGAAAGATTCAAATGGTTTCCTATGCCGATTCACAATAAACATTTAAAAAGGCGGATATTTTAATCCCCCCCCAAAATAAAATTCCGATGTGATCTTTCAAAACAGGTATATTTTTTTGGTATGCTCTAGCAAATTCCATTGTCAGAACAGCGTAATCTTTTTTCATGTTGTAGATATATATTTTACCCTACACCACTACGTAGAGAGGGTATAATAGGTTGTGCTGATGTTTGTAACACCAAAAAATATTGGACCTAGGCCCACCTTATTGTATACCGATCGACTCAGAATCACTTCTTATTTCGATTTAACGATGTCCGTCTGTTCGTCTGTCTGTCCATGCATCCTTGTGCGAACTCTACAGGTCGCAAATATTAAGATATTTTGATGAAATTTGGTAAACCGACTTACTTACGACGATGCCTGTTGATTTTGGTTAAAATCGGTTCATGTTTAGACCTGGTTCCCATATAAGGCCCTGATTGTTCTACTATCTTATTGTTTTGAGTCTATGGAAAGCCTTATATTCACCTTAATCGCATAAGTCATAATTGTTAATAGTTTATCATAAAAAAACTACTATAAATAACTTGCACATTTTTCTTTGTTATTTAAAATTCGTAATACAAAATTGTTATAAGAGGTCACGATTTGTTATATCAAAAAGCCATTAATTAAAAAACTTTGTTTTCAATAGTTTTTGTTTATGTCCTCATAACGTTCACAGACACGTTTGACTTTTAAAGTTTTCGCAAATTTCTTAAATCATTATCGGTTCGTTTTAGTGTATTTGTAGTTAATTATACAGACCAACTTAACACAAGGAACCTCATTTATTATTATATTAGTCAATTTCTATAGTCCCATATAACTGCTACCAAATTATACAATTATTTTTATTCTACTCGTACATAGTACTGATAATGGCAAAAAAATAAAAAAGTTAAAGAATGAAAAATTTTGCAACAACCAAACAACTTAGGTATGTCTCATTTCAGTTTCGAATATAGCACACGAATTGCATAAAGAAAAACCAATAAAGTTGAAGTTTATAGGCAGCTGTAAAACTGAACTCCATTTGAGTCTTTTATTCAATCAGACGTACACTCACACAGACATACATACTCGTATTTACACACTCACACACACATACAGTAAGTATTATTACCATTATCAACACAGATATAAATGAACTAACTTAGGAATGAAATGAAACAAAATGACTGAACAAACGAAAGAACCAACTAACTGACTAAACTGTTTCTGTGGGTTACTAGGAAAAATGCATTTTCATTGTTTGAATTGAATCAATGAATAAAACAAAAATAACAGGCACGTGGATGTTGAGCTGGGAATATCAACAAAATTATGCCGCTAAATATAATGGGAAGAGTTTTCTTTGCGCATGTTTATATAATCTTTACTCTTTTGTTATTTAAAAGAGAACCTTCAGAACTAATTTAAGAGTGATTGTATGTATTTAATTCATTTGGGTTACATTGTTTTGGTCATAATTATAAAAGTTTTTGCTGTTTTGTTTTTCTTATGATTTCCTTGTAAAAGAACAACAACAAATATTAATAAACCTAAATTTGTTGGTTATTCGCATTTTTACATGATTTGCTTTTATAAATAACTTGAGAATTATTTGTTTTGTTCAGAGCTTTGAAGAATTAATTCCTTAATTCAATTTTTCAATTCTGAATTAAAAATTCGATGAATTAATTCATAAAGCACCATATATTGAATTGAATTAATTCATATTTGTTTTTGTTCGATTTATTTTGTTACGAATTAATTCAATTGCTATAGTTCTTTTTATTAAATCGAATGAATTAATTCACTGGTGAACTCGTTCAATATTATAAATCGAACGGCAAAAAAGTGAATTAATTCCTTAATGAATTAATTCACCACTGAATTCATTCAATTTCATTTTCATTCACTGAATTAAAAAAAATTAAATTCATTCAGTGAATTAAAAAAAATAAAATTACGTTCAGTGAATTAAAAAAAAAAATAAAATTACGTTCAGTGAATTAAAAAAAAAATACGTTCATTGTACTCAATGCCTGTTTTCTGCCGTTCAGTAGAAGAAAACATTTATTTACAAATAAAATTTACAACTAAGCAATTTTACAGCGTTTGCTTGTGAAAATAAACAAATTACATATATATTAAGTGTTAGAGAAACCCGAAGCACTTTATCAACCTACGTGATTAAAAAATAAAGCCTCTTACTATTAAAAATAAAAACTATACAGATATAGATGAATTTGGAAAAAAATATAACTATTAATTTTTCAAACTTATGCTTCCCAGTAAAATGTAGATGCTTCACTATGACATATTTCATTTATACGGTTTTACAATACAATACTGAACGGCGGAAAACAGACTTTTAATTCAGCATACGTAATTTTTGTTTTTCAATTAAGTGAACGTATTGTTTTTTTTCAATTCAGTGAACGTATTTTTTTCTTTTTTAATTCACTGAACGTAATTTAATTTTTTTTAATTCACTGAATGTAATTTTATTTTTTTTAATTCACTGAATGTAATTTTATTTTTTTAATTCACTGAATGAAAATGAAATTGAATGAATTCAGTGGTGAATTAATTCAGTAAGGAATTAATTCACTTTTTTTCCGTTCGATTTATAAAATTGAACGCGTTCAACAGTGAATTAATTCATTTTATTTAATAAGGAGAACTATTGCAATGGAATTAATTCTTTGAATTTATTCTTTGATGAACGCATTCAGTTGAACAAATTCAGTGAATTACTTAAGAAAAGCAATTCATTCAATTCTAAAGAAAATTGAATTCGATTGGTAGTGAATTCATTCAAAAAAGAATTAATTCTTCAAAGCTCGGGTTTTGTTAGTGTTATAAATTTTGATATGTCCTGTAATATAAGCGAAATATAAATCCTTTTAAATAGAACACCATTTCTAATGTTTTTGAGTTTAATTATTTTTAACTATACAATAAATTTCTATTGTTCACGGTTTACTTACAGAGACAGGGATTCTATTTGGTAGGCTCCTCTAAATTTTAAATGAAATTTGGATATGTGATAAATAAGCTTGGTTAAAGGCTGCCTTAGGTTAAAGGGCTAAAAAATTCGATTTTTTATCTGCACTCATTGAAATAAATCTATAAAATTAGCAGAAGAAGCAACTTAAAATTAGTAAAAATCAATTTTTTTCAAGCCCAAAAAAATTATCACACAACAACTACACAGATCAACTATAAAATTCCAAACAATTTCCATTATATTAATTTAAAATAAATTTGCTCTAATAGTATATTTATTTTTTGTAAATTTAATTTGCAATCTATTTCATAACTCTAAGTCTTTTGATTCCAAAGTTAAAACAAAAATTGTGAGCAATGTTCAGTTTTTCCGAAAAAAACGCGCCTAAAAAATTATTTCTACACTTTTTTTTCAAAATGTTGTGTTTTTATCTATTAATGATTATTCGTCAATAAAACAAATAATATTTGAAAATTACGCCTTTCCTGAATTAATCACCATTTTTTCTATCGTTCAATCTACTGTACAGCGGTTGAAAATTTATGATTGGAAATGTGAAGGTACACTCTAAATATTCTATATAAATTGGTGTATTCTAATGCAAATATTGTTTTTCACATAATTTTTGTTCACCACAAAAATTTCTTTCATATCTTAAATGTTTTCTTTCACCTCTATAATGTTTTCTCTTTAAAATTTTTATATATGATTTGTAATAAGAAGACGAGAATATAAAAAAGTTTTCTGAAGCCGAATTTAATGCAATTTATGCTGTTTGGCCTGTGAACTGCTAAATGGAGGGGAAATTGCCGTAATATGTAACACAGCTCTTCTGGGTTTTAAAGGATTTCTGGTTTTAACACAAAACCTTCAAATCTTGCATACTCATACGTACCTGGGTGCGTATGATTATTCTTTTTAATTAATATCACTCATACGTTAGGGTAGCATTTATATTTTAGTAATACCGAGTTGAACTTGAAAATAAATTTGGAAATGATGTAGTTAGCATTAGTTCACATAGTTCACATAGTTTACAAATTTTTCTTGTTTATTTAACTAATTATGTATCATCGTCATCATCAGCATCATCTTCTATGTAGTTTCATACTTATTTTGTAATCCAGTTCACATTTCGTTTACAAATTTGTGTTCTTTTTTATTTTCTTGTTGTTTGGTTCTCCGTGTTTTGCTGTTATGAGAAATGAAAATATTTTTTCGTCTGTTTATTTTGAAAATGTAATTTTCTTAAAATGATCTCAAAGTAGTTTTTAAATTAGGGGAAAATGAAAGGGTTATGAAATATCAACAAATACACCGAATCGTATACACATATTAAGACTAACAAGCAAATATTAACAACATGGAATAACAAATATTGGAATAAGTCAACAAGCAGACATTTTACTAGTATATTGTAGAACAACAAACAAAAATATAGGGTGATGGAACAGTGGGCTCAAAAGTTGTGCCAAAATGTGTATCTAAATTTTCTTAACAAATTAACTTCAATATTAGGGCAATTCAATAAAAAGATGTTTTTTGGACTTTTGCAACTCTTAAAGTGGAATATGAATGCTAGTGGGCCAAAAGATTTTTAAGGTTTTTTTTTAAGATTTTTTGATGGGGGTATGGGGCCGCTGAAATGGATTTTATTTAAAAAGTGAGGTTATGAAACATAACATTCTAAAACATTTTTTCTCATGTGCTTTGTTTTGAATGCCCTTAGAATTCCGAGATGACCCAAAAGCCGAGACAGATCGATCTTAGATTTTTTCTCTATAACATATCCAAATTTCATCAAAATTGGGTGTTAAAGATAGTGTACTTTCTTTGTAAGAAATTCTGACTACAGAAGTTCGCTAATACCACCATGCAAATCGCTGCAGTAAGTGAAGTTATCTTAATTTTTTTCTTATTTATTCTGTCTCTTTTAAACCACAGTTTGACACAATCCTATATTACACCATTCATTCGTACGATTTTCTCTTTCTTGGCCTCTTCAAATGTGTATATGGTAGATAGCAGAAATAATATGAACGATGAAAAACTGTGGGTCTTCTTCTTTCACTACTTTAAAATAATTCGTTGTTGTGTTTTACTGCTTTTTAGAAATAATTCTGAATTACATCAAAAAATAAATTATTTCATTACTGCCAAAGTATCCGCTTGTATATTTTTACAGCTTTTTAAAAAGTTATTCTGAACAAAATCCAAAAAAATCACTTGGGTATTGCTTCTTATATAATTTTTTTGTGAAAAATTTTTTTTAACCTTTAATTGATGAAAAAGATTTTAATTTGCACTCGTTCGTAAAGTACTGAAAAAATTTTGAAGTGGGAGTACTGCTCTCCCATGACAACTGAATTTTAAAATCATTAGTGTTTCTGGTGGGTATATTTGAAAATTTTTCTTTGATTTAAAGAAAGTGAAAAAAATTGAGTCGGTCTGCGCCGACTTTGAGATACCATACACCACAGTGCGATTAAGGTAAATTATTGGAACGTGGACCAAATTCCGGGAAGGAATACTTAATATATGAATGGAAAAGAAACTGTGCAACAAATAAAGTGAAAAATCTGAATGAAATTGTAGAAAAAATTTAAATAAGCAAATAAGTACGTTAATATGGGGACTAGCTTTAAATGTGGTACGATCAACGAGCATATAATTCAATGAGGTGCCAACTCTCCCAACCTGTATTAAATCACTGTCTGCTTAACATGTAACATTTTTCGCTACAAGCCTTTCAACCAGGGCAGTTGAATGGGTCTTCTCGGCGCCACCTGTTTCTTCAAACTGGATACCTGGGGTACTCGCTGCAACCGGATACTTATGGAAGTGACCTGGGACTACACACCTCTCAGCTGAAGCCAACTCCTCGAGGGACGTGATCTGGTACTGCATACTCCAAATCTTGACCACGGGACATAAAAGGGTTCACCAAAATCAGCAAAGGACGGGACCTGGATCGGCACACGGTTTTTTAGAGGGCTTTCTCGCACGAGGGCGCGACCTGGTACGGCACACTGCCCCGCTGAATCAAAGCGAAGTGGTGGTTAAAAAAGAAAAAAGTTTAGGATACTGACCTGGTCCCTGCCGAGGTCTTCGAAGGTCTTCATAGAAATAAATCTGTAAAAATAACAGAAAAAGTTATTAAAAATTAGTTAAAAATGATGCTGCAGAAAAAACTGCTAAAATTAGCAGATTTTTTTTACTAAATACTAGTAAAATGAGAACAGCAAAATTTAAACTGTTAAATTTACAGAATTTTACTCATATTTAGGCTAACTTTTAGCTAATTGAAAATAACAAATTGTACTGTAAAACCTGCAGAAAATTTTGCTAAATATTTGTAGACTAAAAATAGCAAAAACAAACTGTTAAATCTACAAAATTTTTGCTATTTTTAAGCTAAATTTAGTTGAATGCAAATAAATCAGCAGAAATATTTGCTAAAAAATTGTAAACTGCTCTTTTCAAAAGGCTTGCTTTTAATTTGCAATAAAAAAAAATCGAAAAAAAGCTTCGAAAATTTTTCATAAATTAAGGATTCTCCGAAGAATGCGACCATGTACGGCACACTTCCTTGCAATCACCACAATCCAGGGTTCCCTGGAACGAGAGTATTCACAGGGCAAAATCTTTACAGGAACTTCAAGAATTCACACAGGACCGCCAAGGATATTTATAGGACCTTGAAAGATATTTCCAGGTCCTTGAAGAATGTTTACAGGATGTTTAAAGATCTTCACAGGACATTCAAGGATGTTCACAGGACCTTAAAAGATATTCACAGGACCTTCAAGAATACTTCCAGGACTTTGAAGGATGTTCACAGGACCTTAAAAGATATGCACAGGACCTTCAAGGTAATTCACAAGATCTTTAAGGATATACACAGGACCTTCAAAGATATGCACAGAACCTTCAAGGATATTCGAAGGACCTTCAACGATATTCACAGCTTCTTAAAGGATGTTCACAAGCCCATCAAGGATATGACCTGGTAAGGCACACGTCCTATTCAGGATGTACCATGGATGCGGCCATGTACGGCAGACTTCCTTGATATCACCACATTCCAGTGTTCCTTGGAATAAGGTATTCATAGGGCAAGAACTTCGAGGATTTACAGAGGACCTCCAAGGATATTCATAGGATCTTCACAGGACCTTGAAGGATATTAACAGGACTTTGAAAGATATTCACATGACATTGAAGGATACTCACAGGAACTTCGAGGATATTTCCAGGACCTTTAAGGATGTTCACAGGGCCTTTAAGGAGCTTCACAGGAGCTTCGAGAATGTTCACAGGACTTTCAAGGATGTTCACAGGACCTTCAAGGATCTTCACAGGACTTTCAAGGATATTTACAGGACCTCCAAAGATATTCACAGGATCTTAAAGGATATTCACAGGATGTTCAAGGATATTCACATGGGGATATTGGAAGGAACTTCAGGGATATCCACAGGATCTTCAAGGATGTCCACAGGGCCTTCAAGGATATGACCTGGTACAGCACACGTCCTAATCAGGATGTAGGAGCTACCTTGTATGGCACGCTTCCTTTGCAGGATCTAGAAAGAGCGCGAGATTAATGAGCAAATTACCTTCGGATGCAGACAACTGCTCCAGATTTCTACAACGTGCTACCTTTTATGCACTTTTGGACAGATGAGTTTGCTGGTAGTAGTGTTATCCTGAATAATTCGCAATGTGTGTAAACAATAACTTCTGCGTTACGATCTATTTGCGGCCTATATTTTATAGATCAGACATAGCTAAACTGAATCTGAAAAATATTCCAAGTGGATTGGTATAATATTAGCTGGGCCTAGGTCTAATATATTTAGTAGTTCCACAAATAGCTCAAATTTGTTTTAGCCTCTACGGTATTACAATCTAAGTAAGCTTTTCTGTGAGGCCTTTTGATACCTAGGCGCGAAAATAAGAAGTTTTAAATTTCAATTGACCACATAATTTTTACCCACTCAATGTGAGATTTTGTCTACACTTGTCTATACATAGTATGATTTTGATTTTGTATGAAACTATAAAGACGAAATAATATTTCATATTTTTTTGTTGGGTACTGTATTTTTGTAACTGAATTTTTGTAGTTATTGTTGTTCTATTGTTGTACACTCACTTTAATTTCTTTTCATCTTAAAAAACTGTTTTCAATGTATATTTTCCTGTTTTTTTCCTCTTCGTGTAATTGTTGTTGGTACTGCTGCTGTATGTACACTCAGAGTATTTTGTAGTTTACTGTTTGTAGTTTAATACAAAACTTTTCAGTTTAGTTGTGTTAAAAACAAAGGAACATAGATTTATTTTATGAAAGAAAAAAATTTTTTTCAACTGTTTTTTCAACGTTTTTTCGGTTTTATTTATTTTTATCATTTCCCAGACAGCAATTTCGGAGCGCTTATAAATAAGATTATTAAATGGCTCATAGAAATGATTATTGCTTTTTTGAAAACACTTTTTTTTTTCATTGAAAATATAAACCTTCAGAAAACATCCCAAAAAGTTGTCTCTACAATCTAAAAAGCTGTCTCAAAATGAGGGTTCATTTTTCGGACTCAAAGAAGATTCTAAAATTATTTAAATTTTTGAGGAAAATTTCGATTTTATACGTTCTTTTTTCTGAGTCATTTCTGAGTACACAGGGGGCTCTTTTGGACGGACCACTTTCATAGGAAAAAGTGAAAAAATTTTTATGTTTTTGGAGCTCATTTCAGAGTCATTAATGATCATCCTTGTTTGCTGGGTTATTTAAAATGTTATAAAAATTTACTCACAAAATTTGTCGTTTATTTGTTTTCGTTGCAGTTATTATAAATTTATATTTTTGTTATCCCAGCAAACAAAGATGATCATTAATGACTAAGAAATGATCTCCAAAAACATAAACATTTTTCCACTTTTTCTTATGAAAGTGGTCCGTCCAAAAGAGCCCCCTGTGTACTCAGAAATGACTCAGAAAAAAGAACGTATAAAATCGAAATTTTCCTCAAAAATTTAAATAATTTTGGAATCTTCTTTGAGTCCGAAAAATGAACCCTCATTTTGAGACAGCTTTTTAGATTGTAGAGACAACTTTTTGGATTGTTTTCTGAGGGTTCATATTTTCTACCAAAAAAAAGAGTGTTTTCAAAAAAACAATAATCATTTCTATGAGCCATTTAAGAATCTTATTTATGAGCGCTCCGAAATTGCTTGCTGGGATTCCAAAAATTGGTTTATGTTTTTTTATTTAAATTGTTTGTATATGTGACATACAAAATTTTTCAATTCAAATTACAAATTACACACATATAAAGCCATTCAGAAATGATGTGCTAGTATCGAGTGTGTCTATATTTTGCAAATAAAAACAAACAAAAATACCAAAAACTGAAACAATTTGAAATAAATAGCAACAACACTTATTTTTACCGAATCTGTAGGTTAAATTCTAAAATTAATTTTTAACTGAATATTCATTTGTTTTTATCGATTTGTGTCAGTTGTTTAAATAAAATTAAAAAATAAATAACAAAATTATTTATATGAAAACTAAGTTGACCGATTTTTAAGTCAAATTTCATTAATTCTAAATAGTATTTTCTCTTATTTTAACTTACAAAATATTTTAAGTGTAGTTGTATTTCTTGGAATATCTTTTTGTTGACATAGCAATTTAAGAAAAATTTGTATGTGTTTTTCCTATTTATCTTTAAAACATTCAGACAATTTTTTTTTGTCGAGCTATAAATATAGGAATGTTGTTATCTTACTATTACTAAACATTAGAGTGACAGTTAGTTTGTAGTGTATATTTTGATAAGGAGGAAGCATATTATCTTAAAAATCCGTATTCGGATTACTTTCACTAGTTATAATGTTTTGGTTTTATCATCACTAGAGGTCTAAAATTCCTTGTTTTTTAAGTGCTACCCTTTTAGCTACATACACGCTTATGTTCATGTTGTTTGGATGTTGTTTTTTTTTTTTTGAATTCTTAAAATTACAGAGAAAAGTTTATTTTGATTGTTCTTGAAATTCATTAGACTAGACGACCTGTTTTGTTTTAATGAAAAAAGCAAAAAAAAAGAATAAGAGCACGAAAAACAAGCTGTAATTATGAGCATGACTAAATGCGTAAAACGAAAAAGATGTCTAATTTTTTGTAATTCCTTAGAAAAGAAATGTGAAATTAAATGGTTTTTGAAAATTAAAGATACGAGTAATTGGTAGTGAATTATATAATTTGCTTAATTTATTTAAATAAGGTTATTTGTTAGAGGGTAACCTTAATAAGTTTATATCATTAAGTTGTGATTAAATCTCATGCAATTGAAGGTTTTGATTAAAGGTTAAGAATTTGTAGGTGTTCGTGGTGTAAAATTTACCATAAAAAAGTCAAGGTAATCGCTTAAAAGCAAGGTTGGCTACCGAAAGGAATAACTGTAAGGGATATGTTAACAGTATCTAATTTCGTTTGTTTCGGTGACGGTAAAGTTAATGGTATACCGTTATCGTTACCTTTATATTACATTAAAGACATTTGAAAACAGTAAAAGACTTCGCATATTTTGTATTTTAAGGCCCAGTTACTAAATGTTCAGTTAGCCTCTAACTGATACTATTACTGACACATTTGTTGTTGTTTCTCATATAAAATTTGAATTTAACTGTCGGTTAAATTTTAACTCGACATTCAGTAATCGGGCCTTAGTGTTAAAAATAAAGATTATAAGCTTCGATTTCAATGCTGATAGTTTCAATAGCTAAAATTATTATTTATAAATTTTTTTGTAAGTTATCAAAAGTTAAAAAATTGCCATTTTTATATAAATTAATAAATACCGGTAAAGTACTGGTAACTCTCAATAAAAATAACGGTATCGGTAATGACAGCGGTATCTAAAAATTTTTTTTAGATGTTTGATAATGGTAACGATATTCAATTTGAAACGGTATTTTAGCGAAAACGGTATTATAACGTTAACGGTAACCAACCTTGCTTTAAAGTTACAAATATTGCTCGCATAAAATATGAGTAATATTAAATACTAAATAACACTGTACAACGCAGAAAAAAGATAACAATGTTCTGACAACTGATTCTGGCAGAGGAGACAACAACCTTTAATACTTGTATCGGCGTTTTAAAAGTTTATGCTTGGCCCTATGTTTTTTAAGGTCCCAGTGTAGAAAATCATTACCAGATATGTGGTTATGTAACTACATACTTGGTAATGGTAACTAGCTACTTTTGTTATTACATTTCTTATTACCTTTATATGGCGATGTCGCGAAAAATAATGAGTTGTCGTTACACACCAGCATACGAAAAATCAAAAAATATATCGTTACCTATGTGCTTACCAGTACTGACAAAAATAATGAGTCTAAAAATAGTTTTTCTAAAAAATAAATTATATAAAAAAAAATATTTTTTATTGTATTTTTTTTTTAAATAAAATTTGCTGGTGCGGGAATCGAACCTGGGTCTACAGATTGCCAGTCAACAGCTCTACCATCTGAGCTATATCGACATGTAATATTTAATAGATAAAAACACAATTGACCTGCTGCACACAGTTAAGCTTACTCGCCAACATACAAGAAATCAAAAAATATGTGGTTACATATATCCTTACCAGTGTTTAAAAAATATTGAGTCTAAAAATAGATTTCAAAAAATTTTCACAAAAATCTAAAAAATTATTTTCTATTTGAAATAATGATAAAAATAAGTAATTATCAGTAACTCAATATTATATGTTTTAAAATAATGCAGAAGGTAAGTGGGTGTCATTACTGGTAGTCCAAAAAATAATGATATGTCATTACCGTTTCTACACTGGGGTGTTAAAATGTTCCCTCTTTTGCAAATGTTAATTGTGAATTGCAATAGAAACCATGTGAATCTTGCATTTTAGGTATATGAGGTTCTGCAGACTTATGTAAAACACTACGAGGAACATTTTTGGCTGGCATTTGGCTGGTAAAAATTGCGCCTATTTAAAAGGAGCCGGAAAAGCACTTAGAAAATAAAATTTCCGGCTTTGACATAATGCCAACCAACCAATAACCAATAAATAGGTGTTTTGGTAATGGATTTAACAAAATAAAATTAATCAAATAATAATAATACCAAAAAATGTGGTACATGATATTGTGGTATTAATTCACAAAAATCCATACACGCAGAAAAAAAGGTGTAACATTTACAAAAATTAGAGTAAAAGTTTACAAAGTTCCGTGGTAGATATACAACTACATAAAATTATCGACAAATTTGTCAAGACGCTTAGGAAAATTTTCAAAGAGATATATATGTAATTAAATCGAAGCCTTTAATTAATCCCTACGGGGAATGAGGAGTCAATTGCCCTCCAAGGACCTATGCCGTGACCGGTCAACCGAAGGCATATTACTAATTTAGTACAAATATGAACCAAAGAGAATAAATTCAT
The DNA here is from genome assembly GCA_949987735.1 of Leucophora obtusa. Lineage (NCBI taxonomy): Eukaryota > Metazoa > Arthropoda > Insecta > Diptera > Anthomyiidae > Leucophora > Leucophora obtusa. Next base: position 191,949,148 of record OX465297.1, read on the forward strand.
TTTCTAAGTATTTTCTGATTCGTTACTTTCACTGTTGCTTTTAAAAAACATGACCGATACCGAAATAAAAAATAAAATTCGCGGCTTATTTTTAAAAATAAATTTATTTATTTTAAATTTTTATAATTTTTTGCTAAAAAATTTTAAGTTTTGTCTTTTCAACGTTTTTTAATGTTAAATCTGTTTTAGTTTTAGCAATTGGTATTTCATTTAATTTTCCTTTTAATTTAAGGGCAATTTTTAAAATTTTTATTAAATTATCAGAGTTTTTGAGGTAATTTTCTAATTTTTAATTGATTTTTTAATTTAATTATGGCCAACGCAAAAAACGAGTCAACTGTCGAGGACATATCCCATGACAGGTCAATCGGTGGCATATTCAAGGCACTTCCACTATATTTGTGTGGAATTATATTTCTTTTCTATTTTTTTCTCCATTTTTTTTTATTTGCTTGTAGTGTTTGTTTTATCTTTTTTATTTGAACATTAGCTCAGACGGTAGAGCGTTTGCCTTACAAGCAGAAGGTTGTGTTATCGAGCCCTACTTCGACGCCAAGTAGATTATTCTTAATTAATTTTATTAGTTTATTTGAAAATTTATTTTTAGACACACCACTTTACTGTCACAAGGTGTCTAAACTGTGGCAATTGGCCATGTTAAAGTGACGTGTCTCTTTCAAACCAAAAGGCCGATCAAGGGCGGGTCCCTGCCCCCTTGGGACCTGCCCTGCGTGTCACTTTAGACCGGTCCCTTTCCCCGTAGGGATATAACAACACGCAAAGGAAAATAAACTTTTTTCTTTTAGTAAAAAAAACATGGTTTATTTTTTAAATAAGTAAAAGAGAAATTGCAAATTCTGTATTTTTATTTTAGTTTGTTTAATTTTAATTAATTAATTTTATTTTCATTTTAGTTTGTTTAATTTTAATTAATTAATTTTATTTTCACTTTAATATTTTTCTTTGTCCTCAATTCCTCTGCTGCCGAACTGTAATTGTGTTTTGTGTTTACCAACCCTTCATTGCTCTATTCGTCATTTCTGTTCAATAACTGTAGGTATAATAATGTGGATGTATATATAAAAACTATTTGTCTAAAAAACAAATGAGAATTATAAGACACATTTTTCAAAAAAATATTGACTAAATAAAAAATTACTATGTTTGTAAAAGTGTTGAGTACCGAGTACTCATTTCCGACTTTTTTTTTAGGGTACCCAATGCTGAAAAGTAATTACTCAATACTTTTAGGCTTGTATTTTTCAACAAATAAGCAATTTTGACATGAAAATTACACTGAAAATATATTATTTTTGTTTTTATTTGCATTAATATTTTTTATTTTTGTTTGCATTAATAATATTATAAGATAAAAACTTGAGAAAATCCAGCATCATTATTCTTTTATATTAGAGATGTATGTACATCCACCATATTGATTTGCATATGTCAAAGGAAACTCTAAGCGCTTTTTGCCATTTACCTGTCTTATTAGAAAAATATACTTATTGCTTATTTTATTTTCAAAATTTAATCAATGCAAATTTTACATAGTACGTTTTTAAATAAATTTCACCAATGTAAGTTTAACAAAGCACGTACTTAGCCAACTTAACAAAAAAAAAAAAAGCATTCGTAATTTAGCAAAAATGCATATCAATTAATTACCAGGAATTTGGAGCTTGTATTTTTGTATTAGTTCAATACTATGCAAATTTTACATAACAGGCTTTTCAAAAGATACACCTGTTTTTTTTCTGCGTGTACGTATGACAATGTTTTTGGCTATAACTCAGAGACGAATCGAGATACCACCTTAAATTTTTTACACAAATGTATAAGAGAGTTTAACAATAATCATATATTTTTTTAAGAATTTTAAAAAAATGCTCATTTCGAGCAATGTGAATTTGAACTCAAGACCCCAAGAAATGACCTTTGACCCTTCCATGAAAAAAATCGATATGCGTACCATTTTAAAGGGAACATTCTTACCTAATAAATAATACCAAAACAAATTTGAATCGTTTTTAAGTTATTGTCGATTTTGTAATCATACTTTAGTCAAATTTTACCGTTTTTTTTTAAATATTCTAGACGTCATATTTCGGAAACCGAAAAGGGTACGAGCCCAAAAATTTATGCATCGTTGATCTTTTTTAGTGTACCACAGTTACGGCGAATTTCATTCAAATCGGAGATGGTAAATCCGAATGGTGTGTTGAGTTGATATGTTTTCACCTTTTTCCTAAACAAAAAAATCGATTTTATAAAACAAAATTTTTTTTTGAGTGAAATCAAAACAAAAAATCTGTTTGTAACCGGAATCGAACTCGAAACCTTATCGGATTACAAATTTTTTTTTAACAAAGCGTCAATATTTTTATAAAAGCAGAATGTTACCTATGCACTGATTTTGTAGAAATGTCTATTTCTGACTGGGTAGTACTGCAAATTTTGTCATATCACTCTAAGCCAATTCTTTGCGAGTGTTTTTTTTTTTTTTTGGCAAAACGCTTTTCGCAAATGCTGACAAAGCGTTCCAAATGAATGTTCTGCCATAAACTTATTTTGAACTCTACTGTTATCCCGTGTGATGCCAGTGTTTGATTATCTTACCACTGGCAATTTTCAACTGGATATACTTACTCTTCCTCATAAGAAGTGTTATTCCGGAATTCGTTTGCGGTTGTGATAAAAAAATTTTAATTAAAATTTCGAAAATTAATAACTTTTATGTCTACTAGGGTGCCTCGTTTGACCACATTTCTTTTCGAGTGATATGTAATAGTTGTAAAGCCCATAGCCACTGCAGAATTAAAATATTTTAAAAAAAAATTCTACAAAATTTTCAAGCAGCTGAAAATTTTGTAGAATTTTTTTCAGCAAAATATACAACTTTTGCCAGAAACGACCAATATTACAAAAAAAAGCAATAATAAAAATAATTGAGTAAAGTAATTATAACCGCCGCACTGGATCGCCGAGTTTTGGCCAAAACTAGAATATTGAGTACATGAGACTAAAAGGTATCCGAAAGAAGGAGTTTGGAATTTGCTGATCAGGAATCTAATATGAAAAAATTAAAATTCAAAATGGCGGATCAAATATGGCGGCGATGAATTTTTAGTTTTTAATAAATTCGACTTAAAGTAATCAATTATATAGGTCTAGGGGCCGCTGATTAAAAATCTGAAATTAAAATTTTGAAATTTAAAATGGCGAATCCAATATGGCGGCAAACCATATTTTCATTAAATTTCCTATGGCGTCTGATTTACTAGTGTCCATCAGGGGAAGTTTTTGGGTAGCAGATTACGAATCTGAAATCAAATTTTAAAAATTCAGCATGGCGAATCCAATATGGCGGCCATAAGTTTAAAATTTTTATGTGTTTGAAAATAAATTACACTGTACAACACAAAATAAAATAAGGTTCTGACAAGTGATTCTGGCAGAGGGGACCCCAAAAAAAATATATACATGTATCGGCGTTTTAAAAGTTTACGTCTGGTCCTATGTTTTTGTGGGAAGGGGTTAAAATTTCCCCTCTTTTGTAAATGCTTATTGTGAATTGGTATTAGAAACCATGTTAATCTTCAATTTTAGGTATAGGGTGCGTTTAGCGAACTTATGTAAAACAATACGAGGGAAATTTTTGTGGAACATTTTAACTCTCTAACTCTGCAATTAAAGGGTATTTTTTGGCCCCTTTTTTAAAAGTGAATAAATATTCAGCTGTTTTCTGTTTTGTGAATTGGCTATAACTTATTAGTTTTTGATAACCAAAAGAGGAAAATTATTGAAAAATTTTATATTTAACTCCACATTGGTAAATTCAAAAATATCAAAAAAAATATGAAATTTTGATTTTTGAAATCTTATCAACAAAATTTCGTTAGACAGAACGAGGCAATATTTTACTCATATAATACCCAACATTTGTGTATCCTGAAAATATAATTAAATTTTCGATCTACCTGAAATGTATTTTTTGCCAAAATATGGAGTTGGTGGCCCACAGTGCGTCGCATAGAACAATAGTAGTTAATATTAAATTTAACTTCTAAAGAAGTTTTTAAAGCTCGTTCCTGTATATGTAAAAGAAGAAGAAAACACTTTTATTGAAAAGTTTAAGGGACACAATGGAATTTACCAGACTGCCACAGTTTCATCTCGTCCAAAGACTTTTCAGTGGTTATTTTATATATCAATCGATCAAAGTAATTTAAATTCTTAAATTGTCTCTATAACAAAAACTTTTTCCGTATACCATTACTGGGAATCAGGCCAGAAAATCATAGAACAATTTATTTATAGCCAGCAAAGAGACCGTACTCGACACAAGGTGAACACCTTGTAGTGTTTTATGTAATTTTTTTTGCAATAAGTCAGAAACCTTGAGCCAAATATTCCAACCGGGATCTTAACACAATGTAAAAAAATTTTGAGGTCTGTAATATCTACACTCACAAAATAAATGCATTCACTTTTTGTTAGTTAATTTTGAAGTTTTTCTGTTGAGTTGTTTTTAAAAATAATAACAGTTGTTCGTAGAAGAAAAATTATTTTTAACTTTTCTGACAAGTTATTTAAAAATTTAACTAAATAAAAATACGGATGTTTTGTAACAGTCAAATTTTCTAGTCAATTTTTATTGTTTTAAAATAAAACTAAAAAAATTAACCAAAAAAAGGTATTTTGTATTAAAAGTTGTTTGAAATAAAAAAACAATAATACTGTTATCCAATTTGTTTTTTTTTTAAATTTTTTAGTAAAATAAAATATAAATTTAGTTCTTCGCACCATTTTGCTTGTTATTTTTATAGTAAAAAAAATAAATTAACTTTAAGTTGATTTTACAGTCTCTGATAGTCAATTATTGATGGTCTAAAACAAATAAAAAAATTGTTAAATTAAATTAAAATCAGAGTAGACCGGTTTTTAACTAAATTTTATTCGTTTTAAATTGTATTTTTAGTTAATTTTACCTTCAAAATAATTTGTGTGTATGAGTATCCACAAATTTTGCCCGCTATTACATCTCGCTCTAGAAGAAAAGTGGCAAAACGAGGCACCTTAATGACCACTTACAAAGAAGGTCTTCTAGGGTGGATCCGCAGAAGGAAATGAAACTTGTGTATAATATAGCTGTCAAATCTCATATTGAAGAGGGAAAAAATGTGATCAAAGTGACCCGAAGTTAGTATGAAAAGGGGGGTATTTTTAAGATATCTCCAGTGTGATAAATAATCAATGAAAAGAATCAATGAAAGAAAAAAAGTTTCGCACAAACTTCAAACCCTTTTTAGCCGCTTAAATTTTCATTGTGTAAATATATTCTCCCAGTGAATGTTTCTAAATTTTGTCTGTCTAACACATATCCAAGTTTTATTGTGTGTCCGGTGGTCCTCCCCAGGAGTTTTACCTTGTAAGTATTATGTTATCGAAACAATTTTATATAAATATTTGCTTAATGAATGCGTGTCTGCAATCAATTCAATATTAAAAAACCATATTTCTTACAAAAACAACAGAATTGCCAATGGATATGAAAAACTATAACCATCACCTCATTTTTTTAGGTTAAATAAAAAAGGAAAGAAGAAGCATTATTCTATAAAACTAGCAGCAATAAACATATTATACAATTCAGTTTCATTCACCCTTCGTTATTTACTTCCTTATAAATTTTCTATGTGCTTTACTTTCAAGCAATTGAAAAAAAAAAAAAAAAATCAAAAAATCATTGAGTTCTTCTTAAAATAATAGTACAACAGATTGAGAGGAAGCGGCAATAACAGGGAGAAAGTGGTTACAAAAAAAAATAATGTTAAGAAATATTTTTATTACCCTACTTTACAGCTGTTTAAATACAATTTATATTGCTTTTACATGTAACGACGACTGGAGTGCTGAAGAGGAAAAAAGAATTAAAACTGAAAAAGTTTTGAAAGGTTATAGCAACAAACGAAAAGGACAATAAGAACAGTCAACAACAAATGAACGAACACCAGCATTTTGAGAAGACACTTTTCGTTGTTGGTGTTGTTGTTGTTGTTATTATTATTACGAGTTGTACATAAATCCCCCACAATACAGCAGATGCTAAATGGCAAATAATTGTATATGCACTTCTTGTATAAAAACCAGAAGTATATCCTTAAATAAAATTTATTTTCATTTTATTTTTATAGTACATAGTTTTTGTGGATTTTCATTGTTCTTATAAAATTAATTGTTTTACTTTTAACATACGCATAGAAAGAAAAAAAAAAACTAAAATCTAAAAGGGAAGCACATAAAACATGAATAAAAGAGTAATAAGAAATTCAGTGAAATAGAAACTGCAAAAGTGCATTTAAATATAAATTAGAAGGGAAGTATAATTATCAGGAATTTCTAAAAAAAAATATTTGGGTGTACAGCTACTATTTTGATTAACAGCAAATGATGAAATCATTTACCAAGGTGGAGGTAACAAAATAAGGCGATAGACTTAAAATACTATTTTGATGGCTTGCTGAAGAAATGCCCTAGCTTTATAAAGATATCAACTTTACAGGAGACAGAAAAAAATTAAAAAAAAATATGGAAGTAAAAAATGCAAAACAAAAATAGAATTTCAAAATTTTAGTATAGATACATTAATAGAAAAAAGTCCGTAAAAAATTTAGTTAAAACTACTAAAAATGAGTTAAAAATGATGCTGCAGAAAAAAACTGCTAAATTAGCAGATTATTTTTGCTATATATTAGTAATATAGGAACAGCAAAAATAAAACTGTTAAATATAAAGAATTTTATTTATATTTTAGCTAAATTTTTGTAAATGGAGAATAGCAAATTACCCTGCTAAAATCAGCAAAAAATTTTGCTAAATAATTTGTAGCCTAAAAAATCACCAAAAAATTTAAAATTTTCGAAGTTTTTTTTTTATTTTTTTTTAAATACAAATAAAAATCGAGCATTTTGAAAACAGCAGTTTACAATTTTTTAGCAAATATTTCTGCTAATTTTAGCAGAATAAACTGCTATTTGCATTCAACTAAATTTAGATTAAAAATAGCAAAAATTTTGTAGATTTAACAGTTTATTTTTGTTATTTTTCGTCTACAAATATTTAGCAAAATTTTCTGCAGATTTTACAGTACAATTTGCTATTTTCAATTAACTAAAAGTTAGCCTAAATAAAACTAAAATTCTGTAAATTTAACAGTTTTAATTTTGCTGTTTTCATTTTACTAATATTTAGTAAAAAAATCTGCTAATTTTAGCAGTTTTTTCCGCAGCATTATTTTTAACTAATTTTTAGTAACTTTTTCTGCTATTTTTACAGATTTATTTCTATGAGTGTAAGACAACGAATAATTAAGACATATTTGATTTACAAGTTTAGAACATTTGATAAATTTCGCTTTTTCACCTCATAACCCGGCAAAACCTACACTTAAATAAAAAAGTTTATAAAAAAATTTGTAAACAGTTTCCAATCGCACTATACTATTTTTGTACTGATTATTAGTGCAATTTTTATTTTTAGTAATCATTTTTGCTATTCTCTTATTAAAAATTACGGATTTTTTACTAATTTTCGCTGCTGATTTCATAAAAAAATTTTACTAATTTTTCAAAACCGAGTGCTAAATTTAGCAGAAAAATATACTAATTTAAAAATATTTTTTTTTTGATTTTTTACAATTCTTGTTTAGTTTATATTTCTTACTATTGATATATTCTTAGTTTAGAAATAACACCCAGAAAATTTTATTGCATCTCCAATGCATAAAACGGCAATAACTGGAGAACCGTTTGCAATTTTGACTCCAAATTTCAAGTACGATGAAGTAATTATACGCTTGTTACAATCGAAAGAAAAAAATTTTTTTTGTTTAGATTTTACAGTCTTTTTATTTTTTAGTACAATTTTTTGCTAATTTCGGCAGATTGATTTTAAATTACAGTTTACAGCAATTTACGGAAATTTAGTAGCTGCAACTAATTATTTATACTAATTACATTGTACTAAAATTATGATATTTAGTAAGTTTTTTAACTGATTTTAGCAAATCTATTTTGAATTGCATTTTACATAAATTTTACTAAAATCTAGTAGCGGCTACTAATTTTTTCTACTAATTTTATTGTACTACAGATCAGCAGACATGTGTTTCTAAAATTAGCAAAAAATACCGCTGGCCTCAAAACAGTTAAATTTCCCGTAATAACAGCAAAAGTTTCAGTAGCCATTACAGACTTTTTTGGTTGAGTGTAAATAGCATATGAATCATTTATTTTGAAAGTGACATGAGTCTACATGTTTTCAAAGTGAGATATAAAAGATGTTGAATTTCCATGTAGTTGAAACAGTAAATTGCAACTTTTGTAAAATTTTGCGAAAATCTACTTTTTTTAAGTATAGAATGGACTTAAGCCCAAATTAGTTTGGAAGTATCGTAAAAAAAGTAACGTATCATTCTCATAATGAATAAAAAGGGTATAAAAAATAAAATTTCTATTTTCAACAGAACTTTTTTACGATTTTACTTGACAACAGTTTCAATGCATAGAAAAAAGATAAAAATGTATTTCTATATTATTTTAACACATTGAATTGATTACAGATACGTTTTTTTTACTTTAGGATTAGACTAATAAAGCCTTTATACTTAAACCAGGCGGTTTTCATCGCCTCTTACGAACATTAACATTTTGTATCGAAAAATGTTAGCCTTTGCTGACATGTGTAATTCTTATGGCAACATTTTTCGATGCACACAAGGCTGACTCGCGAACATACAAAAAATTCAAAAAATATGTAGTTACATATGAGTAGCTGAGATGCAAGACCCGTTCGTTACAAAAATTAAAAAAAACGAGATGACAATTGATTCTGACCGTTGTTAGGCGATTTGTGAGAATATTTTCGATTTTTCAACTTTTGAGTTTTTAATCAAGAATGGCATAACATTTATGAATTAAAAGCATTCAATAACAACTAATTTTGTTAATTTATTTAACCGCAACAAGTTTTTTGCTTCTTCCCAAAATTTAGTTAATGTGTCACGAACGAGTTTTGCATCTTAGCTACTCATTTATTCTTAACAGTGTTGATAAAATATTAAGTCTAAAAATAGATTTAAAAAAATCTTCAAAAAAATCAAGAAAATTACTTTCTATTTGAAATAATGATAAAAATAAGTCATTTTCAGTAACTCATTATTATATGTTTCAAAATAATGCAGAATGTAAGTGGTTGTCATTACTTGTAGTCCAAAAAATATTGATATGTCGTTATCGTTTCACTGGGCAAGAATGAATTCCAGATAGTTACATGCCTTCAAAATTTGGGATTTTAATTCCTTTAATGCAAAGAAAAATAATTAGCCCATTCGGAACTCTTCAAATATATTTTGAAAAATTTCCATACATAACACATAAAGGAAACAGATTCATTGTGACAACTGAAATTTTTGCAAATAGGCACATCCAATATTTTTATGGGGAGAGTTTCCATTTAATTGACTTAATAATATAATAACTTTAAAGTACTGAATACAAGTTTTTGTGCTTTCAATAGAAAAGCCGGTTATAGAATGCCACCAAAAAGTGGATTATGTTTTTTTTTATATTAAGACAATTCAGACATTTTGTGAATGACACATCTATACAAAATGAGAAAAAGTTATTCAGGTTTGAACCTTACTTCCCCTCTCCAAATGTAAATGTACAAAATCCGACATAATACTAAACCCAAAAAAAAAGAAAAACTGAAATAGTTAGAGTAGAAATGATTTTAAAATTAACGTTAATGTCCCAAAAGAAGAAGGTGGCAGCATCATTACATAAAATAGACACATGTGGGTGACTAAATTAACTTGAAGTAATAAAATTTAAAATGATGTTGCTATTTCAGTTCACCATTGTTTAGTTAAATAAAATTCTTATTCTTCTTCGTGCGCTCCTTCCACTTCATTGTCTTGGCATCAGGTTTGTAGTCTGCTATAACTATGACTACACGAAATCGTGACTAAAGAACTCATCACGTCTTTAACAAACCGACCTCATGAATACACTATTTACATCGTATCTAAATTTATTGTAGGACTACATATTTAGCTGTGTATTAGTGAGCAGCAACTGTCATGTAGCAGTAACTGGCGTTTGTGTGTGGATGTGTGTACATTGAAAAAGAATTGCAAAAAAATATATTATAGTGTTGGCATTTTTAGAGCTTAGTTGTTGTAGTTTGTTTTTGCCTGTTAGTTTTTTACACTTTTACATTTCGAAACTTAATTTTTCATTCGTTCGCTCGTTCTTTGTTAGCTTAAATAATTATCTTGCGGAATGTTAAGGCAATCAATTTAACGGCAACGTAAATTGCTTCTAGTTTCTGGTGTGTCCTTTCTTTGCAAATACTTTTCTTAAAGTTGTTAGTGGCTCCTAATATTGTTGGTTAATGCCTTTAAATAAGTATGAAGGCATAAGTATTTGTTCAGATAATTTGTCTTGTTTAACAAAAATTATTTAAAATGTGACATATTCTTGGAACTTTAGTTTATTTTTTTTAATGATTTGAGAATTGCTATTAATCAGCAGGGTAAGCAATTTTAAGCAAATGCATATTTTTAATAAATTAAAACTGTGTTCGAATAAATATTAATCCGAATTATCAAATTTAAACAAAATGACAATAATTGCATAATATATTTTTCCCATTTTGACAATAATGATTTTAAGGTTACATCTAAGATTTGTTTTGTACTTTTACTACTTAATCCATACACTCAAAATAATACGTCTGGTATTTAACAAAAATATTTCCAAGTTTTGGCTTAAAATATATTTTGTTGAAACTAATAATAATTTCTCAGTAAAAAGGTAAAATCTAAAGAACTGTTTGCAGAAGCAACGCATTCGCATCATGCTCTTTAAGAAACATAAAATTTGTATCGGCCTATGTTACTCTATGCCAAATACATATACAGCTGCGGTCAAAAAAATAGCACCAAGCCAAAAAACAATATTCTTCGTTATATGTTTTTAAGGATTTTGAACTGATTTCATGGAAAATGTGGCATAAGAAATATAAAAGACTGTGTAACAATATGAACTAAAAAAGGGTGCATTTGGCTTTTTCTTTTATTATAAATTTTAAACTTTTTTTAAAATGAAAAAAAAAACTCAGTCAAAAAAATAGGAAAATTTGTACGAAAATTAAATATTTAATCAATGAATAACTTGAAATAAGTTATTAATTGTGAATTCATTATTCATATGGCATCTGAAAATAATAAAGTTAATATTCTGTTGCATGCCCATTATTGACAATAACCTCTTCTCAATGTTTTGCCATCGAATTCGATATATTTTGGTATATTTTCTTCGAAATTGAGTTCTAGATTTGCTGAACAGCCGTCCAAAGTGCTCCATTACTGCTTAGGTGTGTTTGAGACTCTCTCTTCTTTATATCTGCCTATGATTTTACGATTGGATTGAAATCTGAGGACTGAGCGTCCCAATCCAATAGGTAACTTTGTTATCTTAAAACCAATTTTTTGCAAGTTTACTAGTGTGTCTCGAGTAACTGTCTTGCTGGAAGACCCACGCCATCGAAATTTCCTCAGAAATACACGGTAGGATTACTTCCTAAGGGATATTAACGTAAATGGGTTTATTCATGAATAATCAGATCCAATATATGGGTCCTACACCATAGTAAGAAAATCATCCCCATACCATAATGCTAGAACCGCCATGTTTATTAGTTTATGCTGGTCATTTTTGGATTAATTTCTGTATTATGGAGTCTTCTGACCTAGAATAGTAATGCCTTGCCACCAAATAAAACAATTTTGGACTCGTTTGTCCTGAGAACATTTCTCCACTTTTGAGCTTGATATTCCAAATGTGCTTTAGCGAACTACAAACTATTTGCAACATTCTTACGTAAGAGCAGTGGCACTTTTCGGAGACTACATGCGTTTAATTTGCTAACTCTCATTCTCTAAAGAATAATTTCGACACTTACTGTTACATTTAGTTCCTTCCTTAGCTCTGCAGCTAGCATAAATGATGTCCTTTTTGCATTGCCTGAACAAACGCTTAACCGTTAATGGTGACCAAAATGCTCTTGCGAGCACATTTTGACTTTCTGTAATAAGTTATAGATCCTGTTCAATGGAACCGGTGATAAAAGAATATGTTCTGGAATAGATGCAGAGGTAATCGGTTCTAAAAAATGTTGGGTTGTCTCCGATCTTAATGACATTGGGATATATGATAGGGGAGAAAAAAATAAGTACCTACACGTATTTTTTAGCGGCCCAATCTCATGTTCAGGGGTTAAACAGTGGGGTCAAACATTACCCAATTTTTGGTTTTTTAAAAATTTATTTCTTATATTTTTATAAAAAAAATTGATAATTTTGGTAACAATTGAAAATTTTATGGATATACTAATATATAAACCATGTTCCAACATGTCTAACTTCTTTCGCACATTCCCAGCTAATTAACGACTTATTTCACTACTGTAAAATTACCCGTTAGTGTATTTTTACTGCTTTTTTAGAAGTAATTCTGAACAAATTCAAAAAAATCCCTTCTTTTATTGCTTCCAAAGAATTTGTTAGTATATTTTTATAGTTTTTTAAAAGTAGTTCTGAACAACATCCAAAAAATTACTTAAAGTGATCGTAAAAAGTGATTTTGGTACACTCAAAAAAATAAGTAAGTACAAAAATTAGTAAAACGTCTGTATATCAAGTTTACTAGTTTTCAGCAATTTTTTTGCTTAAATTCCGTTTTCAGCAAACGTTTTAGTTATATCTTTTTAGCTCTAAACTAATTTTGAACTAATGTTTTACTTAATTATTTTGCTACAAAAATTGTGCTGATAACCGCAATTATAGCATGACCGACAACCGGATAGACAAGATGTAGATATTGCAGCTTGTCTGGATGTGGTATAACGGAAATGATAATTAAAAAATCAACTCTACACAATTTATATATTTAAATTTGCAGCAAATAAATTAACTAAAGTAAAATTTCTCTACAAATTTTTTGAGTTTTTTTCAGCCTACTAATATTTAGCAAAAAGTTTAGTGATTTTAGCAAGGATTTTTTTCATTTGAGATCGACTAAGTGTTAGCAAAAATTTTGCTGAGTATACTATTTTTTGTGCTAGAAATCAGCTTGCTGATTTTCAGCAAACACTTTTGCTGAAATTACCAACTTTTTTGCAAGCACGCTGCTGACTAAAAATTTGCTGACACAGCAACATTTTTTGCTGACTTTACTGAATTTTTTTTTTGAGTGTACGGTTTATTTCCTAACAGATGATAGCAGGTTCGCTTCACGGCGGAAATAAAATTAAAAAAATTTTTTTTTTATTTTATTATCCCGAGTAAAAATAGTTATATAGGAATTTATATAATTTAATATGGACTAATATGTTTATATATAGTCAAGTGTGATATAATTATGTATACACTCAAAAAAATAAGTTAGTAGAAAAATTAGTAAAACGTCTTGTATATCAAGTGTACTAGTTTTCAGCAATTTTTTTGCTGAAATTCCGTTTTCAGCAAAAATTTTAGTTATATTTTTTTAGCACTAAACTAATATTTTACTAATTTATTTTGCTACAAAAATTGTGCTGATAACCGCATTCATAGCGTGGACGACAACCAGATAGACAATATGTAGATGTCACAGCTTGTCTAGAAACGGAAATGACAAAAACAGAAAAACAACTCTACACAATTTCTATATTTAAATTTTCAGCAAATAAATTAACTAAAGTAAAATTTCTCTACAAATTTTTTGAGTTTTTTGCAGTCTACTAATATTCAGCAAAAAGTTTAGTGATTTTAGCAAGAATTTTTTTAATTTGCAATCGACTAAGTGTTAGCAAAACTTTCGCTGAGATTACTGTTTTTTGTGGTAAAAATCAGCTCGCTGATTTTCAGCAAACACTTTTGCTGAAATTACCAACTTTTTTGCAAGCACGCTCCTGACTAAAAATTTGCTAACACAGCAACATTTTTTGCTGACTTTACTGACTTTTTTTTTTGAGTGTAGCTTTGAGGTTTTCAAAAATTTCTTATATGATGTCATATATAGATCAGTATAAATATATATGTCCGTATATATATTAATATGTACCATATCTAGTTACATATGCTATGACAATTTTAATACAGCGTCATATATAATTAAAAATGGTTTTATCTGAAAACATATAAAGTTTTATATAGCTCAATGTTAATTTTTTTTGGAGTTGTTTTAGATATGTTTAAGTATAGCGCAATATTAAAAAAATTCTTATGTTTTTTTGAGATATGTTTATGTATGATTTCAAAATATAAAAGATGTACTCATTATAACTCGTAAATTCCTTGTAAACCTTGTATAAATACAAGCCATAGTTTTTATTTATCGAATTTGACATTAAACTCATAAACATACCAGGTTTACACAGTTTACGGGTTTATATGAGAAGGCTTAAAATGCTTGCCCGAGTATAAAAATTTATATAGGAAATTATATAAATTAATATGGACTAATATATTTATATATAGTCAAATGTGGCACTATATCTGTGTGGATATAATTATGTATAGCTTTGAGTTTTTCAAAAATTTCTTATATGATGTCATATATAGATCAGTATAAATATACATGTCCCCATATATATTAATTTATACCATATTTAGTTACATATGCTATGACAAATTTAATATAGCGTCATATATAATTAAAAATGGCGCAATGTAAAAAAAAAATTCTATATTTTTCTGAGATATATTTACGTATGTATGTACTATGTATGATTTCTAGTATCCGACCGAACAGTTCGACCAAAAAGTGAAAATTCGTCGATTTTCTGTTATTTGAAAGCATTAGGGAGAAACTTTCATACTGCTAAAATATTTGTTGAGCCGATCTGATTCGATTTTGAGTATCAGATTTAAAGAAAACACGGTAGTTTAGCCGTAAAGTTAACTGTTCGGCCGTCGAACATTTTTCAATTTGGCCGAACTTTCGGCGGATGAACAGTGAATTTGTTGCTTAACCTCAGACTTTTCCTTAAATTTTATACTCAAAATGCACTCTAATCGGCCCAACAAACATTTTTCCATAAGCAAAATTTATCTCTAATGCTTCAACATACCAAATAACAACCAAATACATTTTCAGGCCGAACTGTTCGGTCGGACATTAATGATTTCGAAATATAAAAGGCGTACTCATTATAACTCCTAAATTCCTTGTAAACCTTGTATAAATACAAGCCATATTTTTATGTATGGAATTTGACATTAAACTCATAAACATACCAGGTCTACACAGTTTACGGGTAGAATACAAGTTTATATGAGAAGGCTTGGTTACAATTATGTACAACTTCTTCTAAATTTGTATTTAAATTTTGAATTCTTAACTTAGGGGTGTTATTTTTGTAGTACTTCTTAATAGTTTTCGTTTTGAACCTGAAATATAAAGCGTTATATTTATATCTTTCTACATCAAATTAGATATGATTATATCCGGTCAAAATCCGGATAAGATTCTATATGATTCAATATATTTAGATCTTATCCTGTATAATTTTTCCACCATTTTTCGGATCATAGTACATCTCCAATTATGTTAAATAAGATATCACTACATATGGCATCATATTATTTTTTTTACTCGGGATTTTAATATTTATAATTAATTTGTTTAAATTCATATATATATATAAAAATAACAAAAATTGCTTTTTATGCACCTGCGAAAATATTACCGGAAAAAAATACTGAATTGCAGTGCACCTTTTGCACTTGTCTAAAAAGTACTTCTATTGATCAACTATCATATCAAAGAATAGATCAGCGGTAGAGAGCTAGACTAGCAATCTTGGAGTCACAAGTTCGATACCTGGTTGCGGCAATAAAAAATTAAAAAAAATATTTTTTTTTGCGAAAAATGTTTTTTAAACTTTCAATTGATGAAAAAGAGTTTCCTTTGCACTTGTTCAAAAAGTACTGAAAAAATGTTGAAGTGGGAATACTACTCTCCTATGATAACTCAATGTTAAAATCATTACCCAAGTAAAAAGTCATATATTATCATATAAAATTTTATATAATAATATATTGGAATATATCTTGGTATATAATATTATATAAAATTTTACGAAATTATATCCTAATTATATAACTATATCTTGTTATATATTGCACAATATATGGTGCAACATATTACAATATCCAATTATACATAGACTTATATACAGTTATATATGCCTCATATAACACTCTGAGACAAATGATAGGGGTCAGTGATCGGGAAGGGTTCAAACTACCGGGGAACGTTATATCGGTAAAAACGAAGTTATACGTGTCCCGGCGTTTCGCTGGGTCACCCCTAGGAATCGAGATATATCGATTTGACCTTTGGTGGTCAAACAATTTAAAAAAAATTAAAAATTACAATTCCTTTAATCTGTTCATATAACGTTTTTCTATATACTCAACAGTTTTACCGGTAAAAATAAATGTATGAAGAAAAAAATATTTTTTGCCTAAAATATTAAAAAAAAGTAATAAACAAAAGGTTATTGATCTTTATGGTAGCGGTAACAAACATTTATTTTTACCGGCAAAACTGTTGAGTATATAGAAAAACGTTATATGAACAGATTAAAGGAATTGTAATTTTTAATTTTTTTAAAATTGTTTGAGCAAAATCGGACTAGTGGTACTCGAGTTATGTCAAAAAAAAGATATATCTCGATTCCTAGACGTGACCCAGCGAAACGCCGGGACACGTATAACTTGTTTTTGACCGATATAACATTTCCCGTTGGTTTCATCCCATCCCGATTTTGACTGTCGCATAGTGTAATTATGTATAATTGTATCGAATTATATACCATTAAATCTAGTTGGGTATGATTATATTATATTTGATACATTTGGATGAGGAAAAAATGCGGATAAAATTGTATCAAACCATATCTTATTCCACCAAATTAGATCTAGATGGATACCTTCCTTGTAAGATACTAACACAAGTTTGGTAATTGAATAGAAATTATATGTATATTTACTATTTCTTAACACAAAATGTTGTCAGTTTCAACAAATTTTATTTTAAGTCACAAATTGAAATTAGACGAATTATTTTGATTCTATCAATAGAGAATAAGGTGGCACAATTTAATATTTTTTTTATTTCTGTTTTTGTAAGTCAAGTTACCCTTCAATTATATCTAGTTGGTATATTTTGTTGCTTTGGCTGTCATTTCCAATTAATTTGTCGTTTTTTCTACAGCAACTACTGCAAACGATATGAATAAAGTTGCACAGTGGACAACAAGACAGAAAATAGTTTACACAAGAGACCAATAATGTGTTGGTTAATGGTGTAAATATGAGGATTCAGTAGATTGGAAAGTTAAAAAAACTAAATGTATAAAATATTGAAATTCCACTAATGATCCTAATCGGAAAAAGCATTAAATCATTTTTGTCTAAAATATATTTATACAACAATTTCTTATTTAAGTAAAATTTTATAAAAAAAAAATGTTCTTAGTTCTGGAGAAGGGTTTACGAAGGAAAAATTCGTTGGAATCTGAAAGTTTTTTTGAAGAAGTCGTGAAAATCTGAGGACTTTTATTTAGGGAGAACAACTTAAAATTTTAAAGTTCTTCTATATGGAGAGAGTCCCCAAAATCTAAAAGTTCACAGAATATGGCAATTTTCTACATGAATGTGTTGAAACTGTGGCGGTTGTTCTGTAGAAAAAAGTTATTAGAATATACACTTAAAATAATACGTCAGTAGAAAAAACTGTCAAACCGCTTTCAAACCGATTTGACTAATTTTTTTTAACAAATTTTTAGTTGAAACACTGATTTAAGCAAAGATTTTAATTATCTTCATTTAACACAATACTCTCAGTAATTTAATTAATTTTGAGTGTCCTCAATTTTCAAAATTATTTAAAACTAATTTTTAAGAACCCATTCGTTAAATTTAATAAAATTTATTGTTAAAATATAATATTTTCATGTTACTGTTATTACCCGGTAGATAGCGCCACCAATGTATCTGAAGTTTTAAAGACGGCGCTATTTCTTTCCCTCCCGATTTTTTTAAAATGGCCCACATCTCGAAAACTAAGAGAGATAGAGCAAAATTGATGAAAATTTTTTGTTATTTCTAAACTAAATTTAGTTGAATGCAAATTGTAGTCCGTCTTGTTAAATTAACAGAAATATTTGCTAAAAAAAATTGTAAACTGCTGTTTTCAAAAGGCTAGATTTTTATTTACAATAAAAAAATTCAAAAAAAACTTTCATGATTTTTAGGCTACTAAATATTTATAAAAAATTTATGTTGATTTAACAGATTAATTCGTTATTTTCTATTAACAAAAATTTAACTCAAATATAACTAAAACTGTGTATATTTAACAATTTTAATTTTTTTGTTCTAATTTTACTAATATATAGCAAAAATAATCTGCAAAAATAATCAGCATCAGTACTAACTAATTTTTAGTTGTTTTAACTAAATATTTTACAGACTTTTTTATATTAGTGTAAGAATTTATTTATAAGAAAAATTCCTCAGAATCTCAGGGTTTTTTAGAGTAAAAAATATTCGCAATCTGAGCCTGTATCTTTAGAAAAAGTTCTCAGAACAAAAACTTCTAAAAATTTTCTGATGATCTATCAAATATTACATGTGGAGATAGCTCAGATGATACAGCTATAGACTGGCAGTCTGGAGTCCCAGGTTCGATTCCCGCACAAGAAAATTTTATTAAAAAATATTTTAACATTAAAAAAATATTTTTTTTAAAAACTTACTTTTTTGTAAATCAATTTTTAGAATCATTATTTTAGTCAATACTGGTAAGCACATAGGTAACGACATATTTTTTGATTTTGCGTATGCTGGTGTGCAACTCATTATTTTTCGCGACATCGCCATACAAAGGTAATAAGAAATGTAATAATAAAAGTAACTACTTACCATTACCAGGTATGTAGTTACACAACCACATATCTGGTAATGATTTTCTACACTGGGAAATAGAGAAAAAAACCTATGAAGAAAACTTTCCTAGAACCAATGGTTGACAATTAATGCATTTTCAAGTGCTACCAAGCAGTATCATCAGATTCCCTTTATGGGGTTTCTCTAGTGCTTGGTAGCACTTGAAAATTCATTAATTGTCAACCATTGGTTATAGGAAAGTTTTTTCTCTATTTGTTGTAAAATAAGATTAACAATTATATTCCTGAAAATAAAAGCTTTTTAAAATTTTGGTTAATTTTATCCACACTCAGATGAAAAATTTAGTAAAAAAATTTGTAAACAGTTTCCAATCGCACTTTACTATTTTTATACTGATTTTTAGTACAATTTCTTTTTTTAGTAATCATTTTTACTATTCTCTTATTACAAATTACGGATTTTTTACTAATTCTCGCTGCTGATTTCAGCAAAACATTTTACTAAGTTTTCAAAACCGATTGCTAAATTTATCAGAAAAAAATATACTAATTTAAACAATATTTTTTTTGATTTTTTACAATTCTTGTTTAGTTTATATTTGTTACTATTGATATATTCTTAGTTTGGAAATAACACTCAGAAAATTTTATTGTATCTCCAATGTATAAAAAGCTAATAACTGGAGAACCGTTTGCAATTTTGACTCCAAATTTCAAGTACGATTAAGTAATTATACGCTTGGTACAAACGGAAGAAAAAAATTATTTTTTTTTTTTTTTTTTAAGATTTTACAGTTTTTTTATTTTTTAGTACACTTTTTTGCTAATTTCAGCATATTGATTTTAAATTACAGTTTACAGCAATTTACTGAACTTTAGTAGCTGCAACTAATTATTTATACTAATTTCATTGTACTAAAATTATGATATTTAGTAAGTTTTTTAATTGATTTTAGCAAATCGATTTTGAATTGCAGTTTACATAAATTTTACTAAAATTTAGTATCGGCTACTAATTTTTTCTACTAATTTTATTGTACTACAGGTCAGCAGACATGTGTTGCTAAAATTAGAAAAAATACCGCTGCCCTCAAAACAGTTAAATTTCCCGTAATAACAGCAAAATTTTCAGTAGCCATTACAGACTTTTTTGGTGGAGTGTAATAAATTAATTTATTTAATATTTCAAATAAATCTCCCAACTAATCCCACTGCCTTCATATAGATTAATTCGCATTTTACTGACTTCTCTTGGCGGTCGGTCGTCTAGTATGCGTGAATGACTAAAAAGCGTTGCAAAGCATTGAAAACTTTAGAGTGGATTTTGTTTTCTTCTTCTTTGTTTATGTCACATTTACAAATAAAGTACTTTTTAATTTGCATGTCTCCTGATTTAACCTCAGATTACACAATTCTTCAACATTCTTTTAGTTTGTCACTCAAATGGACAAATAGACAAATACTTGTGTCTAAAGTAGTCAAATAAAGTGAAAATTTTAATAGTGAATAAAGTACTTGTTTTATTGTAATCAGATTAAATTACTAACTTCTTGTTGGTCGTTCTTAAATGTCTTTTTTTTAATTCATTATGTCTGTTTTCTTTCTTCTTCTTTGATTTTTTTTTTAAGTGGATTACCTACGAGACAAATGAGTCAAGTTTAGGAACTTTTATAAAGTGATTTTTTTTTTAAAGATATTAAAGTTGGATTTAGTTATAATGTTATGTCAAAAAATTAAAATGAAGAGGCGAAACTAAAATGGGGTTAAGGAATTGTCAAAATTGTTGTGTATAAATATTTGAATTTATATTATATAAATAATGTTAGTAAGGTTTACACACAAACAAATGTATGCAATTCTTAAATTTAGGGTTTTTATTTCCATTTAACCTTTATTACCAATTCTCCCCGTTTAATACAATAACAAAACTTTTCTTTTAGCATAATCAAGTCACCAAAAGCATGAATTTTAATTTCGCTGCACTAACATAAAAAAATACCCAAATGGTTATTTGTTTTTAAACTTAGTTAATACTAACCCTAAGGAAAATTTAAACAAACTCCTAAGAAAGCGGTCTTTTTATATGAAACTGTAAGTTTTACATGAAGTTGTTATGGAGAAAGGAAAAAGGCCTCTGATAACCATTCAGAGAATTAACAGAGGAAAGTTCACTGAACTCTATGAAACAACACATGTCAGTGATATATATATTTTTTTATTATTATCAAATATATATATATCACATAACTAACGTAGGAATCCTAGGTTAAGATTATCTTAACTGAATTATCCAAAAAGAAAAACTTCGTTGACATGTCTTATGTTCTGTGAAAGTTAAGGTTTCTTTTAATATCATGTGGGTGGTAATCAGTGTTGCCAATTTAGCATATTTAATGCTAGATTTAGCATTTTTTTAAATCATTTAGCATGAAAAAAATGTATCTAGCATATAGCATTTTTTTCAGCATTTTTCCAAAAAAATTTAGCATATTTTTAGCATTTTTTACAGTTTTATTTTGTGTTTTTAGAATAATTTGCATTAATTTGAATTTTTGCTATAAAAATATTATTGATTTTGTTTCCGATACAAAAACGCAACAAAGAATATTAAATCAACCTTTTTCCACGGTTCTCGTTTAAGAACTGAACTAGGATTTTTATAGTTTTGTAATAACATGTCAAAAGTGGTACTTTTAATTATTTTTATATTTTTAAACTATTTTAATTAAATTTTACGTTTTCTTTGTGTTGTTTATTATATTCTCTACTTTATATAGTTAAATTAACACCAAATTTTATTATTTATATTGAAATATAAGCATTTAAAAATCACTATTACCAGTTTCAAAATTATAGTTTATTTTAACCCTCATGAATAATCTTTATTCTAACCCTAGTTTTTGAATAATTATCTGTTATTTTACAATTTAAGTTTAAATGTAACCAAATATGAAAAATAAATACATATTTCTTTTACTTCTAGAGTAAGTACTAGGAACTATTTTTATACATTAATTACACTGTACTAGTCGCACATTTCAACAAGCTGGGCACCCTACTGGTGCCCGTCTTCCAAAGTTAACGCTTGTATTCGCGATATTCGCAATTAAAAATTTTGACGCTAATTTTATTTTTATATTTCTGGGATCATTTTTAATTTTAAATTTATCAAATTTGATTAAATATGTATAACATTAAGGAAGCTATAATTTTTTTTGGAAACATTTTTTTTTCGATTATTTTTTCGCGAAATTTTTTTTTTTCTTAAAAACATTTTTTCGGCATATAAAAAGTACAATATTATCAACGGCTATATAATTAAAAGACTATCCAACTCTCCCTACCTCTGTTAAATCCCTCTCTTCTTAATTTATATCGAAAATTCAGCCATAAGAATTACGAACGTCTGCAAAGGCTAACATTTTGGATATAAATTGTCAATCTTCGAAAGAGAGCGACGAATACCGCCTGATTTTATTTTGTATATATTCAATAGAAAAATATTCAATAAAGTTAAAAAAAAATTCGTTTCAAAAAAAAAACAAAAATTGTATTTAACAGAATTGGATTGATTGAAAATCAAAAATGATCCCAAAAGTATAAAAAATATCGAATTATGATACTTTAATTTGAAATTTAAAATCGCGAAAATCGCAGATAAGCCCAAAGATGCAGAAATTTGAAAACGAGAAACAGAGTATGCAATAAAAACCATTAAATTAATTTGGAGTAGATAAATTAAGGCAGAATGGGAAATTCATATTACCCGCCAAAGTATTCCACATTCACTCCTATTTTAGAAACAAAACATTTTGGGGTACTTTTTTTTATCTGCCTGTAACTTTTTGAGATAATATATTTTCAATGAAACAGTTGCAAGATCAAATGATAATAAACTTATTTTAAAGGATTTTTGAATTTTTTTACAAGAATCAACTTTTGAGTTCTTCTTAATTTACCTTTTATATAATTTTAGTTAATAAAATGAACTGAATTCATAATTATAGATGACTTATTTTCAGTTTAATTGTAAAAGTCACTAAAATACTTTTTTTTTTAACAAATTGAAACATTTTTTTATAAAATTTTTTTAGCATATTTTTTCTAGCATATTTTTTTAGTTTTTAGCATTTTTTAGCATTTTTATCAAACAAATCTAGCATTTTTTCCTAAATAAGTTTTGGCAACACTGGTGGTAATGTATCCGTTATTAATTTTGTACTAGTTATTTCCCGCAGGGAAGTTTTAATCAATGTTTCCTCTCCTTTTTAGCTCAGGCTCATGATTTCTTTTGTACAATAATTTCATAAACGCGTACAGAAAAATTTTCTAAAACTATTAACATCAGTGTGGTTTACAGATCATTTTTACTTTAAATGTATTCATAAGTTTTAATATTATCATAAACTAAACTGTGTAAAAGAAATAAAAGTTTGCTGTAAAATAGAAATGAACAAATATATAGAAAAAGAAGTAAACAGAATTTTAGTCGGTGAAAACCGAACATTTGTTACGCTTCCGGGAAGTATAACAAATCCGAGAAAGGGATCTTATTTAAATAATATATGTAGACTGATTATTAGCGGACAATATAAAGGAAGAACGTTATAAAGGAAATACTTGAACGGATGTCACAGGTTCAAATAACGATATTTTTAAAATTATATTTTTTTCTTTAAAAGACAAAAATAACACGACATTTTTTCTCCAGTGTTGTCCGATTTCAATGGATATCATACTTGCACTTAGAATATTATTAGGCAAATTCCGCTGAAAATGAACACAGTAAAACTAACATTTCATTTAATTCAAATTTTATTTGCATTTTATACAAACCAAATTAGTATAAAATCAACCACAAAATAAATCAAAATAAATGTTCTATTTATTTAGTTTTATTACAAAAACAACATACGAGATAGTAAAACTGATTGAAATTAAAATTTTTACTACATGAGTGACAAAAACAAAAAATTTAATTTTAAATTTACTGTAAGACAGTGATTTAAAATTTACTGTTTCTACAGTTGTTTTGATAAGTATTTGGAAATAAAAAATTGAAAATTGAAAATAAAAAAAAAAATGCTAAAAGGGCTCAAAATTATTCTATTCAAACAAAACTTGGGATAAAAAGACGCAAAATGAAAAAAATTTTCAAATTAGGTCCCTTTTCGTACTTATCGCGAGTTATAACTGATATAAGGCTATTTTTAAAACTGAAAGTAACAATATTCAATACAAAACAACAATGTAATTAAAAAAAAAAAAATTATATTTAATTTTTCAATGTTATGATTTTGTCGATACCGGTTATTAATATTTTTGAAGATTTCAAACAATAATTTAAATAAATATAATTTAAACAATCATAAATTTTTGTGACTTCACAATAACAAACATAAGGGAAAGCAGTCACAACTAAGAGTAACAGACTGTTCGTAGGAGTAGACACAGTAATCTCCAAATGGCTAAAATTGAAAAAAATATCACCAAAAATAAACAAAACCGCCAAAAACAAAAAATAACTAAAAAATCGCTAAAACTAAAAACTTGTTAAAAATAAAAAAATCACCAAAATTTAAAAAAATCGACATATTGAAAAAAAAAAAATTGCTGGAGTGGTAATTGCCAGGATTGAATAAAGCCGCTAGAATAGCTAACAGTAAAAAACTCTGAAGTTGAAAGAAATTAAAAATATTGCCTAAATCAAATAAATCTTAGTTAGGTTGAGGTTGAGAAGATGAATAAACATTTTTCTCTAAAAATTATAAACACATTAACTTTTTAATCAGACTAGATCTATATCGTTCAATTTAGAAAGTGCCAAAATTTCAAAATTGACATGTTTTAAATTAAAAATAACTCAATATTTCAACAAATCGCTAAAGTTTAAAAATCGCCAAAATTTGAATAAATCGGCAAAATTTAAAAAAATCACCAATTTATAAAATTTTACAATTAAAAAAAAGATTTTAAATTAAAAAAAAAAAACTGCAAAAGTCGAAATTAAAAAACTCGTTATAAAAAAAAATCGCCTCCGTTGCACAAAAAATCGCCAAAACTCTGGGGCAAACAGTATCATTGTAAAATATCATTTAAATAATGAAAATTTGATCGAATTCTAATTTAATTGGTTTTTTTTAACAGTTTTTTTTTTTAATTTTGGCAATTGAATGAGGGGTATGTATAGTTGATCTTTTTATTTGGTAAATGAATGTTTTTTAGTTTGATTTTAGATCATAAATTAATATCACTTTCTGTTTAAATTATTTTGCAAATTGAAGAAAGATGATAAAATTTTCACAAGTAAATTACAAAGAATAAAAAAATTTGAAAGAATTCGATAAGGCCAGCAAGACAGAATACGTATTTTCGGCTTTCGCTACAAAGCCATCATCAGTGTCATTTGCCTTTTTTGGGTTAATAATTGATAATTGTCTACTTATGTTACTGTTGAAAGCAAATCGAATATGTTAACAACTCAACTTAGACTAATATCAACGAAATCATCTTTCCTTAATTTGAAAATAATTTAAACAGAAAGTGATATTAATTTATGATCAATAGTCAAACTAAAGAACATTCATTATACCCTACACCACTACGTGGTCAGGGTATTATAAGTTTGTGCTGATGTTTGTAACACCAAAAAATATTGGTCACACCCTATAGTATACCGATCGGCTCAGAATTTTTTTTATTTCGATTTAACGATGTCCGTCCGTCCGTCTGTCTGTCCATGCATTCTTGTGCGCACTCTACAGGTCGCAAATATTAAGATATTTTGATGAAACTTGGTACACCGACTTATGTCGGCCTAAGCACGAAGCCTATTGATTTTGGTTAAAATCGGTCCATGTTTAGACCTAGTGCCCATATAAGGGTCCCCCCAAAATTATATTGTTTATACGCTGCAGGTCGCAAATATTAATATATTTTGATGAAATTTGGTACACACACCTATGTTGTCCCAAGGACGAAGCCTGTTGATTTTGTTGAACATCGGTCCATATTTAGACCTAGTGCCCATATAAGGGTCCCCCCAAAATTGGCTTGGTTACAAACTGCAAGTCGCAAATATTAAGATATTTTAATGAAATTTGGTTCGCTGACTCACATTATAGAAAATTTTGACACAAGTCCCATTTTAACCCATTCGAATTTCGGATCCAAACATTAGTTGGCTTTTAACCAGACTGGTGTAGGGTATTGTATAGTCGGCATGGCCGTCTTTAACCTTTTTACTCGTTTTATTTAATTTTTTTTTAATTTCAGCCTTTTTTTAACTATGGCATTTTTTAATATTCAAGCTATTTTTTCTGCTTTTAATTTCAGCTCGTTTAATTTTTGGAGGTTCTTAGTTTTGACAATTTTGTCATATTAAGAAAATTTTACAACGATTTTTATAATTTTCAGCGATTTTTTTTCCAATTTTGGCGAACATGGGCCAATATTAGACCTGAGGGATTTCAATTACATATGAATAACAATTATACGTAATTCGTTTACAGTTAATTTTTTTTACTCGGGTATTAAAAACAAAAAAATTTAAATTATTGATTCCCCCCGGATATAAATCCGCCATCTTCTGTTTGGAAATAAACTGTGTCCAAATCACTTTTTGTGATCACTTTTAGAGCAATAATGCTTTATAAGCAGTAATTAAGAGAACTAATTCTAAAAAAACTGTAAAAATATACTAACAGATACTTTGGAAGCAACGAAAGAAACAATTTTGTCGAAGTTCTTTAACATTACTTCTAAAAAAGTAGTAATAATACACTAACGAATACATTTGAAGCAATGATAGAGTTGGTTTGTTGAGCATGACCTCCAATTTCTTTTGCCGGGTACACTAAACAGTTATTTTTGTTAGTTATTTAAAAGATACAAAATTTTATTTTTGTAGCTTTAGATTTTTTTTAAATTCTTGTTTAGCTAATATGTATTTACATTATATATTTTTTTGAATTTTTATGTTATTGATTTATTAGTAGTTTGCATATAAAAATCAAAATTGATTTTTATCTCCCATGAATAAAAACATAATAAATGGAGAGCATTTTCGAATTTTTATTTAGAATTTCAAGTGCGATAAAATAGTTCACATTTTTTAAAATCAAAACAAAATAATTTGTTTTTTTTTATTAAAATATACTTCTGTAATTTGAAAGAATTCCCTGTCAAATAACAGTAGTTTTTACCAATTTGTCAGTTGTTTTAAAATATTTGTAACAAAACTGTGTTAGATAATTTTACGACATTGGCATTTATTTTTAAGGCATTCGTTGAATACTTTTCAATAGTTAAAAGTAACTACGTTTTCAGTTATTTTAAAAATAAATCTTCGTCGCTCTTTTAACTGCACATACATTTCTTACAACTGTCATTTATAGTGACAAACTTTTTTGAGTGTATATATAATGGCACATTAATCGAAATTTTTTACTGGAATTTATCCGTTTTCCTGAATATGACCCAAATAGTGCTGTGGCGTAGGGTATATTCGACTTGCATGATTTTTATTACAATTGTTGCATATGTAGATTTATATGGAATATAAATGGAAATTACTAAATAAATTGATCTCATCTAAGTCACATCTAGGTGCTTTATTTTTTGTAGTGGTGTCATACTTTAGCGCTCACTTATTATACCATGTTAAATATATCCTGGTGTGTGGTATAAAAAAGTATGCGCTAAAAGGAAATCATAATCAAAGAAAAAGTTTCTATTATTGAAATGGTTAATAGAAAATTATTTTAAGAAGTAGCTTAAAAAGTTTTAACTAGTTTTTACCAATAACAAAAAAACATTACACCACAGCTATTTGTTATAACAAATTTTTAAGAATTTTCAAATTACATTTGCATCCTTATCGAGTCTGAAGTACTATTAAGTCAAACGCAGTTTTTGTGAGTAGTAAAAACTGAAAGTTATAGTTATTGTTTAACTTTAAGAGTTTCTGTTTTATATTTTATTTCTTGTTGTTAAATTATCTTAAAACAAATTTATTAAATGTTCCAACATTTAGTTGTTCATTTAACAACAATATATTAAGCAAGTTTTTAAAGAACAATTTTGTTTGAAAATATCACAGCCAACAAATGGGCATAACATTTATTAAAACAAAAAAATTGCTGAATAACATTACACTAAAAGTTTAAATTCTATTAAAGTGGCTTGTTCAAAAGTTCGATTTTGTACTAACTCTTAACCCTTTCACTTCCAACTTTTTGTTTGTAGATGCACCTAATACTATTGTGAGTTCAGATTTTTGTAAAGAGTGCTTTAATTAGAAAAAAGGAATTACAACATATTTGCCCTTGTTTTCTGATAAATTTGAAATTAAACCAGACATAAAAGAATACAAAGAATAATCTTTCGAAGGCTCAAATTTTCTACCAAAGAACATTATTTTGAAATTATTTATTGGCTGGGATGTCATTTTTTTTTTGGAAACATATTTGTATGCTATTTTCTGTTTTAATGTTGTTGACACAATAACATGTCCAGAAATCATTTTAACACTAATTGATGGTGTTATGTGTCAGATAAACTAATATCCAATACATTTTATATAAGCGAACATACTTTTTGTTGTTGTGCTAAAGTTGAAGGATCTATGGCATCATTGAATATATAATTTTGTTGATAAAAATTGTATTTTTTTTATGTTTAAAATTAAAATTAAACATTTTTATATAAATTGTATTTCCATTTAACTTAAAATTGTTAATATGGTTCATTTACACATATGGGGTCATATGCATAATTACTTTTTAAATTTATAAATGGCTTATAAAACAAATTTTTCTTACAAAATTCATTTTATAAATGTGTTATAAAGTTTTTAAATTATTATGCATTGGCAGTATGGACTACAGTGCCTATGCATAATAATTTGAAAACCTTATAACACATTTCTAAAATGAATTTTGTATGAAAAATTTGTTTTACAAGTCACTTATAAATTTTAAAAGCGATTATGCATATGAGCCTACGTATTTTATTACATTTTAATTTATAGTTTATGTATTGTGCGCTGTGGGCCAATACAAAAGGTTAATTAGATTTCTTTGTTAATTTGAAATTAAAAAATGTGTACATTTTTATTTGTATTTAACAACATAACTATATTGATGTTTTTTTTTTTTCATTATATGAGCAATGAATCGAAAACTGAATTAAAAACTATAAATAAAATAAGCAGTAAAAATGGACATTACCAAGCAATTAAGCGAGTAAGTAGCACACAAAGGATTTCACTAGTTTACTCGCTTAATTACCCAGCAAAAAAGGAGATGTAAAATTAGTAGAAAAAGTTTTAAAAACTGATGTACACTCATAGAAATAAACTTGTAAAAACAGCAGAAAAAACGACTAGAAATTAGTTAAAAATTACCTCGCAGAAAAAACTGCTGAAGTTATCAGAGTTTTTTTTTTTTTTGCTAAATACTAGTTAAATAAGAATAGCAAAAATAAAACTATTAGATTTACAGAACTTTAATTATGTTTAAGTTAACTTTTAGTTAATTAAAAATAACAATTTATGCTGCATAATATGCAAAAAATTTTGCTAATTTAACATTTTTTTAGTACTTTTAAGAAGTAGCTTAAATATTTTTATTTAACTAAAAGTTAACTTAAATTTTTTAAATTTAACAATTCTATTTTTCCTGTTCTTATCGTACTAGTACAGCTTTATTTATGTATTAAAATTTATAAAAAATCACACTAAAAAAAAAACTTTGTATATTTTTTCATATATTTCGAAATGTTCTAACATAACAATGAAAAACAAGAGCTAGATTTTTAAAATTATTTTATTTTTATACCCTACACCACTATGTGGTCAGGGTATTATAAGTTTGTGCTGATGTTTGTAACACCAAAAAATATTGGTCCTAGACCCACCTTATAGTATACCAATCGGCTTAGATTTTTTTTTTATTTCGTTTTAACGATGTCCGTCTGTCCGTCCGTCCGTCCGTCTGTCTGTCTGTCCATGCATTCTTGTGCGCACTCTACAGGTCGCAAATATTAAGATATGTTGATGAAACATGGTACACCGACTTATGTCGGCCCAAGGACGACGCCTATTGACTTTGGTTAAAATCGGTCCATGTTTAGACCTAGTGCCCATATAAGGGTCCCCGCAAAATTGGCTTGGTTACAAACTGCAGGTCGCAAATATTAAGATATTTTGATAAAATATGGTATACCGACTTATGTCGGCCCAGCGACGAAGCCTATTGATTTTGGTGAATATCGGTCCATGTTTAGACCTAGTGCCCATATAAGGGTCCCCCCAAAATTGGCTTGGTTACAAACTGCAGGTCGCAAATATTAAGATATTTTAATGAAATTTGGTGCGCTGAATCACATTATAGAAAATTTTGACACAAGCCCCATTTTAACCCATTCGAATTTCGGATCCAAACATTAGTTGGCTTTTAACCAGACTGGTGTAGGGTATTGTATAGTCGGCATGCCCGACTTTAACCTTTTTATTCGTTCAATATAATATCCTGAAACTGCAATACACTTAGTGGAACGTTTTTCTAGCAATTCAATCTCCCTTAATTAAAATATTTTTCATGAAGCTCCTTAAAATAATTGTTTACAGCTGCCATTGCATCTTCATTCGAGATAAAACGTTTGCCAGCAAGCAGGCGCGGATACAAGGGGGGCTATGGGGGCTAAAGCCCCCCCCCACCTTGAGGACCAATTTTTTTTTATGCAAATATTGTTATAATGGATTCTTTACTGCGATTTCTTAACTTAGTTATGACAAAATTGGATAGTTAACGAAAAAAAATTGTTGAATACAGAAAAATAGGTCGTGAACTTATTACAATAGCTAATTTTTCTAAGTTTGTATAAACAATTTTTTGGTTAAATCTTACATTTTCATAAAAACTGAAACTCAAATTAATTTTGTTGGTTTTTATAAAAAATTACAGAATAAACTTTACTTTGACTCAATCGACAGTTTTCTTAAGTTAGAAGCTATATTGATAAATTCGTTAATGAAGATAGAGGACCACACTAATGAATCAGATTTTTACTGACAAAAAATTAACTGAACATTAAAAAAATGTCGAAATGGGGTTAAACAAATTTTCCCAAACCCTTGTTTGGTACTTCTTGGAACAACTTGGTAAACCTATGCGAAAACATGTATTAAAACTTCTCCAGTTCATAAAATAGTTATAGACATGACTACCGTATAAGATAAAAAAATGTTTAGCCCCCCCCCCGCCCCTTGATCGAATCCTGAATCCGCGCCTGCCAGCAAGGATTTTTTTAGATTTGGGAACAGGTGGAAGTCAGAAGGAGCTAAATCAGATAAATGCTGAGAAATGAGAAATTTTCATTCGAATGCGTTTTTGGACAACTGTTAGAAAAAGCGGCACCCATCTTGCAGGAAGCTTTTTCATCTGTAATTCTTGATGCAAAATAAAATGTATTCACTCATTTGAGATGCCTATGGTACTACATATTTCACGCACTTTCGCTCGTTGATCGTCTAATACCATATCAGGGACTTTAGCTATGATTTCTGGCGTTGTTGCAGTTTTTGGACGTCCACTTTGTGGTTCATCTTCAATGCTTGTAGGGCCACGTTTAAATTCAGCAACCCAATTTTTTACAGTTGCATATGAAGGAACACTTTCACCTAACACATTCACCATATCATTATGAATTTCTTGTCCCGATAAACTTTTCTTATGTAAATATTTAATCACACCACGAATTTCTAATTTTTTCGATTATAAAAAAATCACTGAAGCGCCTTTTTTGAACACCTTTTACTACACGAATAAGTTGACCGATCGAAATGAAATTTAACATGTGTTCATATGACGGATGGAAGTTTCCATTTCACAAAGCTTTTTGCAGTTTATACCGCCATCTCTATGTCAGGCTAAGAACATTTCGTACTGCCCTCGTATTGGTAATAAAAATGCTTGTAAATTCGCTACTATAAACTGTTGAACATTTTTTTTTTCTTTTGCAATCGACTAATCGATAGCAAAACTTTTACTGAATTTACTAATTTTTTTGGTTAAATTCAGGTCGCTGCTATTCAACGGAACGATTTTGCTAACATTAGAAATTTTTCTGCTAGCACCATCCTGACTAAAATGTTTCTGAGTCAGCAAACTCTTTTGCTGACAGAAACTCTTTTGAGTGTACAGAATCGGAAATTTGTCTGTTGGAACATGTGCTCAGAATCTATGGCTGTTTCTACAGGAAAGAGATATCAATATCTAACGCATTTGGAATAGGAAAAAAGTTATCAGAAACCGTGAAACTTGAGAAAAAATTTATCAGAAAATCCCGCGAACTATGAAGAATGTTTCCTATAGAAAACCTACTAATCCTGGGAACTTTTTGTAAAGAAAAAGTCTAAGACTTTGATGACTTTGTCCTATAAAAAAATTCTTAGATTCTAAACACTTTTTCCCAAGGTTGGTTACCGTTTCAGTTTTAATATAACGGTAATTGTCAGCCACGCCGAAACCAAACCCAATATGAACATTTTAAAATGGTTATACCAATAAGAGTAATTCTCTTTATATTCACCCGTTTTTATTTCGATATTTGATTGGTTCAATTGCGTAATATATGCATATTACCGTTATAATACCGCTAAAATGCCAAAACAGCAATTTATAACGGTAATTTGGGAATAATAAGGAACTGAACCGGCAAAGCAAGAAAATCAAAATGCCAAAATATGAAGACAATTGCCCTAACTGATATCGAGGATATAAAATATCCAAATTAATTTTAATATCGGCATGGTAGATAATTACCGTTATTTTAAAAATGAAACGGTAACCAACCCTGCTTTTTCTTAAAGTAAAACTGTTAGATTGTGAACATATAACATTTTCCTATAAAAATCATCCCATTCTGAAAGGTTTTCAGTTTCCTGGGACAGCGTCTCAAATATTTTCTACAGAAGAAGGTTTTTTCTATAGCAAAATGTTTTCTTAGGAAAAAGGAGCCCAAAATTTAAAGTTTTTTCTATAGGAAATAGCCTTGAGGCTTTTTCTATTAGAAAAGTGCTCAGAATCTGAGGTTTCTCCATCGAGAAATCTCCTCAGAATGTGAGGCTTCTATTGGGCTTAAGTATAATTATAACATTTTTAATAAAATATTTTTAAAATGATTTTAGTTTTTTATTTTTGAGCGGTACAACATATTTTATTTAAAATTACACCTACTTTCTGAAATTTTTTACGCATACATATTTAATATAAATTTACCAAATTTTGTGTGTAATTAACTTGCGCATCGCGTGTATAATTTGTTTCATTTGCCCACTCAGAGTTGATCTATCATATTTATAGCAGGCCCAGCAAAAAAAATTGCAAGTAATGCTTTAAAAACTACTTCTTTCAATGCTTCACAAGTATCCGTTAGTGTATTTTTACTGCTTTTTTAGAAGTTCTTCTGAACAGCTTCAAAAAATCACTTCTTTCATTGCTTCCAAAGTATCCGCTATTACATTTTTACAGCTTTTTTAGAATTACTTCTGAATCACATCCAAAAAATCACTTAAGTATTGCTTCTAAAAAGTATCCAAAAGTGATCGTAAAAAGTAATTTTGGTATCATTTGGCATTTCCAAACAGAGGGTCCCGGGTTCGATTCCCGGCAGGACCAATATTTTTTTATTTTTTAAAAATTTTTTTTTTATTCTATTAATTTTTTCAAATATTTATAATTAATTTGTTTAAATTCAATATT
This sequence comes from Leucophora obtusa, assembly GCA_949987735.1. Classification (NCBI taxonomy): domain Eukaryota; kingdom Metazoa; phylum Arthropoda; class Insecta; order Diptera; family Anthomyiidae; genus Leucophora; species Leucophora obtusa. The sequence goes on from OX465297.1 coordinate 191,982,939, forward strand.
TTTTTAATTTTAAAATTTTTAAAAATATGTATACATAAAACAAATTATATTTCTATGCACCTGTAAAAATAGTACTCACAACAATATTGAATTGGAGTGGACGTTTTACACTTGTTTATTGAAGAGAATAAGGAACAATATCTCGCAGTAACAAAGTGGTGTTTTTATGCCACTCAACTTTCATATCAAAGAATAGCTCAGTGGTAGAGCGCTAGACGAGCAATCGTGAGGTCGCAAGTTCGATACCCAAAGGCGGCAATAAAAAAACTTTTGTAAAATAAAAAAATATAATTTTTTTTGTGAAGATTTTTTTTAACTTTTAATTGGTGAAAAAGAGCTTCCTTTGCACTCGTTCAATAAGTACTGAAAAAATGTTAAATTCGGAATACTCCTCCCCTATGACAACTCAATGTTAAAATCATTAGTGTTTATGTTAAAAAATAAGTACATCTAGATCATCATTTGTTGTCCCTTTTCTACTGCTTCGGCACCTCTTTTTTTGCGGGGAGGAGTTCAGTTTCCTACAATAAGTTGAGTAAATTTAAACAAAAATTTCTTAGAGTGTATATAAACATGTTGCGAATTACAAAAAAAAAAAAAATATTTTAAATAACAATAATAAAAGGACGTGAACAAAATGACTTGCAGCATTTAATTAAACACAACTAAATAAAAGTTTAAATACTATTTTTAGCAATACAAATTTTAAAACAAAAAAAATTGCTAAATTCGAATGTTTTCCCATGTTAGTAACATACTAAAACACATAACAACAATTAGAGTACACAAACACATTTTTCCCCTGTGTCGAAATAGCAATCAATCAAAAAAAATATTTGTTTAATTTAAAATTAAATACACATCGTACTTTTAATTTTATATCCATCAGTTTTAGAATCCATTTAAGTTATTTTAACTCAGATTTTACAAATAATTTACATGGAACTTTCATTATTGCATTTCATATATTTGAAGTTGCACGAAGTTGTAGCAACTACGTTTTGAAATTATTTAAATTATGTGGTGGAATTTAAGACCTGTATATTTTAATGCACTAGTTATTAATTAATTTTTACCTGTTCACAGGTTTATTTTATAGTACTTTGTATGCTGTAACCGGTATGTGCGAGCATTAAAATAAATATTTTATTACCATAAATATTGTTTGTCTGTGGATGCCATAAAAAAAATATGGCTAACAATTATTGCATAGACGTAGAGGGTGAAAAGATGACACAATTTTGAAATTGTAGGCTAACAGTCTGAACTAATAGTGTATAGTGGGCGTGTTACCCCCATTAGCACAATGTCCTATTAGCTACTAAATGGGACTTTAACTGACACCTTTGTTGGTGTTTACCAAATACATTTTAAATTTAACTTTGGGTTCAATTTTAACTGGACATTGTGTTATCCGGCCTTAGTGTTATAAAAGGTTAAAATTAAATATATTAGTTATTGTTAAAATGTGTTTAAAACCGATATTAATATCAATGACATTATGTGAATTTAGTCTGTAATAACGTATATTCATAATAGATAATGTTATGTTCTATTACAACCTGAATTTTTTAACAGGGGCGTATACTTAACATTTAGATTTCTGTAATTAAATTACTCATACGCTTTGTGTACTTTTCTTTATAAATAAATTTTCTTTTAAGAATTTCTATAACTAAATTCTATTCCTCCATTTCCAAAATGTTTCTATCAGGCACCCGATATTAATACTTTTAAAACGTTTTTTGTTTTTTCCTCAATAAAAAAAATCACTTGTGTACAAATGAATTTATTTTTCTTGATGGATATTTTGTTTTCATCAATTTTTTTATTTTTTGTTTTCTTTTCGAAAACAAAATTTAAAAAATATCCGTACTGATATTTTCAGGAAAGTTGAGAATTATTTTTATTTTGTACTGAGGAAAAAACAAAAAAAAAACGTTTTTTTGTATTGAGGAAAAAACAAAATAAAACGTTTTAAACGTTTTTTTTTAGTTTTTTCTGATTACAATTACATATAAATTTTGTAAAAATTCTTAAAACAACATTCATATAGACACATTTTTGCATCCAATAGTTATTAAAAAGTAATAAAAATTTCAGCCGAAAAGACTTCTACAAAGCATGATAGGCTGAATAATTTTGTGCAAAAGACAAACTGTGGTCATTAAAACAATAGGATTTGTGAGCAACTAACCACAAAAACTGCACTTAAAAAATTGAAAAATAATGGCGGAATGCGAAAAAAGACTTTATGGTACAAAATTTTAATTTTGATATTTAATCAGCGATTAACATTCTGCAAGCAAATATATTGATGCAAAACTATTCCTTTTTGCAAAAATTTTTGTCGTGATTTTTTGTTTTTGCAATCTAACTAGCTAATTTTGGTATAGGATATATGTCTTATAGTCCCTAGATTATGGATTTTAAAGAACCCCACTTAAAAAATTGCAAACTAATATCGGAACGCGAAAAAAAACTTTATGGTACAACAAATGAATTAAAAATTCTTATCAGAAATTTACATTCTGCAAACAAATACACTGATGCAAAAAATTTTCTTTTCGGAAAATTTTTTTCGCGAATTTTTTTTTGCAAACTAACCACCAAACTTTGATATGAGAATATTGGCATTATAGTCCCAAGATTATGAATTTTAAAAATCCGCACTTAAAAAATGGCAAAAAAATCGCGGAACGCGAAAAAAAGCTTTTTGGTACAAAAAATAAATTAAAAAACTCAGTCAGCGATTTACATTCTGCAAACGAAAATTTTCCTTTTTGCAAAATTTATTTTTCGCGTAAGAACTACCAAACTTTGGCATAAGATATGGGTATCATAGTCCCAAATTTATGAATTTTAAAAAACCGCACCCAAAATTTTTTAAACTTAATCAGCGATTAACATTCTGCTATACATATGTTACATACATATACATATGTATATTGATGCAGAACTATTCCTTTTTGTAAAATTTTTTTTCCCAATTTTTTTTGTTTTTGCAATCTAACCAGATAATTTTGGTATAGGATATCCCTAGGTTGTGAGTTAAGAAAAAACTGCGCTTAAAAATTTGTAAAATAAAAAAAGCTTTATGGTACAAAAAATAAATTAAAAAACTCAGTCAGCGATTTACATTCTTCAAATGAATATGTTGATGGAAAAATTTTCCTTTTTGCAAAATTTTTTTTCGCGAAACTTTTTGCATACTAACCACCAAACTTCGGCATAAGATATGGGAATTATTCTCCTAAGGTTAAAAATTTTAAAAAACCGCACTCAAAAAATTGTAAAATATTGGCGGAATGCGAAAAAAGCCTTTATGATACAAAAAAATAGTTAAGTAACCTAATCAGCAATTTATATTCTGCAAGAGAATACATTAATGGAAAAACATTTTTTTTTTGCAAATTTTTTTTGGCAATATTTTTTTGCGAACTAATTACCAAACTTTGGTATGAGATATGGGTATTATGGTCCCTAGGTTATAAATTTTAAAAATCTGCACTTAAAAAATTGCGAATTAATGGCGGAATGCGAAAAAGGTTTCATGGTGCAAAAATTTAATTAGAAAACTTATACAGCGATTTCATTCCGAAAATGAATAATATTAGTGCAAAATGTTGGTCAATTGGCAAACATTTTAGCAAAAAAAAAATATTTGCAATATATGTTTGTATGTATATACCACTCAACAGTTCTATCCAGGGTATTATATGATTTTCTACAGATTTGAAACCAAAAACCAGAATAGTATCTCCACCATAAAAATAAAACAAAAATTTTAAAATTCTATTCATATTTTTGTACTTAGTACAAAGATGAAAAACAAAAAAAAAAACGTTTTTTAAAACGTTTTAAAAAGTTTTATTTTTTTTATCAATTTTTTTATCTTTGATATTTATACCTAAAGATATTTTTGGAATTTCAACTTGAGGGATATTTTTGTTTTAAAGTACATTTGAAATTTTTTGTTTTCGATTGAGAAATAAAAACATTTTGAACTTTAGTGATATTTATTTTTGATAAAAAAAAAAAAAAAACGTTTTCTGGTGGCTGGTTTCTATTAAACTATTTCACTTGTTGAAATTTACAACTCATTATCATTATTCCCTTTAAAGGAAATATGTATTTAAATATTCAATTTTGTATATTCTTTGCTATGAATTAATTTTAATTATCTTTACGCATATTAATCAATGTGAAAAGGACTTAATTTCATGATTGACTTAATGTTATTTAACTTCTCACTCTGTGCTTGTGTGAATATCTAAAAGCCCAACTAAACCGAACCCCCATCCATGCATAAATAACGAAACGCTATTTTGGTGTTAAAACACATAATCATAATGACAAGTGTGAACATTCTCATAATCACTGACCAAATAATGAATAAACAAAAAACCGGCAAATGCTGGGAAAATTTCAAAATTCAAACACATTAAAATTACAATAAGTTTTGTTGGTCGACAGCACATGCAGCACCACCAACACAAAGATATTCAAATTTACATTTACACACACAATTATACACACAAACTGACACGCTCACGTACGCATGAAAATGAACATGTTTTAACGGAAGGCATAATTTACCATAATTTCCATGAGATTTAAAAAAAAGAAAGCAATTGAAAAACAACATAAACACTCGCAGAACGGAAGGTTGAAAATGTTTTCATATTTATTACTAGGGTGGCTCGCATTGACACTTTTCTTATGGAGCGAGATGTAATAGTGAGCGAAAATTTTGAACGCACATTGATAGTGCAGATCTATTTTTTTTAGACTTTTGCCAAAAATAGTAAAATTAAAAAAAAAAAATATATATAAATGAAAAATATATATTCCTCTAAATCCCATTGGAGCATAGGGCGCTAATGAAAATGAAAAATATATGCTTATGATATTAATTATAAGTCAAAGAAAAAACGCGATTTTGGCATAATTCTCAAAACTCGATTTTCCAGTTTTTAAAAATTTTATTAAACAAAAAATAAAAAAATAGTAATATCTCTAGTTGATTTCATTAAATAAACTGACACTAGTTCAATAGTTCCTAGCAAAAAAAAAAATTGGAATTAATGCTTTACAAAAACAAACTACTTCTTTCACTACTTCACAAGTATCAGTTAGTATATTTTTACAGCTTTTTTAGAATTAAAATCACTTAAGTATTGCTTCTAAAGCATAATTGCTCTAAAAGTAATTTTGCTGTCATTTGGTATTTCTAAACAGATGATCGCGGGTTCGAATCCAGGTCATTTAATAAACAAAATACACAAAATACGGACTTTCGGTATAAGTTCAAATATTCAGTCAAAATTTTCTATTAAAAACAATCAGTTCTTACAATATAATTTATAAAAAACAAAACGCATACATACATTTTTTAGCCAACTAGCGTTATTTAACATAAAAACTGGGTCATTTTGACACCATGCTCTCAAATAGGTTAATTTGGATTTATTTTTTTCCAGAAAATGCCTAATTAAAGGTTTTTATATCGATTTTCATGCCAAATGACACTTTTTACATTTTAAATATTTGGGGTCATTTCGACCCCATGTGCCTTTAAGGATTAATATCTAATTTTTTATTACTATGTATAAAACGACAACTTTCAACAAATTCCACAAGAAACGACACATTGTTTTGATATACTTCCAGGAAAAATCGAAACTTTTCAAAAATTTCACCTTTGACCTTGGTAAACAAAGGGTTAACGTTGTCGGAGTTTTACATAGTTTTCGGAAAACAATCTGTTGTATTAGAATTAAAAGAAATCGGAAATGCTTTTGTTACAGCTAGCTAAAAACACAAAAATTAATACTATTATCTAAATTATTGTCCAAATCACACTATTTTCTAAAATTTTCAAATTTAAAACTCCGTCACTGTTAAGTGAAAAGAGTGATATGTGTAATTTTCAGTAGAATTATTCTCTAAGGTGTATTTAATAAACTTCTATGCGCTGACCTCTTATTCTTGTATTTTGCTGAACAAAATTTTAAAAAACTAAAAACTAGAGTTTTGCAAATAAAATAAATTCCATCTTTGGCTATACCTGGGACTAGGTTATTATAATTCGAGAGAGACAAAAATTTATATCTGAATATTTGTGGATCTTAGAAATGAAACTAGAGTATAAGATTGTCAGTTTTCGAAAAATATATTTTATTTTTGACTATTTTCATAATTTATCTAATTTTAACCCTACAATGGTCTGAACAAATTGCAATTACTAAAATATTTTCGAACTGATTTTGGATTTTTATACATTACCAGAAAGATAATTCAGTCTGGATTACGATTCTATTTACATCTTCGAAAAATACAGTTACTTATGAGCCAGTATTTTCAAAAAAAGCAAAAAGGGATTTTTCGCCTTGTAAATCGTATTTCAAACTTTAGGGCCGATGCTGCACGTGTTCCCGTTACCCGATCACCTTAATTTTTTGCATGGTATATTTTTATACCTAAAGGCACATTTCTAGGGGGGGGGGGGGCGGCCTTAAATCGCAAGTTGACAAAATAAGGTCAACCCTAGTGTACACTCAAACTTTATTCCTATTTTTTGTCTTAAAATAAAATTCGTTGATTTTAAAATATTTTTCGTTAAATTCAAGAAATATAAATATTAGTAAAAAATTACTAAAACTACAGTTTTATTTGTAATTATACTCAGTCTTAAAATTTGTTGAAATTTAGGGTCTCGGGACCCTCGCCGGGCCTATTCCTTATCATCTGTGCTTGCTCCAAAAATAAGCAAATGGACTCTACCTCACTACCTCTCTTAGTTTTCGAGATATGGGCCACTTTAGAAAATCGGGAGGTTAAGAAATAGCGCGATCTTTAAAACTTCGGACACACTGGTGGCACCATCTAGCTGGTGATAGTGGATGTATTTTTTTTATATTTATTTTATACTGCAACTACCCAGGTGGAAATTATGTGGGGTAACAAAAAAGAAGCACTGGCAAAGCGCAAGTAGATCGCGGTCTTACAAAAAGAAGTACTGGCAAAGCACTAAATTTGGACGCCTTCCCAACGCTTTAAAAGGGCGAATTCTCAGCACTTGTTTTCCTATAACATTATTTTGTTTTTGAAAAAGGAACTCCAAAAGAGTGAATATTTAAAGAATTTTTGACTCCACAATACAATAACCCCAAGAATCGTCTATTTTTAGAGTAATTTAAAATTCTTCAGTGATGAGGGCTCATAATTTGGTGGCAGGGAAAACACTTGATTTTTATGTTTCTTGGTGCTATCTCAATACTTTGCAAAGCATTAAATAGATTGGTGTTAAGTATCATTTGGGTGTCAGGAAAGCACTTTAATTTTTTTATTTGAGCGTTGGCAAAGCATTGGATTTTTATGTTTATGGATGCTTTCCCAGGGCTTGGTAAAGCATTGGCACCACCGTGGAACGGTGTTATCATTTGGGCGTTGGGAAAGCGCTGTTAACAAGCACTCATGCCACCCATTTCGGTGCTTTGCCAGTGCTGGCCCCTTTGTAATTTTCTACCTGGGTAGTTTCTATAAAACTAACAAGCAATTTTTTTCATATATACATTGGTATCTTAATTAATATAGTGGAGATATGAAAATATTATATTTTAACAATAAATTGTGTAAAATTTAACAAATAGGTTCTTAAAAAATTGTTATACATAATTTTGAAAACTAACACACAAAATTAGTTGAAGTACTAAGGATTTTTAGTATTGTGTTAAACGAAGATAACTAGAATCCTTGTTTAAGTCAGTAGTTAAACGAACACTTTGTTAGAAATTAGATTTGAAACGCGTTTTACAAATTTTTTTACTGAACTATTTTTTTAAGCGTAATTTTATTTCAGGCTGCTAAGGTCTGATTACTGAATGTCGAGTTAAAATATCGCCCACAATTAAATTTAAATTTTATATAAGAACATCAACAAATGTGTCAGTTAAATTCCCAGTTAGTAGCTAACTGGACATTCATTAATCGAGTCTAAAAATAATAAATTTTTCTTAACTTGACTTTCTATATGACATATAAAAACGAAATTGGTGGGTGAATGCCCAGTTTTCTCGGTGGCGATACAAATACATGGAGCTATGTAAAGGTTTTTCGATGCGTGCACCCTAAATGGTTGAACCAAACTCAGATAAAAAAGTTAGTAAACAAATTTGTAAACAGTTTCGCACTTTACTATTTTTATACTGATTTTTAGTACAATTTTTTTAGTAATCATTTTTGCTATTCTCTTATTACAAATTACAGCTCTTTCTACTAATTTTCGCTGCTGATTTCAGCAAAACATTTTACTAATTTTTAAAAACCGAGTATTGAATTTCACAGAAAAATATACTAATTTAAAAAATTTTGTTTACAAGAAATCGTTGATTTTTTACAATTCTTGTTTAGTTTACATTTGTTACTATTGATATATTCTGGGTGGAAATAACACTCAGAAAATTTTATTGTATCTCCAATGCATAAAAAGGTATTAACCGGAGAACCGTTTTCAATTTTGTATCCAAATTTCAAGTACGATGAAGTAATTATACGCTTGTTACAATCAAAAGAAAAAAAAAAGTTTTTTATTACATCTATTTTTTTTAGATTTTACATTTTTTTTTATTTTTTAGAACACTTTTTTGCAATTGCTTTTAAATTGTAGTTTACTGTAATTTAGTAGCTTGTACTAATTATCTATACTAATTTCATTGTACTAAAATTATTGATAAATTTTTAACTGATTTTAGCACATCGATTTTGAATTGCTGTTTACAGAAATTTTACTAAAATTTATTAGCGGCTACTTATTTTATTCTACTACAGATCAGCAGACATGTGTTTCTAAAATTAGCAAAAAATACCGCAGGGCTCAAAACAGTTAAATTTCCCGTAATAACAGCAAAATTTTCAGTAGCCATTACAGACTTTTATGGTTGAGTGTCTTCAAGATTTATATATTTTTTATTTGATTTTTTTCGACATCTTGCTTTTTTACATAATCAATTTTTAAATCTATAAATGGCTTTAAAACCAATTTTTTTATACAAAATTAATTTTATAAAAGTTTTACAATGTTTTCCAACTGTTATGCATAAGCACTTGAAATGCTAAATACTGTCATTACTTTCATTATTTTTTCTTGAGTTTTTACATTGTTTTAGGCTAAAAAATTAATAACAATACTAAGTTTCACTGTCTAGGGTTAAATTGGACCATTCTGTGGAGTACTTTTAACGTAGGTCATTGTTATACGAGTATGTACTTCATAAATGTATATAAATATACAACAAACATTTATTAACTAAAATTAATTTGTTGTTTATTCATTGATGTCCTTGCTCGTTTGTTACCACCTTTCCGTGTGTAGCATTAATATTGGTTGTTTTTGAATTGCTCTCTTGTGAGTGATGTTTGGGTAGCTGTTGATGTTGTTGCAGTGTTGCCACTTTTTGAATAATTATTCAAAAATGGGACTGTTTACACATTCCTTGGATAAATTTTGAATAATGACTTTTTTGTGTAGTTTTTGTGTAATTTCGCTTTTTACTGAAAAATTAACTAAATTCCATGCTTTCAAGTCCAACAGTAGATAAAATGAGTTTGTTTGTGTAACATCTACCAGAAATTTCCAGTTTCTGCTGAATTTTTGTAAATTTTTGCAACACGAAAGCCAATTTAGTTAGATGAAGTAAAATATGTTGTTTTATATTTTATTTGTATATAAAATCCATATTTTGTTAGTCTTTTTAGGAAACTATTGTCAAACTAAGTGCAAAATATTTATTTTTGGGTGGCAAGACAATTTGAAATTAAGCAAAAGGGGTTTATTATGATTAAGACTTTCTCATGACTGAAAAAAACTTGTAATTTCCAAAGTTTTTGTAACAGTTACTGGGCTTTGATCAGACAAAAATGTTCTTACAGCAGCACAGTTGAGCAGATTTAAATATATTTAAGTAATTGATTAATTCAGTCTTCGTTAACATGCAAAGGCTATTTTTATTACAACTGGCACTTTATAATTGACTTTTTATATGCCCTTTGTAGGTAAACTGTGTCTAAATATTAACCCATTTTCTCCAAATTTAGCACATATTATAAGATTGTAATTCAAACACCATTTGCCAACCTTCTGCCAAATATAATTTTGTATTACGTTTTTAAAATCTGTAGATATATCGGAAAATGCAAGCTTTCGAAATTTTCACATTTTAGAGGTGGCTTTCATTGGAGCTGGATGGTCGAGCTCCTGTTGCGTCCATGGGTTTCGGCCTCAAAACTTAACTCTATGACATTGTGACATTTCATAGCAATCCAACCAGTCGGTAGGAAATGGCTGAATTATTTCCAAATTATTTCGATTCTGCCCCACTGTGCGCAGGAGAGTTCAAAGAGCCACATAATTTAAAAAAAAAAATAACTATTATATTAAACTAATAAAAATATTAATTTTTTGTGTAATTTCATACGGTTTTGGATAATTTTTGACCTACTGCTCTGTATTTTTTTGTTTTACTGGTGGCAACACTGTGTTGTTGTCATCGTTTTTTTGTTTGTTTTTTTTTTGTTCTGTCCATGATGCTTGAGTGATTTTTTTCAGAACCTTTTGTTCAAAAAACAACAAATTGAACAACAAAAGTAAACAAAAGCCTAAATGAATAATATGGTCAACAAACAATACAACCAAAAGCATTTCATTAATCGTATTAATCTTTTTTTATATAAACAGCAAAAATAACAATACCAAGCACCAGTACAAAGATATTGAATGTCACACTTAGGCCTAGTTTTTGGAATGCCAATTAAACTTGGTTTAGTTAAACAGAAAACGAATAATCCCTGCTATTTCCAAGTTTATTATCAAAAATTTGGCCGTACAAATTTTTCTCGTTTATAACTTTGGTCTTTATTAAAATAAAAAAAATAAACCACATTTTGAAGGCAGTGTTCCAGTTACAAACTGTGTTAAACTAAGTTAAAGATAATCTACATCCTGAAAACTGAGCATTAGGCCTAGTTTTTTTGAATGTCAACTAAACTTAGTTTATGGGCTGTTTAGTTAACCTCAAAACGAAATTAAACCAAGTTTTTCAATTCCAGTTTAAGAAATGTCAAATTACTTGATGTTGCCATATTGATTGTGTCAAAATAATTTATATCAACTTCCAATTGTCATAATTTTTAATATTTTATGATAAAATTTGTATCTGTCATAACGTTGTAATGTGGCAGCGGTTAAATAAATTATTGTCCAACAGCTGGTTTGTGTTGCCAAATTTTTACTTCAGTTAACTGGCCACTGCTGCTGAGTTAAGCCTCAATTAAAAGTACCTAAACTAAAAGATATATGAAAAACAACTTGTCAAGTTTAAACAATTTTTAACTAACAAACAAAGTTAAGCTTCATCCAAAAAAACTGGCGTTATACATTAACAATATGAGCAATGGTTCAGGCGTTTAAATGACAACTGATGAAATAATATGGGAAAATTTTTGAATACATTTTTAGCCTTTCTAGTGAACTATTTGCACATGGGTTACACTCGTAAAAAATACATAATAACCAGGGATGGCAGGCAATACCGCCAAAATACCGTTATCGATTCAAAACCCTTTCAACTGACAACCGTTAACCTTAAAATACCCTTACCGAAATAACCAGCAAACAAAGATGATCATTAATGACTCAGAAATGAGCTCCAAAAACATAAACATTTTTCCACTTTTTCCTATGAAAGTGGTCCGTCCGAAAGAGCCCCCTGTGTACTCAGAAATGACTCAGAAAAAAGAACGTATAAAATCGAAATTTTAAATAATTTTGGAATCTTCTTTGAGTCCGAAAAATGAACCCTCGTTTTAAGACAGCTTTTTAGATTGTAGAGACAAATTTTTGGATTTCTTTCTGAGGGTTCATATTTTCTACCAAAAAAAGAGTGTTTTCAAAAAAACAATAATCATTTCTATGAACCATTTAAAAATCTTATTTATGAGCGCTCCGAAATTGCTGGCTGGGTATCCATAAAGTACCGATACCGAAATAAATTAAATAGCGTCACCCTTACCAATAACCGCAACGTTTCGGTACCATCCATGATAACAAATAAAAATACACTCAAAATAACTTTACCGTAAAAGTTCTATAGTTATTTAATCAGTAAAGTTATTTCAATTGAATAAGTAGTAAAAATCCAAAGAAATATTTTTTTAAACTTTTTCTGTCAGTCATTCAATAAAAAAAAAATACACAAAATACAATTGTTGAACATCCTTCGGACGTTCATTTCCTACGAAAACCTTTTGAGCATGTGGCGGTGTTTTTTTTACAAGCAGAAAATTTTATAATTTGTTAAAATATTTGTAAAAAAATTTCATTAAAACTTTATCGCGACACGGTAAAACAAAGTCGTTTGTTTTTAAGGATTCTGTTAAAACACAATTCAACACTTTTATAGATTTCAAATGCTTTTTTAAATTATCTCCCATAGTGCAACAAATTTAAAGTATTGTTTCATTAAATCTTTATTTAACCGTTATTATATTTATTTTAATTTGTAGATTAAGTATATCCAAGTTTTGATGTATAGGTAAGTATGTATGTGTTTGCGCAGTCCATTTTCATTTTCCTTTTATTAATTTAAATTAATTTTAAATGTTTCATTTTCATTAAAATGTTAATTTTCAGCGTATTGTTGCCATTAATGTCATCTTATCTCATTTCACATTAATATTAAGTAGGGCAAAGAATTTCATGCATTAAAAAATATGCACCTACAAAATGCAGTTAAATGAGAAAAATGTACCTTAAAAACTTTAAAAATATGCACTAAAAATCGTTGTTTATGCAAAACTAAAACACTTTAGAATATATTGTAGATTGGAATCAGGTACATTAAGTATAAGTACAATACAAACAATTTCACTGGAATTCAAGTTGAAATAAAGTTCAATTCCAGCCTTGTTTTCCAGTTTCAAGGCTTGAACTTTTCATCACATTTTATTTCAATAGCATACTCCAGCAAAAGGGAAATAAAAATTCAAGTTTGAAATATTTTTGTTAAATAAACAAGTGCTACAATTTGAAATCTACTTTACTCAAGCAAAATTTAAAGCACTTGAATTTCTAAAACCTATGTGCATATTGGCGTCAGAGCTTTAAAGAAAGAATTCCTTTTTGGAATGAATTCCCAAAAATTTAATTCAATTCTTTAATTCAGGGAACGAATTTATTAATAAAACATAAGCAGGAATTAATTCCTGTGAATGAATTCAAAGAATTCAAATTTATAGAATGAATTCTCTGACCAAAGCACTAAGCATTCGAATTAAAGAATTCATTCACTAAAGAATTCATTCAACACGAGTTAATTCAATTTTAAGTCAAAGAATTCATTCAATTCTAGCTAATTCAACTTTTGGTCGAGGAATTCATTCAATTCTAGTTAATTTAACTTTTGGTCAAGGAATTCATTCAATTCTAATTAATTCAACTTTTGGTGAAGGAGTTCATTCAATTCTAGTTAATTCAGCTTTTAGTCAAGGAATTAAATTTATTTCGTTTAATTCCCTAAGGAATTAAATTTTTTTCGTTTAATTCCCTAGGAATTAAATTTTTTTTGTTTAATTCCCTAGGAATTGAAAACTTAAATTCAGAGAATTAAACGAAAAAAATTTAATTCCTTAGGGAATTAAACGAAATAAATTTAATTCCTTGACTAAAAGTTGAATTAACAAGAATTGAATGAATTCCTTGACCAGAAGTTGAATTAACTAGAAATGAATGAATTCCTTGACTAAAAGATGAATTAACTAGAATTGAATGAATTCCTTAACCAAAAGTTGAATTAACTAGAATTGAATGAATTCCTTGACCAAAAGTTGAATTAACTAGAATTGAATGAATTCCTTGTTGAATGAATTCATTAAATTTTATGAAGGCAAAAGGAATTCATTCAATTCCTTAAGTTTGGTCAGGGAGTTCATTCCCAAAATATAAATTCAGTTTAAAAAAGGGAATTAGGGAATTAATTCTTCGAATCTCTGATTGGGGTACATGATACCGGTCATTAGAAACACAGCGAATATATTTAGACAGTTTAAGCAAACATATATTTAAACCAGCAAAATATGTGTGAAACAGGGAGTTTTCCTCAAATATGCACTAAAAAGCACCAAATATGCATTTTCTTTGAAAATATGCGAAAATATGCAAAAACAAATCTATGGCATTTTTTTCTAAAATTTTTGATTCGGTTTTGGATTGGCGAGAAAAAACAGGTATTTCGATGGATTTCCTTGCCCTAACAATAAGTTTTAATGATAACAATAACAAATAAGTAATAAAGTTTCAACTGAATTATCGCCATACACTGTATATATTTATAGTGAAAATAATTATTAATGTTTACTATTAGCCATTTATGTTGTTGGTTCTTAAATATGCAGAGAAAACAGATACACTGAGAAAAAAATCATAGTTAAATCAATTATTATGTGTATTATATTTGAATTAATATCTTATTTTTTAAAAACATTTTTAAATTAAATGTGATTCTTATTAACGTAAATATAATTATAGTGAAATAAAACTTTTTCATATTTAAATTAATGATTCAACATTTTTAGAAACGTATTTACAAATAGATTTAAAATAAAAAGAAAACAAATTTAAATGCTTGACATTAAATATTTTTGTGTGTGTTCTTGGTGACAACCGAAATTTTTGCCAATAAAAAAAAATCAGTTTAGGAAATAGTAAACTGATTTTCGTTGTCCTTTAGGACAACAAAATTTTGGTTGCTCCAACTTAAGTCGAACCAATTATCACAACCGATTGGCCATAAACTCAGTTGTCAGCACATAACTATTTTCTAGGTGTATAGGAGACTGGTAGTGTTGTTGCTGTTGTTGGTGTATTTTGGTTTAAGTGGCCAAATAAATGTCACGTAGCCAACCATTTTAACCAGTCAGCCATTTCAGGCAGTCAACGTACCAAAGCAGCCATGTTGAAATGATTTATTTGATGACATATAAATGACGAATTGCTTGCTTAACTTAAATTGAATTTTTTCCTTTTAACTACGAGTATAAATGTTCATAAGATGTCTTACTCTCCATTTCTTCCTCCTCGAGTTAAGAGGTTAATAAAATGCTATTTAAGCTCTTATTACATGTTCAAATACAATAAGTCGTTGTAGTCATCCTTGTTAAATTGATATTTATTTCAATTGAATTGCTTTAATAAATATATTGAGTTTTTTTTTGTTTCATGACAATTAAGTTACAATGGCCATTAAATTACAAAAGAAAGTTAAAGAACTTTTAATTGTCTTCATTAAGTTTCTATAGTGTAATTGTGAAGATAATAATATAAATTATTTAAATGAAACTTAATGATTAAATTTACAGATAATGAGATCACAAAGTTTGGAATTGCTGTATTAAACTTTTAGATCACACTTGTTTACAAAATATGGAAATTTTTTGGGTTCTGATTTCGAATACTTATAACCTAAACCACTACATGGACAAGGTATATTAAGTTTATACTAGTGTTTGTAACACAAACAAATATTGGACTTAACATAAAAGCAGTTTTTGACATGATTTAACGATGTCCGCCCGTACATCCGTGCCTCACTCTATCTGTTTGGCTGGCTGTCTTTCTGTGTCTCTTTGTCTGTCTGTCTGCCTGTCTGTCTGCCTGTTTGTTTCTCTATTTTTGTAAGGGCAATTCTTTGTATTAATTAATGTGTTGCTTTCTTTAAAAAGGTTGTTGCGCGCCATCTTATGGACCACTTGGCGAACTTTTTGAAAATTTTTAGTTCATATCCTTATTTAACTTGTGGTCGTTGGGGTATAACAGTTAGCGAGTTGAACTGTTATATATAATATTGTGGAAATTAATATGTATGAGTTTCCTATCCAGCGTCCTCCTTCGGTGTTCCCAAAACACTTAACCGCTGTGCATGTACTGGTAATTTTCAGCCCATAGCTGCTTGGGGGAATAACAGAGAACCTGGGTATCAATAAGTGATAAACAAATATTAGAAAAGTAGAGTTTTTAAAACTCAATTATTCTCTTTTTAAGAGTTTACCTAGAAAAACGGTTTTAGTAAAGCCATCATAGTGCTGGAAGAATTACGGACCAGAAGTGGTCGTTCGCTTCCAACTGCTCCATAATAATACAATTTTATATGAACCCGTTGCTCGCTGCTGTAACTTGCCTGTTGATTTGTCTTTATTGTCTGAAAATAAATAACTGAAAAACTAAGAAAGGATAAAACAACTTAAACGCCATGAAATCTACCCGTGACCACTGAAAATCCCTTTATAAGAGACAGTAGTACAATCTGTTAGCTGGGCTGAAAATTTAATAAAAATTTAAAAATTTAATTTAATAAAATTTGTTGATTTTAAAATACTTTTTGTTAAATTTAACGAATTTAAATTTAAGTAAAAAATTAGTAAAACTACAGTTTTATTTGTAATTATACTGAGTCTTAAAATTTGTTCAATTAAGGATCTCCGGACCCTCCCGGGGGCTAGTCCATATCATCTAATTGCATGTAAGTACACTGTGAAGGATCCATTTTGCTCTATCTCGCTTAGTTTTCAAGATATGTGCCATTTTATGAACTGGAACATTTTTATTAAAAATTGCTGAGGGTTCACAGGGGTGTTTTATAGTTACGGGTAGACGAAGATTTCGTCTATTTTGCTCCATCTCCCTTAGTTTTCGAGATATGGGCCATTTGAAAAAACCAGGAGGGTAAGAACTTCGGAAACAATAAATTGTGTAAAATTTAACAAATGGGTTGTTAAAAATTCGTTATAAATAATTTTGAAAATTAACACACAAAATTAGTTAAAGTACCGAGAAATTTTAATATTTTGTTAAATGAAAATTTGTTAAAAATTAGTCAAATTGATTTGAAACCCGTTTTGATTATTTTACTGACGTATTATTTTAAGTGTATAGAAATAATCGTACAAAATAAAAATTTGTGTCCTGGTGACCTATATTAGGCGCTCTATCAGTCAAAGCATTCTGTCTGTCTATATATCTCTACACCCAGAAAACAGATTCAGTTCTGATAACCCCATTTGTAGTCAATTGAGACAAGATTAATTTGACTGTGAGAACGGAATTTAAGTTGGGGTTGTCAGCACCGAATCTGTTTTCTGGGTGTATATATAAAAGAATAACGTGACTGACTGACTCACTAACTCAACATCGCCCAGCCTATAACCGCTGGAGATTGGAATTTAAATTTGGTATGTAAATTCCTGCTCTGACATATACGTCAGCTAACAATAAGAATTTAGAACTCCTACACTCATAGAAATAAACATATAAGAATATCAGAAAAATGTTGGTTGTTAATTTTTGTTTAATAAGGTCGAAAAAACACCTTTTTAATTGATTAATTAGAAATTTATTAATTCAGTTCGAGGCCAATTTCCCTATTATGAATTAACATAATAAGTACTTTCTTCAAAAACTGCTATTTTTCTTCATCAGGATACTCTCCTGATAAGTTCTTCACAGAGTTTTTGCTTTCAAAAACCTCTACACTTTCAGGAATGAAAAGACGATCGTTTCGGGGATTTTCCAGGTCCCCTTCATCAGTTTTCTTTAGAAAGTGGTGGTAGTAGTGCAATGCAAATTGAAGCATCAAAATCTCATATTAAATGTAGTATGCTACATCAATGAAATGAGAATCGATCAAACAATAAAACATGTTTACGAAGTCTTCTGCAAAGCATAGCCAACAATAGAAATATTATGATATCTAAGTCGACGCTCCTTCAGTCCCGGACATTCACAAATCAGATGATGCACTGTCTCCTCCTCCTCCTCGACCCCACAACCCCTGCAGTAGTCGGCAACCGCAACGCACAGCCATTCGACCTATCGCGCAGTGTCCCGTTAGGACTCCTACAAGAATTCCGATCGTTCCCTTGCGAAATCCAAGATGAATCTTTGTCCTCCCCGGATCAGGCAGTGGTCATAGGGTCCGCCTCCCTATCCGATATATCCCCTATCACACCGAATAGCTCCACCAGAGGAACCAGGACCTCCGTTTGTATAGGGTCCTCAACCGACTCGGAGCCATTCCTTGCACACTCGTCAGCCAGCTCGTTGTCCGCGATCCCAGCGTGTCCTGGGACCCACGCCAGCCTGACTGAGTGCCGGCGAATACGGTTGACAGTATCGGATTCCAAGGCTTTAAAAGCAGCAAGACTGTCCGCAAAGATGCTAATGGATAATGGATCCAAAACCCGTTCCACTATCATCCGTGCGGCTGCGTCAATTGCATACACTTCCGCCTGGAATACGCTACAATTGCCCGGGAGTCATATAAAGATTCGAAGGTCCAGTTCGCCGGAATAAACTCCCGACCCTGTCCCCATATCCATCTTCGAACCGTCCGTGTACACTGAGATATCACCACTCCGAATAACGGAGTCGGCTGTTATTTGAGTTAACTTTTAGTTAATTTAAAATGATAAATTATGCTGTAAAATCTAAAGAAAATTTTCTTAAATATTGAAAGACTGAAAATAGCACAAACAAACTGTTATTCTACAAAATTTTTGTTATTTTTAAATTAAATTTGGTTAAATTCAAATAGCAGTCTTTCCTGATAAAATCAACAGAAATATTTGCTAAAAAATAGTAAGCTGTTAATTTCAGAAAGCTAGATTTTTATTTGCATAAAAAAAGATCTAAAAAAAAACTGAAAAATTAAAATTTTTTTGTGATTTTTTGGACTACTAATTATTAGGAAACTATCTTAGTAATACTTAGTAAAAATAATCGGCTAAATTCAGCGGTTTTTTCTGCAGTGTAATTTTTGAGATACTCTTTTCTATAAAAAAAAGTGGAAAAGTCTCTCCCTTGATGGCTAAACCCCTTCGGCGAGAAATCTGAGATTTGAAATATGTGTTTGACAGAAGTGTTGTGTTTGACAGAAGTGAGATTTGACCGAAGTGTTGTAAAAATGGGTGTTAGAAAGTTTAAAGAACGAAAGTTACTGTAACACCAAAACTGCGAATGGAATTGAAATGGGGCTGGTAACGATAATAATAGAAACACTAGACAAGTGAAACGAAATGGAATGGAACGGAGAACAAAATAGGCATAATATAATTAGGAACGAGTGGAATTTAAAGACTAAAGTTAGAGAACGGAGTGCAGCTGAGAAGGAATGGAATTGAAACACTAGTCGAGTGGAAAAAGGGAATAGGAAGGGGAACGATTGATAGTTTAAAATTACACAGTGGGATTTGGCAAACGAAATAGAATGGAACGCGGAACGAGTGGAGTTGAGAAAAAAGCCAAGTGAAACGAAATATAGTGGAACCAGGAGCGAGTGAAAATAACAATGGAAACGAAATGCAATGGAACGGGGAAGGAGGGCATTTACTGTAAATGCCAAAGATATAACGAAAAATGTAAAATGGCGACCCCTACGTTCGGCAAAAAATTTTTTTTTCTTGAAACCTCTTTGCAAAAATACTTCATATTGGAGGGTGTACGGCGCACTTTTTTTTTTGCCTGTAAGGTGGTACGCTTTAATGTACACATTTTTGTTTAACGGACACGCCATATAGTAATGGGTTAAGGCGGCACTACGAAATTAGCCCCAACGAAATAACCCCCAAGCAGAAAAATGCAAAAACCGCCAATGAAATAAGAGCCAAAAGAAATGAAATAATACCCAAAGGAAAAAAATGAATTAACTCCCAAAATAAATGAAATAACCCCTGAACGAAAAATGAAATTAAGGCCAAATATTGGTCTTTATTTCATAATGAAACAACTCCCAAAAAGAAATATGAATAACTAAATATGAAATTGACCCCAAAAAATGAAATAAAGACCAAAAATATTTCTTCAGAAATTTATTTTGTTTTATACGAATATATATTCAGTTGCCAAATCGATTATATCCATAAAGAAAAATAAATGAGTCTCAAAGAAAAAAAACTTAGAAAATAATATATAATTGTTTTTTAAAATTCCTGTTAAATTATAAATTTTGATATTTAGTAGTGTTAATATTTATTATTAGAGAAATTTGTTTTGAATATTCCAGAGTTTGGAGTCAATAAAGTGTTTTCAAATTAAAGTTTTAGAAAATTCAGAAAGTGGAGTTAATCGATTTGACAACTGAAGCATTCATATAATAATTAATTAACATTAATTAAACACTTGTATAGTTTTGTCAACAGTCTGACGGCACACTGGGCATGAGAAGTTCTCCATGGAATTAGAAATAGCATCTGCTTGCAATTTTAAAATGTACAGTGAAGTTTGTTGTAGTGCTTCTTTAGATACCGAAAGTCAGGTAATTTCAAATTAAGGAAAACCGTGCTGCAGGCTTTTAATTTTTTTATTCATATTTCTGAAAGCGCCGCAGTCGAAAATTTGGTATAAAAAATCGCCGCGATTTTTTTTTTTTACCAAATTTTCGCCTGTGAATTAAATTATTAAATTAATTAAATTAAATTGAATTAAAAAAATAAAAATCATGCAGCACTGTTTCCTCTGATTTAAAATTATCTAACTTTCGGTAAAATAAAAAGAAATGAATGCCACAGGCGAAAATTTGGAAATTATACCAAATTTTCGGCGCATTCAGAAATATGAGTAAAAAAAAAAATAAAAAGCCTGCGACACTGTTTTCTTTAATTTGAAACTTTCGGTATCTAAAGAAGCACTACAACAAACTTCACTTTACGTACACTATCCATATATTCCATGTTGAACAATAGCAGCTGTTGAAAAACAACCCATCGGCACAACCGCAAAGTTACCGTCAATTAAAACTAATTGTTATATAGATAAATAAAGTTATGATTTCAGGTAGCAATATTTGTAAATCTGAACGGATTAAATTGTAGAAATATTTACTAAAATCCGTTTGACAGAAACAAATTTTTAAAAATTTCAGAAATTATAAAAATGAAATACCCATAAAAAAATTAAATTCTCCCCAAAAAGTAAGTGAATGCAAAAATCCCCAAATTAATATGTTTGGGAATTCTTTCATTTTGGGCTTATTTCATAATGAAAAAAATCCCAAAAATCATATACGAAACAATCCCCAAAATAAATGAAACAATCTCCAAACTAAATTTTTGCCATTTTTTGGGGCTTTTTTCGTTTTAAGGTTTGAGAGTTATTTCGTTGGGGCTAATTTCTTAGTGCCGGTTAAGGCATTTTATATCAATATCTTTAAATTCGCCAATAAAAATCAATAACATTTAAAGCATTTAATTTAACCGCTTTGGTATATTCTTTTCAATTATTAAGAATTTTGTTTTAATTTATTCGATTTTTGTCTTTTTAACAGCAACTGTCTTTTGCTTTTTTGTTTTACAATTAGTTATTGTACTTTCGTATTGTCATTTTACTCTTAAACCATATGACAATATTTGTGGCCGTAATGATTACGGCCATTATGATTAAAACTTTAAGGCCCGATTACTGAATGTCCAGTTAAAATTTAGCCAACAGTTAAATTCAAATTTAATATGAGAAAAAACAACAACAAATGTGTCAGTTAAAGTCCCAGTTAGTAGCTAACAGAACATTCAGTAATCGAACCTTAATCTTTATTTAAGAACAGAAATACGATTAATTACAACTTATTGTTCTCATTTACTCATCGCTAAATTGAATGTTTAACAATATGGTGACAGTAAGTACAACAAGTTAAGGAATTTCAATTTTAATTAAAATCCACCGTGTAAGTGGCAAAGAATTTCAATTTGTTGCAATTTATAATCCTCTTGTATCTATTACACATTTACTAGGTACTTACACTAAGAACAATAAGCATTTAATGAAATGTATTTACTTCATTATTGGCTATTATTTGATAATTAACTGTTATAAATCATGAAATTATTAATTCGTGTGGACTAGCGACGAAAACATAGTCACACATAATTCGTAACACAGACTGAGGGTATTTTCTAATATATTGGAAAATTTAATTTAATTGACATACACTAACAGAAAAGAGTCGGTAAAAATTTTAGTTAAAACTATATATTAGTTAAAAATGAGTTTGCAGAAAAAACTTCTGAAACTAGCAGATTATTTTTGCCAAATTTTAGTAAAATAAGAGCAGCAAAAATTTAACTGTTAAATATATAGAATTTTAGTTATATTTGAGCTAAATTAATAGTTAATAGAAAATAACAACTTAACCTGTTAAAAGCAGCAAAAGAATTTTGTTAAATAATTAATAGTAAAAATTTAATAAAACATCAGGAAAAAAATTTATTTTTTTTGTTTTGTTTCGATTTTTTTTAATGTAAATAAAAATCTAGCCTTCTGAAATCAGCAGTTTCTTAGCAAATATTTCTCTTGATTTTAGCAGAATTCAATTTGAATTCAACTAAACTTTGCTAAAAATATCAAAAAATTTGTAGATAAACAGGATCAGTTTGCTAGTTTTAGTCTGTACTATTTAATGTACAGCTGTTCACAACTAATTAGAAACGCCTTTTATTTTTAAAATAATGCTTAAGTTTTTATATAAAACAAAATTAATAGTCATTTATTTCATAATATTTTAATTAAATATATTCAATTGTTTACAAATATACAAAAAGAACTTAAAAAATTATTCAGTCTTAAAAATATTTTATAAATTTATTATATTGTTTGAAATATAACAGCCACACCTAATTATAAACGATTTTATATTATTAAGAAAAAAATATTAATATTAATTTATTTTTCTTACTTTTTATCAATATTTTGTTGCACTTTTGCTTTATCACAGCCTCACATCGGTTGCGCATTGACGTTATTAGACGCCGACATCGCTCTACTAGTATCGCCTCCCATGCTTTCTTAACATCCTCAAAAAGAGTCGCCATATTTGTTATATTTATACTAACGGCTGTTTTTATGTCCCACCATAGATGTTCTATGGTGTTCAAGTCCGGACTGGATGATTGCCATTCCAAAACGTTGATGAGATTATCGTCAAAGAATTTTTTTTGTCAGCCTCGCCATGTGCTTCGGATCATTATCCTGCTGAAATTGCCATATAATAGGCAAATTCTCCTCAGACCACGGAAGCATGACAGTATTTGGTATATCAACGTATTTCTCCTTATTTAAGATTCCATAAATTTTATAAATTGGGCCAACACCATTCCAGGAGAAACATCCCCATACCATAATACCATACTAGAAGACTTTCCAGACTTCTAAAGTTCAAAAATTGGGCTCCGTTCTTCAGGAGTGCAGCTTTTGCCTTTTCCCATGATAAATCTTAAAAATTATAATTTCTTATTTGCTATAAAACATTAAATTGGAAACAAATAACCGTAAAATAATTTTTTTTTATCCAAATAGCTCTTAGCCAAGAAAATTTAATAAACAATTACGCGTTTCTAATTAGTTGTCGCACTTTCTTAGAATTTTACTAAACAATATGTAAACTATCTTCAGAAATTATAACAGCTTTTAAAATAAATATCAACGAAAATGGGTGTAATTGATAATAAAAAGAGTAATAAATATAATACAATTGTTTTAAACAAAAATCGTAACGGTAAATTTACGAAAATATCAATAATGATCATCAAGCTCTAGTGTAAAAAATGCGTTTCAAATTAGTTGTCAACAGCTGTATATCACAATTTTCTTCAAATTTTGCCTTATAATTTGTCATTTTCAATTAACTAAATATTAACTCAAATATTACTTAAATTTGGTAAACAGTTTTAGTTTTGGTGTTTTTATCTTATCAGCAAAAAAAAATCTGCTAATCTCAGCAGTTTTTTCTGAGAAGTAATTTTTAACAAACTTTTAGTAGCTTTTTCTGCTATTTTACAGGTTTTTATCTGTGAGTGTATTATACATACTAGGGTGTCCCTTAAAAATAGATTTGTCATTACACCCCCAGTTTTATTGAAAATGGTCCCAAATGGAAGAAATGGTTTTTTTTTTGGAAAACATTAACCCGTACCGAAAGTTGGACGAAAATGGCCCATTTTGGAAAAAAGTGTATTACTATTAAAAATTCGAAATTTCGAAAAAAAAATATTTTTGATTTCATTTATTCATTTAATATAGTCAGAATGATTCAGATGTGGTATTTTGACTTCATCGGATTAAATAAAAATATGATAACTGTTATTCCGTTAATTTCCTAGTGGGTCTTTTTTTGAAAAGTGAGAACATTAACACTATATGCATCAAGTTACACCAAATAATCATTTTTATCAAGTGGAATTTTTTTTTTTATTCATATGAAATGATATTTTTCCCAAAAATATGAAAGGTGTTATTCTGTAAATTTCCTAGTGGGTCGTTTTTGGCCAAAAGTATAAAAATTAACTCTATATGGTTCATGTTACATAAAATAATTATTTTTATCCAGTTGAGATTTTTTTTTTTTTTACCAATTTAATGGCTTTTCAATCTCGTAGTCATAACTAAAATTAAGTTTGATGGGTCTTTTCTGACCCCATGCCACCAAGGGTTAAATATTTTTTAAACTAATGTAAAGATAATTATAGTCTAATCAAATTTAAGTGACATTTTTTCGAAAACTATGAAAATTTGATGAAAACATCCAAAATTTGTAAAATTTTCGACAAAATAAGCAATTTTTGGAAAATGTCCTGGAAAGCAGTCGCTCCAAACAGAAACTCGAACTATCATTTTTCTAATTTATTTTTTTTTTCCTTAATATCAACTATTGTGTGTTACAAATAGCAATCGACGTCACCAAATTGGGCATTTTAAAATGTCTTTAAAATTAATTTAAAAAAACACGTTTCTGCATTTTTATCAAATTCGTGGGTCATTTTGGATTCCAGGCTAAAGTGGGTCAAAATTTCATATCTGCATTATTTTGACTATATTAAATGAATAAATAAAATCAAAAATATTTTTTTTGGACATTTCGAATTTTGGGAATTTTTAATAGTAATACACTCTGTTTCCAAAATAAAATAAAACCCAATAAAATTAGGGGGTTGCAATGAACGAAAATCGACAAATCGTTATTTTAAGGGATATCCTAATATATACATATGTATTTAAGGCGATAAGTTAAATTTTGGTTGTGATTAAATCTAACACAATTGTTTAACACACATTTAGTTAGATTGAAATTTCAGTACGTGATGTACATATGTACATATATATAAAGAACTATTTAAATCCATTTTACACGGATAAGTGACATTTTTTACACATACCACGTTATTCGTATTTTAAATTTTGATTTACAAAGAATTTCGTGTTTTGTTTTCAAAATTTTTTTGTGAAATTTTTTTCTTTAGTTCTTTAATCAATCAAATGTTTGATTTTTGATTTCAATCCTAAAAAAAAGCAAGTTTAATTTAACTTTATCGTGTGAACATCAGAACGTATGATTTATATGCAACTTGCACAACTAGATATTAATCATACGTCTTGGTATTCAATATACATATGTAAATTACCATTTTATATTGTCGAAGTATGCATGTTATTTCATGTTTCTTTATTACTTATGCAAACAAAGACAAATTGTTAAATATGTGAATTTTAAAAATCCATTTTTTCCATCACTTTTTTGCTTTTATGTGATATTTTTTATCGCTATCCACTCAAGAGCACTTCCTTAGCATCATTATTTCACACACTCTCTCAAAGTGTCGAACATTTAATGGATTTTATTTCCTATTTTTTTTTCTAGTGATTTTTCAATTCTCTTTAGACTTTTTTTTGGTTTATTTTCTTTTTTTTTTGGCAGCAGCGACCATATGAATTTCCGCCCAACAAAAGTAATTGAACAAGTTGTAGGATAAAAAATGCATTCTCAGCATTTTGTGGTGTTTGTGATTCTAAAAGAACAAACTTGTATATTGGCACAATTGTTAAAGCGACATGCAAAAAGTCATTTATTGGTCATTGGCACAAACGATTACTTTTTTTTTTGTTCTCTTCTTATGGAAAAAATATATAAGGAAAGAATTTTCCAAAGAGAAATCGTAAAGAAATTGAAAAGATTAATGATTATAAGCAAAGTAAAGTAATAAATATTTTAATGCAGTAAATGACTTATGAAAAATTCAAACAAGAAGCAGGAATTAAAAAGAGTAAGATTTTATAAAAAAAAGTTTATATAAATTGACGTTTAGCCTTTGATGATTAGAATGAATAAATAATATTTCGTTTATTTAGACACAGAAAAAAAGTAGTTACCAACAATGGAATTTGTGAAAACAAGCAACTTTTTTTTTTTTAATTGAAATAAATTCGATTTCTAATAATTTTTTCTGTGTTAAGCCCAAACCACATAGTGAAAGTGCCAGTGGACAAAGGCAGTGCTGTCAAATGTTGTTCTTGAATTTCGCGAAAACGATTTAATATTTTTAAAAATTTCTTATTGCGTTTTCTTTACAAACAGCTCTTGTTTATTTAGAAACTTTTCTAATTTCTCGGCAGTGACAAATAAAGAAATTACAAAAACTGCTTTATCAACAAAACGTCGCACTGCTGTCGACACTGCGTTTATCTGGTTTAGGCTTTAAATTTTTGTAAATTGATATTTAAAAATTATATGTGAAAACTGAATATGAGCTATTATTTTGTTATGGTTGACTTAAACAATTTTGTTTGTTATTAATGATACATATTTGTTGTCAGATTCAAAATAGATTTATCCCTAATGATGCTGAGACTTTGGATGAAATTACGAATTTTCATTAGGAAAAAAACTGACCTTGAATGCTTGTTAGAAATATCTAAAATTTTAATAAAAAATTTTTAGTTTGTGTTTACAAAAACGGCATGAGAAAAATGTTTAATAATATAATTAGAATTTTTAGTAGGTTTGAGGTTAAGAAGAAGAATAAACATTTTCTTCAAAAGTTATAAACACATTAAGTTTACAAATCAGACTAGATCCAGTTTCTGCCTTTTTCTAAGGACAGGCTTCGTCAGTGATTTTCCATTAAATTGTATTATTGTTTATATTTCCATTGTCAGATTGTTTCTATATGAATACTTTCAGAAGTGATCAAACAGACATATACAAACATTCTACTTTAGAATTTTTGTTTATCTTCTTATTTCCGCCGTGTCACCTTTTCGCAAATGTTGTCACACTGACGTATGGTTTTTACGTACAAGTGCAGGCAATTTTTGTGCAGACGGACTGCCAACAGAATTTTTGTAAATAATTTTTGTGGAATTTTATTTAGTACATAATTTTTCAGTGGTTGTTGTTTTTCACCATCTCAAATTTTTAATTTATTAATTTTACTTTTTGTTTCTTAAATTTTTGCTGTTAGTTTATGTGAAATAACACCTGATATTTTATCTTATAGTTTTAATATAACCAACATTCATGCATTTTTTATATTATAAAAGATTTTGAAATTTATTTTAGTTAACAAATGAACTTGCGACACAAATGTAGCAACCATTATTTAAGTTTTATAGCATTTTTTTTTTTTTTTTATAGTAATCATATTCTTTATCATAGCTTTTTTTTGAAGACTCCTATCACCAAAAGGCTCAACAGTTTGGTTTAGGTATTCCATTTAAATTTACAAATAAACAGTGGTACAAAAGGTGCTTAATATGTCTGTAAACATTTGGCAAAATAAGGTATTGCAAACCAAATCTAGAAACTCATTAAATTAACCAATTCTATCAAAGATTTCGATTCGCATATATATATTTAACAAATTTTGAAAAATAACCTGTCTAAAGATATCAGAATTTCAAGAAATATTTGTTAAGTTAAATTACAAACTCAATGAGAATTTCTTGCTCTCGTCTAGGAGCGTTATTAAACATTTAAAACATCAAAGAAAACTTAAAAACAAAAAATTTACCACAATTTGCTTTGTCATCTTCCAATATACTACTCTGTTGTTTTGACAGATCTAGCAATGTAATGTAGAAAATAATATGTTTTCTAAAGTGTAAGTAACATTTAAATTTGCACAAGCACTTGCATGTTAGTTGTTTTTTTTTTTGCATTATTCGTTTTGTCCCAGGCTTGTGGAATTTGACTCCAGTGAATCAAGAAGCTACACCTTTTCCGTTATAGCACTAGTTTCAAATTAATTTTATAATAAAGTAAGTTACATATCGGTATTTTATGATATAAAATTTCTTTTTTACATAACAAAAAACATCTTCCTGAGGATTTTTCCAAAGAAAACTTGTTTTCTATCGAAAAATAGCCTCTGATTCTGAACATTTTTCGTGTAAATATGTCTAGAAACTGAAACTTTTTCTATAACAACGAATACTGAGAATCTCAGGTTTTTGTTACCGGAAAAAGTTTAAAGGCCCAACTAAATATATTAAGCCAGTTGAATTAACGAAAAGAGCGATCCCAAAAGAATATATTAAATTACCCATATTTATCTTAAATTAACTTTTGAATAGTTCCATTTCCATTAATTTAGCTAATTCCCAATCGAAACTCATAACACGCAACTTAATTAAATGAAAAACATTTCAAAAATTATATTGAAATAAAAAATTGGAAATGCAAAACAAAACCAAAGCAGAAAAATTAAAAAATCTCAATAATTGTGGAAGCATATAAAATTAAACTACTACGATTATGCCAAACATATTGGCTATTTAAATGGGGTAAATTTAAGCAAAATTTTAATTGAAAAATTAACATAAGGTCGTTGTGGTTGCAGCTTAAGGCCTTTTTAAGTAATAGCAAAAAGTGTTCGAAAAGTAACGCTTTCTCTATGGGTCTTTAAAAAAAACATCGACAAATGCAACTTTTTCTCAACCAAAAACCATTAGATAAATTCTTAGATCCTGAGCACTTTTCCTTTAAGTAAAACTGTGAGATTTTGATCGCATTCCTGCAGAAAACTGTCAGATTCTGAGAAGTTTTGTCCCACTGAATTTGAAGACTTTTTCTATAGGAAAACTGTTAGTAACGCCTATATTGTGAAGACATTTTTCTGTAAAAAAAACTCTCCCATTCTGAGGAGCTTTTCCAATAGAAAACCCTCAGATTCCTGAGTTATTGCTATAGAAAATCCCTTAGATTCTGAGGACGTTTTCTTAAAGAAAACCCCTCAAACAATAAAAATAATACAAAAACCATTAATACAATTTAATAGAAAATCTCTGACAAAGCCTTCCCATAGAGAAAAGCAGAAACTAGATTTAGTCTATTTGAAAATTAATGTGTATAATTTTCTTCTTAACCTCAACCTTACGAAAATTAAAATGGAAGAATTTTAGTACAACAGTAAGATGTTCTATAACGGATTCTTTGGAACAGATAATTCTGCTGAGTTTATTTGAAAATGTGACTAAGGCACATTTAACTTTTTACCTACTTTTTTTAGTTGAATATTTTTTTTTCTAATTATGTTTGCAGACCATATGTGGAGTATGTGTTACATTTCGGCCATAATAACCACTGTCCCCCTCATAAAAATACAAAAATTAAGTACGAACATTCATACAGGCTTTTACAATTTTTACATTTTTTTATAGTTTATTTTTATATATTTTTTATGTACATGTATTTTTATGGTGTATCGGCTTTTTGTATCATTGAAAAACGGTTGATATATATTTGTATGTATGAAGTTAGGTGCATATGTAGCTGTAACTTATTTGTTACTTTATTTCTACATACATCACAGCAGTGACGGTATTTGAGAATTTTCGTTTGGTGCCTAAATTATGCCAAAAAAGTGCCAAAAAAGGTTGAAAAGTGCCAAAAAAATTAAGCAACATGCAAATGTTTAAAAAATATGTTCAGCTTTTATTTCAAATATGTATACATTTACACTCTTATTCTAAACTTTATAACATTAACAAAATTGTCACAAAACTAGTGTGAATGGAAATTATTATAATTTTGGTATTCTCAGAAAAATTGTCACAGCAAAACCTTGACAAAATTGTCATATAATAAAAAGCACATAACAAACAAATATTTTTAATTGTCAACAATTTAAAATATAAAAATTTTATTTTCTTTTGAAGAATTTAAAAATTTTTCTTCACAGAAATAAAATATGAAATACCTCATTCATATTTTGAGATATTATTTTAAGATGCATCGAACCTTTTACCAATTCTAACATTCCTGCAAATTCCTCCAAAAGATTACGTATTAACATGGGATTTTTGGGGCTAAAGTTGTTAGAAATAAGTTCAGGGTGCTTGATGCTAAAATTTAAAGGAAACTCCAAGTGCTTAGATTTAGTTCTCTCGTGTTCTGCGGTTCCTGGACATTTTTTAAGTTTTCATATCATTTAAGATTTCATAAAATTATCGAAAAAATCGTAATTTTTCACAAATTACAATTTTTTGATAATTTTATTTTTGGCAGAAAAAGCTTTCACCATTGTATGGTGAAATTTTTAAAACTTTTGCTTGTCATAAAAAAACTAGAATACCATAACAAATTTTTGAAAAATTCCAGTGACGGACAATACAATAGAATCAATAAAGTTGTTCTAATTTTATCCCCATTGCTTTCATTTTTAAAGATCAAAATAATGATTAAATTGTCCCTGAAGCTGGTCCAGAAAATTGTAGAAATTTTTAGTGTAGCGTTTGTTTTTTAATTTTCCTACCCGTTCTAAGTAGTCGTGGCTTTTGATAAAAAACCAGCGATATCGACCTTTTATCAAATTATATAGAAGTTTTCTTAAAAGGTGCCAAAATTCTATGAAGAGTGCCATGGCGCCATTGAACATTCAATAGTGCCACAAATGGCACTTTTGTGCCACTTTTACCAACAGTGCATCACAGTGATGTATTTCGGCCAATAATACAAAATAGTCTGATTTAAAAATTAATAATGTGTTTATAACTTTGGAAAAATGTTTATTCTGCTCCTTAACCTCAAACCTACTAAATTAAAATCTTTTGTTTTGATGAAATTTTGATGTCAAATTAAAACTGACACTTTGATTAGTGCGACATAATAATGAAATGCAAGGCGTTTCTTTAATGCACGTATGAGTCTTTCCATATCAATGTCATGCTCTAGAACAAAGTATATGGTATCAATATCTAAATTAAATTATTTTAATTACGAACAAAAAATTTAACAACTTTTTAAACTTTTCCAAAAATATCAGGCGATTTAGCTATATTTTAATATATTATTTATTATATTTTAATTGAATTGGGAATTGCTTTAAATTTGACTTTCTTTTATATAGAAAATTAAAAAAGATTTAAAATTTTGAAAAATTTATTATTTTTATTCGGTTTTAAGATCAAATATAACAAATTCCAAATAGAATTCACAATTTTTTTTACAACAAATAGAGAAAAAACTTATGAAAAAAAAAACTTTCTTAGAACCAATGGTTGACAGTTAATGCATTTTCAAGTGCTACCAAGCACTATCATCAGATTGTCTTTTTGGTGTTCTCTCTAGGTTATAATGTAGATTTTAGTTTTTTGTATTTATGTTAACTTCAAAGAGAAAACATTTAGAGAACTAAATTCAAACATTTTTACTTATTTATTTGATGTATTACAACAAAAATCACATGTTTTTAATAAAACTATTATTTTTCTCTATGTTATAGAGAAACTAAAGGTGCTTTAGAAGTAAAGCAACCGTTAGTATGTTATGTTTTAACATTCAGGCTTTTAATTCTAATTATAGTCGTTGTAAAAAAAGGTCTTTGCCTTCGTTCTGATCACTGTAAATATAATTAAAAGCTTAAATGTGAAAACACAACATACAAACATTTACTTTTTCACGTGAATTCGAAACAACTTACTGTGCTTTACCACGTAAATTTTACGGTAAAAAGGTTTCTCAATATATTCGCCATTAATTTCTAAAATAATTAAATAAAAAATATTGCCCAAAATTAATGAAAATTTAAGACAATGTTTTTAAGTTAACCGATTTTGTTCACTTTTGATAACAAGCAATATTTCGATATAGTTCACTAAATAATCATAATATTTGCAAAACATTTATATATGTGTCTATTTCATACATTTAAGATTTACATTCTAATATGGCCAACCCCTGTACATGTTGCACATGCACATCATTTTTGCGAGAGGTCATAAATATAATATTCTTTATTCGCATACCAAATTTCGACTATAACTATGATCGTATTCTACCACTGTGCAAAGGCTTAATATTTATTTTTACTGCACCATACAAATATACAAATCTTCCTTTAATGCTCGCCTAACCAACACAGTTGCATGCAGTGCCAAGTTTTGGATTTTCATAGGCTCAAAATAACTGATACAATGGACTTTGTTTACAGTGGTAAAAATATAAAATTTATTTTATGTATATGTATGTATATTAGAGGTATTCAATAAAATGAAAGTGAGTATTAAGTTACGAATGGGAATTTTTTTTTGAATATAAAATTACCGATATGAAAAAAGTAAATCGAGGCGGAAATCGATTGAATATTTAATTAGTATTTGCTTTCTTTTTTAAGCCTTTTTTTTAATTTTTATTGTAAAATATTTTATTTACACCAAATAATAACAGAACAGCACCGTTTGAAATTTTTTGGTGTTTTCCCATAATAAGCTTATTAATACGTACACTCATAAAAAAAAGTTAGTACAAAAGTCTAATAATTGTTATAGTTCTATTGAACTAATTTTCTTGTTATTTTGTCTTAAAATTTAGGAATGAACTAATATTTTTTGTAAATCTAATTTAGAATTACAACTACCTTCAGCCGTGGTTGAACTAACTTTGCATGCTAATTTTTAGTAATTTGTGTTTCTTAAATTTACAAATTTTTCAGGTAATTTAAACCACGATTATTTTCTAATTATTATATTTTTGTGTCTCTGCTATCAATATCACATAGAGATGGCGCTATATTTTAATTTTTTTATTATACAATCTTAAAATAGTTTGTATCTCGGAAACTCAGCGAGATAGAGCAAAATGGACAAAAATCCGTCACTGTACCTATAAATTAACCCTTATCAGACACATATACTCCCAATAATAAATATGGGCCCGCCTAAGGTCAGATCCCGGAAGTCGAAATTTTAAGCGACATTTTAACAGAAATTTGTAGTTAAATCAGGTAAAATTTCTGCTGAATTCAGCTCAAATTTCCCAGCTAATTTAACTAAAATTGTCCGTATATTTAGCAGTATGTAAAATTTAGCTTACCTAAATTTAGCAGACCATGATTTTTAACTTCATTGAAAATTCTGCTGGCGCAAATTCAGGTACTATTTCCTGTTATTTTAGCAGAATTTTGAACTATGTGTACGGGCTTTTTTTTATGAGTGTATCATTTGAGTGCAATTATGTAAAAATTCTTGATTTCGAAACACCCCATGTTAATGTATGAGTATGTTAATTTTTAGCAGGACGGTCATTTTAATATGCAAAAGAATCCGATTTCAAACTCTTGAAATTTATTTTAAAAATTGCCCAACATCGCTTAACGCCTCTAATGTACTATATTGCCTATATTGTATCGCGTGGTGTATTTGTTAAAAAATATATATTTATAGTTTGTATATTTAATTGGAATTTGTTAAAAATTTAATATTAGTTTTAAATTCGGAATTTTTCAGTTATTTATACACAAAATTCTTTTTAAAGGGCATTAGGGGTTATAAATTTCAGTCATTTCAAGAGAAAATCGATGAATATTTACCTTATGAATATTTTGACTAAGTGCCCAGTCTCAATCGAGAAAGCGCTGGAAAGCCATTATAGCAGGGGGTATAAGTGCTTGCAAAAAATGATGTTCCAATTTCAAAATAATAACTTCATATGTCAAAAGGATTGCCTATTAAAAAATGATGGGAAGCACTCTATCAATGTGTAATTTATTTTTTGTCGTGCCGTGATTTGAACACAGGCTGTCACATTGGAAGACGAGAGCTCAACCCAATAAGCTAACAAGACGACCTATAAAATAAAAACATAATTAGAAAGTACTAAAGGATTTATGCCCTGGTGACTTAAACTTGTTAACTTGACCTTAACCAACTAAAGGCAGCTTAAAATAATATTTATATTTTCCATGTGCATTTTTTGTTTCAGTTTTCCAAGAAAATTTATTTGAAAACAGAAGCAGTAAATATTTTCAAAAATCATAATATCTAGTAATTTATTTTATTTAAAATTATAAAAAATTTTCCCATTAAAAATACTAAAATTGTTTTTTCGGACTTTCTTTATATTTTTCTACCTTCACCCCGTTCTTGTATTTCTCGCATCAAAAAAGTTTTCACAAAAATCATATAAAATGCAACCCTACTTTATTATACATAGGGTGAATTGCAAACAATCAAATATATTTAAAAACAAATAAGCCAATAGTACACTTCATGCAGTGTATTCCTCTATCTAATTACATATTTGACAAAACATAATGCATCCACAGTTATAAAATTTACAAAACCTCAAAGATTAACCACTAAAATTTTAGTCAACTTTCTCATCTCATAACTCATTCTGTATAGAGCAGGATGACAATGTATTTTTCAATGCGTAAATTTCTGGTATTAGATACAGGAACGGGGTACTGAAGTTCAAAATCTACTATTGTCATGTTAGATTATATTTGTTGCTTCAATTATTTGTTGTTACAATTGTTTCCTGGACATCAGTTGTGTGCAAATGATGATTGGGTAACACACACCGAGACATTACATACAGTAAATAAAAGCAACAGAACGCGAATTATGTACTTACCCAGTCAGAAAAATACAAACGGGAAAGCGGTGGCAAAGCACTTTAGCAGGTGGTACAAGTACTGGCAAAAAGTGCTTTCCCATTCCCAAAATGATAACATCATTAGACAAAAGGACCGGCTGTTCAAAAAGCGCCGGAAAAGCACTGGAGGAACAAAATTTTTAAACGTTGGCAAAACGCTGGCAAAACCAATAAATAGGTGGTCTGGAAATATATTTTCCAAATTAAAATTTAAAAAAAGTTCATATGTATTTTTTTTGGTCCTGCCGTGATTTGAACCCAGGCCATCAGATTGGCAGACGATTGCTCTACCCACTGAGCTAACGAGACATATAATATTTGATGGTTAAACGCATAAATGAGTGATAATCGCTGGACAACTAGTATGCCAGTGTTGGGAGGGTAAAAAAAAGTTGGCCTCGAAGGAGCTTTCCCACAAACAAAAAAATTGATTTTATAAAACAAAAAAAATTTTAAATTAAAAAAAATCCAAAAAAAAATTTTTGCATGCAACCGGATTTCAACTCGGAACCTTCTGACTACAAACATTTTTTAACGAAGCGTCAGCATTTTTATAAAATCATTGGTCTACAAGTGAATTGATTTTTGTACGCCTAGTAGCATTGGCTAGGTACCACTGGTTGCAAACCTTGGCATATCACTCTAAGCCAATTCTTTGCCAGTGGTTTTTTTTATAAACCACCGAAATTTTTGTAAAACAAATACTGGTAAAACGCTTTTTTCAAACGCTGGCAAAGCGTCCCAAATGAGTGTTCTGCCAGTCATTTATTTTTAACACCGTGGTTACCCAGTGGTATGCCAGTGCTTGATTTTTTGTACCACTGGCGATTTCTGACTGGGTATATACAAACTGCCTGATTTGCTAAAAACCATTAAAAAACTGTTGGAAACATTTTGGCCACTTGATTTGTATTGAGCAGGCATTAAGCTTTTATTATTTTATTTTGAAAGCTTACAAAAAAATCTTTAAACAAATTTGAAACTAATGATCAAAGAGAAATTTTAATACCTTTAATTTAAGGTACGTATCTTTAGAATCCCCCTCATCTTCAACTTTTTATGGGCAAAAAACTAGAAAAACAGTAAAAATACAAAAAAAAAACCTACAATTGAAAAATCAGCCCTGGTAGATTTTGTAGGTAAAAATCAGAAAAACAGAATTTCTTAATCGATTAGAATTGTTGTCTGAAATGTTTTTTGCTCAAAAAAATACTTTTGGAAACATATTGTGCCCTAATGCTCATATTCATATTTGCTTATTATGTAACGACCAACTTTTGAAACTTTTAGCGAAAGGTCTGTCAAAGTATTTGTTTTTAAACACAAATATTTTTGTTATTATTTATTTATTATTATTATTACATATTTAACTTTTGTTCTTTGTTTTAACCTTAATCAATAACTATCAAATTGTTAACTTTTCTTTTTACGTTTTTCCATTTCAGGGTTTATTGTGAAGGTAAGTTGTTTTCTTTGTGACAACTGTAATTGAAAATAACACTGTGTAACAAAATTGGGGTCATATGTAGTCCAGGGCACGGATGATTCTTGTGGCACTTGTAAAACCCCTAAACCATAGTTGGGATTAGAGTTGCAAAATGTCGATACTTTTGGATACATGATACTACTTCATAATTTTCAGGTAATGAATCAATACTGCTCAATACTGAGAGAGGCGAATGAGTGACTGCGTGTACTTTGTTTTTGAATTACATTGCGGTCATCTGACACAAAATGCCATCTAGAACATGATCTTAAACGGGTTTCTTTACAACGTATTATTACCTATTACCCTATTCCCGCCCCTTTCCTTGAATATTTTATTTTTGGGGGGCGTAAAATGAATTCAGAGGCCATAGTTCTTTAATGGTTTTCTTTGTATTTTTTCTTAATTTTTTTTTAATAAAAAAAAAAAAGTTTTTTGTACTTTTCTGGCATAAATCGAGTTTCTGCTTTTCTTCATTAGAGCGCAAATAGGGATTCGACTGCACAAACTGTTTTTATAGGAAATTGAAAACGTATAGAAACATTTTGGGTAATATTCACTTCCAAATTCATCTAGTGAAGTCCGTCTATGTGTATGTTTGTCGTTTTTGTTGAAGTTGACTCAAGGACAATCTAATATTTAGACCTTCATTTCATAGAAATAATCCCTTTGGTACTAAAAAACCATTTTTAATTTATAAATACAAAATTATTGATCCTTGTATTCTAAAATAATCTTAATTAGACCCTACACCACTACGTGGACAGTAGACCGTACCACCTTACAGGCAAAAAAAAAAAAAAAAAAACAGTGCGCCGTACACCCTCAAATTTGAAGTATTTTTGCCAGGCAATTTAAAACAAAATTTTTTTTGTTTTTTTTTTGCCGAGTGCTGTGGTCGCCATTTTACATTTTTCGTTATATCTTTGGAATTTACAGTCGGATCTTAAAGTATGATACATCGATGTTTTTCTTTCGAGGAGGCCAGTGTTTTGTTCTAAGGGTTATTGACCTCAAGTATCCCGTTCTAGTAGTTACCCACCAGATCTCAGTTGCTACAAAACTAATGTCAGAAAATTAAAGCTCGCAAAATCATTAAACTTTAGCTAAGGAAGTTTTTCGATAAACCCAGTAGAAATATTTGATTAATTTTTTGGTTGCCGCACGTAGGGGGTCGACTTTTTAAATTTTTTTTCATTGGATTTTACCTTTATAACAAAACACAAAAACATTGATATATCACACTTTAAAATCTGACTTTAAATGCCAAAGCTATAGCGAAAAATTACAAAAAGGCGACCCCTACGTTTGGCAAAATAAAATTTTTTTTTTTTGAAATTGCTTTGCAAAAATAATTCATATTGGAGGGTGTACAATAGAGCGTACCACCTTACAGGCAAAAAATAAAGTGCGCCGTACACCCTCCAATATGAAGTACTTTTGCAAGGAAGTTCCAAAAAAAAATTTTTTTGCCTAACGTAGGGGTCGCCATTTTACATTTTTCGTTATATCTTTGGTATTTGCAGTCGGATCTTAAAGTATGATACATCGATGTTTTTCTCTCGAGGAGACCAGTGTCTAAGGACATTTTGACCTTGCTCTAAGGACATTTTGACCTCAAGTATCCCGTTCTAGTAGTTACCCACCAGATCTCAGTTGCTACGACCCAAATGCACGACCCTAATGTCAGAAAATTAAAGGTCGCAACAAATCATTAAACTTTTGCTAAGGAAGTTTTTCGCTAAACCTAGTAGAAATTTTTATTAGATATTGGTTGCCGAACGTAGGGGTCGCGTTTTTAAATTTTCTTTAATTGGATTTTTACTATATAGCAAAACACTGGTCTCCTCGAGGCAAAAAAAATCAATATATCATACTTTAAAATCCGATTTTAAATGTCAAAACTATAACAAAAAATTAAAAAAGGCGACCCCTACGGTCGGCAAAAAAAATTTTTTTTTTTGAAATCGCCTTCCAAAAATACATCATATTGGAGGGTGTACGGCGAACTTTTTTTTTGAGGTACGGTCTAGTGTACAAGGTTCTGACTTTTTGATTATTTTGCAAATATCAAATTTTACATGCCCTAGCCAAAAAGGTTATAAAAAAATATTAAGAAACACAATCTTACTTTTTCGCTGCTGTCAAAAAAGTTCCCGCACCAAAAGGGTTGAAGTTTGGCCTATATTATTTTAGTTTAATTAAAATGAGACTCAAACGATGCGTATTAAAAGCTGTTTATTGTAAAAATTACGAAACCTTTTTGGAGGGACTTTTTCGACGTTTACAATAATTCTTGTAATAATTCGTTATGAAAATGACCAAAATCCCCGAGCAAAAAATTATTTTTAGAAATTTGGTGCGCAGGTCTTTTTGCCAAAATGACTCGCAAACACGATTTTTATTATTAATTTAGTATTGCAAAAAAATGAGCAATACATTATGATTGCTTAAATATTTTTGCAGTTCTTTTATTAAAAGTTTTTAAAATGCGGAAAGAAGTTATTTTAATGAAAATAAGAGCAGGAATATTGTGCTTTTGAGAAGGCATGATTTTAAATAGTTGAAAACCTTTATAATATGCACTTCTGAGAAGGCATGAATTATCGAAAAACAGGAGCACTAATTAAAAGCGATGACTTCATGCCTTTTCGGATCTCGAAACAAGTGCTTTCACGCGAGCTATCTCGAACAAAAATCAGGCATGATATCATCAATAATGCAATCGCTTCACTGCTCAACTTTCCCTGACAAAACTGCTTCCAAGCAAGCAGTAATTTCTGCTGGGCAGTGTACAGCGAATTTTTTTTTGCGGTACGGTCTAGTGGATAGGGTATAATATTTTTATAGTTGCATTTACCATACACAATATATTTAACACTTCTAGTTGGGATTATCATATTCGAAGAGCATCAATAATTTTTGGGTTATAATTGCGATAATTATGAAATACACTTTTTATCATAATATGCTTATTAGATTATCACAAAATGCTCCCAAATTGATCATATTATTTTCCAACATTCTCTTCAAGCTGGGTTAAAATGCTGTTCTTGTTTTGTTTTTTTTAAACAAGTACATACATTTATTCAATAATAAAATAACACATTTAATTACCTAATATAAATTAATTTCACAGTGATCATACTATGGTAATGTAGAAAACTTTGTGATTATTTAGAATAATATTATGATCATCTCACCTCATGCACTTTTAACATTTTTATCAATTTTGTAC
The DNA here is from genome assembly GCA_949987735.1 of Leucophora obtusa. Classification (NCBI taxonomy): domain Eukaryota; kingdom Metazoa; phylum Arthropoda; class Insecta; order Diptera; family Anthomyiidae; genus Leucophora; species Leucophora obtusa. The sequence goes on from OX465297.1 coordinate 192,022,408, forward strand.
TTTTTTGTAATTTTACTTTTGTACAAGACTAAAATCTGTCATACTCTTTTTTATAGACGCTCTTGAACAATATTTTTATACAAAAAATTAAAAAAAGTAAATCACTTTTTTATCACATTTTATTTAATTTATAACACAAAGCACTTTAATGCTAATATAAAATTATTGAAATGTCGGACAGAGCCAGTTAAAATCGGCTAATGCATTCATCTGACAATCTGAAAATCCGCTCGCAAATAGTGCTGCACAGTGTATTCAAGGCTTTTTATACTTTGTGCTTTTTGTTAAAAATATATTGAACTTTTTAAACTTCATTTTACTGTCTTTAATTCCCCAACTACATTAATATAACAAACACACTAAAATTTACTACTTCATTCTCCACTCATATTATTTCAGGTCAATTTAAAATAAAGAAACTATATTTAAAAAGTTACTTGGAAAAGTGTTATTCATCATGTTATCTGCAAAGTTATTTTTATTTTATTTGTTTTGAAAAACTTTAATAAAGTTTTTCTTTTCTATCATTTATTTATTAAATAAATTTATTTCACCTAAACTAAGAGCGAAAAAAATTCCAATACATTTTTTATGAAACGCAAAGAATTATCGGGCAACTGACTAAATTTCGCCAGTAAAGAATCTGTTATAATTTTTACGGCGAGCATTTTATAGTTCTTTTATTTACTTTGGTTAATTGCTTTAACGATTGCAACATTTTAACAATAAAGATTTATTTTAAAGTAGAGCGGATATTTTATTGATGGTAGGTACCGTCAGTATCTTTTACCCGGTGTCTTCAAATGCAATAAATTATATGATATTAAATGTCAAAACCATTACAGCGAAACGTCAAAATGATATCAATTGCAGAGTGGTGGAGGACACTTGACCATTTCATGGATAAGAAATATCATAGATTTTTCTTCGAAAAACACCAAATTTTATGAAACATTAATGTTTACCGACAAATAATAAAAAACTAAACACTTTTCCATTCCTTTTTACCAAATTTTTTGTTGTTTTTCTATTACAAAATTAAAATGAAAACTAAAAGTGACATTTGATCTCTGGCATCATTGCAAGATCCGATGGCATGTCAGCGATATCATGATATTGCAATAAAATTGAAATTGAGTGTCTTCACTTGAGATGAGAGCATTTTGACAATTGCTTGCTATCATTTTATTGCATGTCAAGACACTAGGTTAGCTGAATTATAATTAATCGCCAATGGCCAGTATCTTTTTATCATATAGGCCCTATTACTTAATCTCCAGTTAGCTAATAACTGTGGTATTAACTGACACATTAGTTGTTTCTCATATAAAATTTCAATGTTACGAGAACTGTCGACTAAATTTTAATTGTAAATTCAGTATTCGTCCCTTATTATGTTTCTACTCTAAATAGCTATTAAGTCAATCTTTAGAAAATGACACAGGTTTGGAAAAAAACAACTGTGCATTGAAGTGGGTCACTAAGTAAAACAATTTTTGTATCACTTTAAAATAAACTTTGGAAGTTTTAAACGTAATTCCTAAAATATTCCGTTTTTTACAATAACCCTCAGCGAGCCAGAGCATTAAAAAAAGTGTGTATTTTTTTTCCAGATTTTAATCTATTAAAAAACTATGAGGGAAATCATACAAAAAATTAACTATTTTTAAGATATTTTTTCGCATATCGAAAATTGGGAGATTTGACGGAAACAAGTCTTTTCTTAGTTACATTCTATTCCGATTTTTACATTTTTTATACCCTACACCACTATGTGGTCAGGGTATTATAAGTTTGTGCTGATGTTTTTAACACCAAAAAATATTGGTCGTAGACCCACCTTATACCGATCGGTTCAGAATTTTTTTTTATTTCGATTTAACGATGTCCGTCTGTCTGTCCGTCCGTCCGACCGACCGTCCGTCTGTCTGTCTGTCAATGCAATCTTGTGCGCACTCTACAGGTCGCAAATATTAAGATATTTTGATGACATTTGGTACGCAGACCTATGTTGGCTCAAGGACGAACAAGTTTGATTTTGGTGAACATCGGTCCATGTTTAGACCTAGTGCCCATATAAGGGTCCTACCAAAATTATATTGTTTATACGCTGCAGGTCGTAAATATTAAGATATTTTGATGAAATTTGGTACACAGACCTATATTGGCCCAATAACGCAGCCTATTGATTTTGGTGAACATCGGTATATGTTTAGACCTAGTGCCCATATAAGGGTCCTACCAAAATTATACTGTTTATACGCTGCAGCTCGCAAATATTAAGATATTTTGATGAAATTTGGTACACAGACCTATGTTGGCCCAATAACGCAGCCTATTGATTTTGGTGAACATCGGTCCATGTTTAGAACTAGTGCCCATATAAGGGTCCCCCCAAAATTGGCTTGGTTACAAACTGCAGGTCGCAAATATTAAGATATTTTAATGAAATTTGGTGCGCTGACTCACATTATAGAAAATTTTGACACAAGCCCTATTTTAACCCATTCGAATTTCGGATCCAAACAATACACCAGACTGGTGTAGGGTATTGTATAGTCGGCATGCCCGACTTTAACCTTTTTACTCGTTTTATTTATTTTTGATTTCTTTATATTTTGTTGTATATACTAACATTACGATTTTGGGAGAGGAAATTTCCAATTTTCCTATTTTTTTTTTCAAAAAAGAGAGAACGCGAAATGTGAATGAGGCCTAATATTTTTGTGTTGTTGTTTTTTACTTAAAATTTCGCTTCAATCAGAAAATATATGGAACATTTTCTATGAACTCGAGAACCCCTGCTGTCCAAAATAGAGTTTGGCTTACATAGTATGCGCCACAGACTGTATACGTAAAGTGGCAGCACTTTTATAGTTTAACGGCCGTGGTTGTGGAAACAGCTAGAAAATTCCAGAGTACTAAAATGATAACACTTATTTTATTCACAGCGTTCGTCAGTATATTTTTCTTCTTAAATATTAGAATTTCCTCTACTAGACTAATCCAACTTCGTAACAAATTCATATATATGGTTGTTTGCAAACATGTTCAATAATATCTATTTTCTGCGACAACGTTTGGTCTTAAAATACCCATTCCGTTACATTCGGTTACGAAAGTGTTAATTATTACAACGCGTATGAATAAAGTTTCGAATTAAATATTAATTATTTGTTTGCATTTCAAAAAAAGACATACAAAATGTTCTCAAATATTTAACTAACCTCATAAAAACCACATTTTTATATGTATTTGTAGGTATGTACCATACTCCACCTTAAAACCATTTGTACCTTTCTAACTTTTAAACATCTTAAATTATGTATTGTGTTTTACATTATCTAACATTTTAATTAATTTTTAAGCCAAAAGAAAAACCGGTTTTCTCAACTTAATAAATGGTCGTAAAAACTGAAAGTAAATGTAGAGAAGTTTGTTTTTTGTCTGCAACCGTTTTAAAACAGGATGAGCAAGGAAATGAGCAATTTTTTACTGCATTTTTACACTTGGAAAACAATTAACTGAAGGTTTTGTCTTGTTTTGTTTAAAACAACAGACACATTTTTTTTTTATTTTCTTCATTCAACCAGGCTCTATGCAAGTCGCTCAACTGCTTTTATATGCTCTCCCGTTGGTTCTGTCAGTCAGTTCAATAAGTTAAATTGCAATAAATGAGTTAAGTTTTTTTTTATAGTTTTTCATACTTTATGTATTTATTGCAGTAATTATTAATATTTATTAAAATTTAACCCCCACCTCTTAAAATATCTGACAGAGCAAGTTAACAGCGGTTGAGATGCATGCATACTCTTGAGATTCTAAGCTTGTTGGTTTAACTAAGGAACTCGATGGTTTTTATTGTTTAGAGCACACATACTTACATTCTTATTGCTTCAAACTTTACCTGAACGAATGTTGTTAAATTAACATTAGAAAAACAAAGAAAAATAAAAACCATATTAGAGAAAACTCCAGGTGCATGTTGAGATAAGCAGCATGTTAAATAATGTTAAGTTCTGTTGAGACTTTAAACTGGAAAAACAAAAAAAGTGTAATAAAAAATATGGAACAACATTGTTTTTGGGGTTCTTAGTTTTGTACGTATGTACATATGTATTGTGTTGTAGCCCCAAGGTGTCATTACATTTGTGTAGACAGCCTGAAATATGAATAAATTATTGCTGTTGGTTGTTGTTGTTGTTGTGGTGTTTTTATCTATACTAATTGTTAAAATTGTTAGAAGATTATTTTATTTATTAAAAAAGAAGTTAGAACTGAGACGACAACACTGCTCCAAAGTTTAAAACAGTACACTCACAATATTTTATCCTTAAAAACAAGCTAAAATACATATTAAATTAATTGAAGACACAATTAAAAAAAGGACTACTGATTATTCATTATCTTCAAACCATTTTGCTATTTATTTTCAAACATTGTTTAAACAATCCATAAAAGAAATAAAAAATAATTGAAAAATCTATTAAAACAATCATCAATTTTTAACTGACAAAACGTAAAAAAAAAACGATTTTGTGGTTTGTTTTTTCATATTTGAAAGTTTTTTTTTTGTTTGATTTTTCCAAACACTACACCATACACAAAACACACGTTCATATTTTTATTGGCTATGTTTGTGTGTATGAGTAAAGAATTTCTTATAATTTGAATTGAAATAATTTTGTATATAAACAAACTATTTTAACAAAATAGAAAACCGAAAATATTTGAATTTTTTGTTTTAAAATAGAAAACAATGAAATTATTCAAATTACTTTTTCTAAAAATAGAAATCTAAAAATAGAATATTTGACTGAAAATATCAACTCATACAGACGATACATATTTTTTTCGAGTTTGTTTTTTATTGATTGATAAAAAAAGTTAAACAATATGTTTCAATGTATTTTAATTGATTCTTCAATTGAAAACAAACTGTACCTATTACTTTTTAAATAAACCTCAATCGGTTATGCAAAATATATTGTGAGTGTATTTTTGGCATATTTGTATAAAAATATAGGTTACCAAGTGTTAATATTAAAATTGTTTGTATAATTGTTTATTTGTGTTAAATGGAGGTGTATTTATGTAGGTGTAAAGTTTTGTATTTGTTTTTTGTTAGAGATTCAGAGAAAATTTTCTAGTCGTACATTACAGTTTGTTATTGTTAATTGCTCGAATCCTATTTAATAGGGTGCCTTATTTATTTCGGAGCGAGTTGTGTTAGATGGCAAATGCACTACAGGCATTACAGATCCAGTTTTTTTTTAAATCGGTTAAGATCTTTTGTTAGAATTTTTGCCACCAAGTTTCGTATTTTCAAAAAAGTGGCCAATATTAAAAAAAAAATAATAATAAAATTAACCAATTAAAAAGTTTAAACTCGGGCACATCAACTAGATATATGAAATACTAAACCACATTACGGACCAAATTACGCGGAAGGAATTTGCGAATTGGTTCATTTAGATTTAAAGTAAATTAGGATATAACTAGGATAGAGAAGAAACAAACCAATGGCACGTATTTTTAGCGGCCCAATATCAAATTTCCTTAATGCACATATGTGGATATATGTGGATGCATGTCTGGAGATTTATGTATCCGTGTATGGAAGAGCAAGCATATTTCTGAGTACCCACGAACATACATTAAACCTGTATGAAATAATATATGTCGATTTTTAACCGTGTATTTAGAGAGATTCAAAAATTAATTTAATACGATAAAAAGGGTAAAAAAAATAATTCATTACATAAAAATCAATACTTTTTTAAGCTGAAAACAGAATAAAATTTTTGACACTCTGCCGGAAATAAAAATTTAAATAAAAATGTTAAAATATTTCTGGTCTAAAATGGATGTGTTTTCAATAAAAGTCAAGTTACGGTTTTCGTTAATAAAATTGGTATTTTCGGACGTCAGTGAAAAAATCTGTCGAACCGGCTTCAAATCGATTTGACTAATTTTTAACAAATTTTTAGTTGAAACATTTAATAAAATACCAAAAATCCTCAGTACTTTAACTAATTTTGAGTGTTAATTTTCAAAATTATTTAAAACTAATTTTTAAGAACCCATTCGTTAAATTTTACAAAATTTATTGTTAAAATATAATATTTTCATGTTACTGTTATTACCCGGTAGACGGCGCCACCAATATCTTTCCCTCCCGATTTTTTTAAAATAACCCATATCTTGAAAACTAAGAGAGATAGAGCAAAATTTAAGAAAATTTCGACTACCCCTAACAGTATAATACCCTAGCGAAAGGTGTTATCTCTATCAAAAAATTGACCTTGGCGGGGCCTTGGACCCTGGGAAATTTCTAATAAAAACTCTGCACTTCATAAAATGGCCCATATCTCGAAAACTAAGCGAGATAGAGCAAAACTGACAATATGTTTGCTCTTTTGGAGTGAACTTATATGACTTTAGATGGTATGGACTAGGCCCGGGGTGGGTCCCGAGAACCTAATTTGAACAAATTTTACGACTCAGCTTAATTGTAAATAAAACTGTGGTTTGTAGATTTGTTAAATTTAACAAAAGAATTTGTTAAAATCAACAAATTTTATTTTAAGCCAAAAAACAGGAATACATTTTGTTAAGGTAACAAATTTTTCTGTTCAGCCAACAGACTTATTATTTTGAGTGTACAATTGAGTACTGATTTATAATAAAAATAAATTCTATTTCCACGACCCCATACCACCTTCAAAAATCAGAAAAATTCCCAAAAATCTCTTGGGCCATAATCATACACTAAGAGAATTATCATCACTTCAGTGATGAATTTCTTTATAGTTTCAATGAAAATTGTCACTGGAACTCGTCCATTGAAACTTTTCATAGAATCTATGAAACAGGTTTCATTAAAGTCAATGTTTATGAAAAGTTCATAAAATTAATGAAACTCTTCATTGGCCACTCGTCCAATGAATAAATCATTCAGCCAATGAAGAGCTTCATAAAATATATGAAGCAATTTCATTTACTATTATTTATTATAGTTGGTTGTTGTCGTTGCTGTGGATAAATAAAAAATACTTAGCAAATGCAAAAGACGTAATAAAATCGTAGCATATTTTACGGATGTACAAAATATATCTAAAGAAAGAATTCATTAAATAAAGAAGGGTCATAAAAAAAAAATTTAGAAAATTTAATATGATTTATAAAACAATTTCATAGTCCAAAATTAATAATAAAAAATGACGATATTTTATAAAAAAAGTAAATACTATTGAACAATTTCATATATATATATAAATAACATTTTTCATTAAGGGGGAACGCGTTTTACAAAATAACCCCGTTTTACAAAATAACCCACTAAATTTATGGAGATCTAATTTATGAAATTCAATGAATTTTTTTAATGAAATTATGAAATTTTATGAAAGAAAAGTTATGAAAAATTTCATAATGTTAATTAAATATTATATACATAATGAAATTATTAATTGGTTCTACGAAAAAAATTCTATGAAATTATATCATTTATATCATGGAGGATAATTCTCTCAGTGTATATATTTCGCTTTAAGGGTTACAAAAATCTAAAGGAAGTTTTTGCTGAAACGCCCCAGTACTTATAGCTGAATTTGCTTTCAGTCGAATGATTCTGCTACAATAGCCGAATTTTTCGATTGTAACAATAATTTTTGTTGAAGCAACCAAAATCCTATTACTACAGCCAAATTATTGTTATTACAACCTGAGATTTCAATGACCCATTCGATTGGCAACAACTTTTGGTATTAACAAATTCGATTGTCAAAAGCAATCTGTTTTCTCTATATAGCTTCTATTCGATCACCAGTTTATTAATAATTTTACAATTTTTCTGGTTCAAACCGCTGTGAATTTTCAAAGATCTATAAATTTAGTGTTAGCCTAAATATATATAAGCCTATCGTGTATCACGTAGGCAAAGAAAAAATTAAAGAATATATTTATTTGCATTTCTTCTGCTATCATCAACATAACAATTCCAGCAATATTTGTTACATTCTATGATTTTTCTAGAAGACAGTCAAGTCAATAAATATATCGTATCATATCGTTGCCAAAAAGAGTACAAAAAAAAACAAACCCAGTAAAATAAACATACGTATGTTTACATTCAAATTGCTGACATTGCCAAAGACGAGCAAGCAATGATACCTATGAACTTTATATGCCTAAAATATCTAACAACATGTCCTCCTCTTTCCTGGTTGTCTAGTTGACTGAGTGAATGTCTTCCTGTCTATTGTATTTGTGTTTGTATATATGTAATACATAGAAATTTTCCATAAGAGAATTGGATATTATTATATATAAGCGTTATTTTTCTGCGACTTTTTGTCGTTGTTGTTGTTTATGAACATTTTCTATTAGTCGATACAATGTCACATTCTTGGGTCTTTAAGTGTGAATGACTAAGTAATCGTTTGAGTGTGTGAGTGTTTCTTTAGCCTATATTTTAATGAAGTTGTGAACATATGCATATGTATGCATCATACATGGGACTAATTAATTAGGTGGACTAATTAATTGATGATTTCATTACCATTGCATTGATATCAATTGTAATGAAATTATTTTCATTACCATTTTTTTAATTAATGGTAATGATTCTAAAATGTAATTTCATTGATTAATGACAATGATTTTTAACTTCATTACCATTGATAATGAATAAATTATAATTATAATTGCTATTGACAGAAAAACGTAAAAATGGAGTAAAACTCACTGAAATCGAAGATGGAATATGCTTTCAGGCTCATGCTCATTTGAAATTAAATATTACTTTCCATTCCATTGTTATTTGTGTCCAGGTAAAGTTTAACGGAATGGAATGGATCCACCTTAAAAAATTATTTTTTATAACTTCCCCGGCCAAACCCGTTGTTCGTTTTCATTTGTCTGAATTTTTTTGTAAGCAAATGGTTTTTCATCAATTGTAATTAGTTTTTTTATACATTAGTGTAATTTCATTACCATTAGTAATGATTTTTCTAATGAAAAATATTTCATTACCATTAAATGGTAATGAAATTTTTTTCATTGTCATTAGTATGAACTAATGGTAATGAAATTTCAATGGTAATGAAAAATTCCCATGTATGGTATGCACCATGTATGTAGGTTATTGTGTGGTTTGTGTGTTTGTGCGTGACTTTACCCTGAAGGAAACCTGGGGGCAAGTGTCTCCAAGTCACCAATTTTGTCGACTATTTTGGTGACTTCTCGGTGACATTGTCAACAAAGAGTCCACATTTTTTTTCTATTTGCTTTGACGAGAAAAAAAATGTATACACAACAAATTAAAGTTCTAATTCGCCGCCAAAGCGCTATTATTCATCGGCGGCATAATTGTTTTTATTAATCTAGTATTTTTTCAATTGTGCTATAATAAGTATGCAGTACATTAATCTTTATAAATTTAAAAAGTAGATACAACATCCCATTTTTCATATTTTGTATTTTTTTTGTTTATTAAAAATTAAGAGCTGACGAGTTCGACGGCGGCAATATTAAAAGAATGTCGGCGGCTAAACTCGGCTAAACTTAAAAGGCTGAAATGTACCTTATTTATATTTAATATTTAAAACGCCTGTTATGAATTCCTTAATTTTTATAATGCAATTTAATTTAATTTTTTTTTAAAATACTATTTAAAAGGCTGAAATGTAACTATTTACTTTAAATATTTAATATTTAAAACGGATGTTATGCATCCTTAATTTTTTTAATAAAACATGAAATGTTAACAAAAGTTTCATTAACGACGTTTATTTCAGAAAAGTATCAAAAGTGTAGACTAGAATTACTAAAATGCACTAGTGAATCTCTGGTGACAATGTCTACATATGGTCCCAAAAGAACCACCTACTAAATAGTGACAGTGTCAGTAGTAGATTTCCAATGACACGCACATGTTAAATGTCTATAGTAAAAAAGCATTGTCGGGGTATAATAAATCACTAGTACTGGTGACAGTGTCAATAGTGAATCAGTACTGATTCACTAGTGACATTTCCTACAGGGTACTTATTTGTTGTATGTGTGTGTGTGCGTGTGTGTAAATCAGTTAATCTTATGTATTTCTAAGCAACTATGTATATTTAGATTTGCGTTTGTGTCTACGTCAGAATTTCATATGCAAGTAAATGTGTGTGTTTGTGATTATGTATGGGTTTATTATAATGTATCTTAACGAAAAGTAAACTGTAAACATGTATTATATTATGCCACACAATTAAGTTCAAACGAACTTCATAATTAAGCCAAATACATTTTTCTAGGTGTTGTGTTCAAGAAGGTTATATGTATGTCTTCAACTTTAGTTTGGGTCTTTAATTTACTTGTTTGTTAGCTGTTTCATGATTAATCATTTATAAATCAAAGTCTTGTTAAAATACACAAAATTTCAAAGCCAAAAGAGCATTTCTGTTAATTCGAATTTCCTTAGTTAATAATATCTAAAGTTTCTTTGATGCCACTTACTTTTTTAATGCCTAATCTTATGAAAGGTAGTATTATAATCTAACTTCTCTATATACAAAAGAATAACTTGGCTGACTGATTAACTGACTGACTCACTCAACATGGCAGTTGAAGTTTGATATGTAGGTTCTTCTTCAGCTGTAGAGATCTGCTTAAATGGCTAAAATGGGATTTTTGGTAAATCCAGCGGGGAGGGGAAAAAAGGCGCTTACACATATTTGCTTACAAATGTGAAAATTAAAATTTACTGTATATTTTAAAAATCTAAAATTTAAAATATTCCACTACAGAAACGGCAACTTCACTATTTTTTGTATTACCATTAATTATACGTCCTTTCTTTGCGCCTTATTTAAAACATAAATAATAAATTCTTTATATGGTTGTGCGTTTTTGTTATTTTTTTTTCTTTGAAAATCAAATTTTAGGCTCAATATATTTTTAACTCTTGTTTCACACTTTGTTAGAATCAATTTAAACTGAATGTTGCGACTACCAGATATTTTTTTCTTGATTGTATATTTCGGATATCTGAGAACAATATTAAGGGCAAAAATCAAAATTTTCAATCCAGCCGTTTTCGGAAAAATCTCTTTCGAATTTACAAAAAATTTTGATACCCCTGTAATAAAGATCAGCTTTCAATAGTTCTAATCTGGTGCATTATATGTAATCAGATCCAATTTGATTTTGACTTTAAACTAAAATTAAAGAACTTATACTTATAATCTGATCTTTCTGTTGAGTACACTGATAGAACTTTGTACATAGTATTCATGAATTTGTTCATTAATCCTATGCTTTTTTCATTGAAAAGTCCCCAAAGAACGCGTTCATTAAATCAATGAAACGTATTCATTAAATGAAAACTAATTGAAAAAAGTATATTTTTTTTGCGTTACTGTTTTTTATTTATTATATATTTTTATTTTATTACTTTTTATTTGTACATATATTTCCTTTTTGTTTTTATAACGTTTTTGACATGTCCCTGGACTCGACTTGAACCCGCAATCACCAGAATGTAAACATTACCGCGTTACAGATTGATCTAAATAGCCAATCCAAATTACTGGAACATATATCTATTTTAGTAATTAGCAAATTCAAAAACCTTATAAAAATTATAGAATATCTTACGGGTTAGTTGAAAATACATATATAATGAAAAAATTCATTAAATTAATGAATTTTTCATTAATCCAATGAAAATTTTTCATTAAATCAATGAATTCAGATTAATAAAATGAATAAGTTAATAGTATGAACCTAAATTCTATCAGTATAGTTCTTTAAACAAAATGTGTTTGCAAAATGTTGGTTTTTAATTTTTATTTAAAAAATAAAAATTGTTTTTTTCGACCTTTTTAATTGATTAATAGAAATTTATTAATTTAGTTCGAGGCCAATTTCCTTATTATGAATTAACATAATAAGTACTTTTTTCAAAAACTGCTATTTTTCTTCATCAGGATACTCTCCTGACAAATACTTCACAGAGTTTTTGCTTTCAAAAACCTCTACACTTTCAGGAATGAAAAGACGATCGTTTCGGGGATTTTCCAGGTCCCCTTCATCAGTTTTCTTTAGAAAGTGGTGGCATTAGTGCAATGCATATTGAGGTATCATTTTGTACATTTCTACTTTGCTGCTAGCTCAAATGAATAAGATCTGGTACCAGATCTGCTTCCAAATATGGCAAGATCTTCTCATATCTTGGCATAAAAATCACAAAATTTTCTGTATCAGATCTGGCCATAATGTTACACTACACAGAGAGAATTTTGCTGGACGAGTTTTAATGAAAATTTTCAGTAAACTAATGAAGTTTTCTTCACAAAGTAAATGAAAAATTTCGTAAATATAATGAAAAAGCTTCATATAATTTATGAAACTAGTTTTAATGAAACTTTTTCATTGAGTGTATTGAAAGTTTTAATAAATGAAATGAAATTTTTTACAACATTTTATGAAAAATTCCATTAATTCATATTCGTTATTTTTATGCAAAGATTCATTAATATCATGCAGATAATTCTCTCAGTGTAGGGCTATAACTTTTTAATATATTTTGCAATTATCAAAAATATTTTAGTTTTCTTGAATTATCTTAACATTTCTTAAAACTCTAGAAAAATATGTTTGGTTTTGGTTAAATTTCTTAAATGTTAAGAATTTGGCTGTCCGTCTCCAATATACACAAATTGCCTGCACTTGTACGTACAAGCCATACGTCAATGTGGCAATATTTGAAATAAGAAGATAAACAGAGAAAATCTGAAGTAGAAAGTTTTTTATATGTCTGTTTGATCACTTCTGAAATTATTCATATAGAGACAATCTGACAATAAAAATATAAACAATAATACAATTTAATGGAAGATCACTGATGAAACATTTTTAAAAACTTCTTAAAAATATTTAAAATATTTTAACCCGTGGAATTCTAATTTGGTTTATTTTGTATTATCTAAGAAGTCGTAGCCCTACGGGAAATTCCTGAACTTTGCTTTTTTATGAGAGTTCAGTAACCTGTCCTAGGATTTCTCTTGTGACATGTCACAAGGGGTCATTTTCCCCCTCCTATGACAACGTAATGTAAAAGTGACCACTCTATTTCATATAAAGGGGCCAGTTCGGTGACGGTTTTTTTAAAATTTCCCGTAGGTAGTGTTCTGAAGTAAAATTTAAGTAATAAATTTCACATTAAACATATTTGAATAAAAAAAAAAATATATATATTAAAATTATTTTCATTAGTACTTTCTTAAAAAAATATATGAAATTGCTTACTTAAATTTTAGGTAGCGAAACTAAAATACTTATAAATTTTAAAATTTGTACCTAATGAGAATTACAAAATAATAAATAATACATAAAATTCGTTTGCTTATTTTGAGTAGGCTTACTATCTATGAACTAAAAATAAGTTTATTCTGCAATAACGCAAGCGTCTTAAAATTTAAGAAAAATTTACTTGTTTTTAAGATATTTTTGATAAATTTAAGGAACAAGTTTAAATTAAATTTTAAATAAAATATATACTAAATTTTAGTAAAATTCCAAAATTATTTAACACAAAACTTACTGAATTTAAGTAAAAATGTACATACTTGATTTAAGTTAATTGTTTTAACTTGTTTTACAGTAAAGTGTGTACTCGATTTAAGAAATGTTGCTTTCAAAAAGTGTTGATTTATGACTGATTTTATCGAATCAGATAGTTCATTATAAAAGTACAAAATTCTCGTCCCGTTGAATTTTCGTACGTTATATAATGTCTCGGTTTATGTGTTCCAATCATCATTTTCTTATTGCATGCAACTGAAGATTGGGGTGATGCCCATGAAACAATTGCATTGTCTATCATGAAAACGGTCAACCTTTTTGAAACTACAAATACAATCATAGAAATAAATCTGTAAAAATAGCAGAAAAAATTACTAAAAGTTAGTTAAAAATGATACTGCAGAAAAAACTGCTAAAATTAGCAGATTTTTTTTACTAAATACTAGTAAAATGAGAACAGCAAAATTAAAACTGTTTAATTTACAGAATTTTAATTATATTTAAGCTAACTTTTAGTTAATTGAAAATAGCTTAGTGTACTGTAAAATCTGCAGAAAATTTTGCTAAATATTTGTAAACTAAAAATAGCAAAAATTAACTGTTAAATCTACAAAATTTTTGCTATTCAAAATCAGCAGAAATATTTGTAAAAAATTGTAAACTGCTGTTTTCAAAAGGATCGAGTTTTATTTGCATTAAAAAATAAATCGAAAAAAAACTTCGAAAATTTTAAATTTTTTGGTGATTTTTAGGCTACTGATTACACTATGGAACATTTTTGGGATTATTGTCTGGGGGGTGAGAAATTCCAAGTCATGGTGATGGTACTAGGTCAGTATAGTAAAACCCTCAAAGGGTTTGGCGTTCGTATGTGTCATTTTTTTTTATGACCTTTTAAATTTTTTCCTTATCTTGATGTTTTTTCGCTTAGTTGTAACTCGAGAACCACTTGTCCGATTTTGATGAAACAAATTTAGAAAAATTTAGAATTACAATTTCTTTAATCCGTTCATATAACATTTTTCTTTATACTCAACAGTTTTGCCGGTAAAAATAAATTTGTGGAGAAAAAAAAATATTTTTTTACCTAAAAATTAAAATTTTTTATGAATTTAAAAAAAAAATTTTTAATTTTTAGGCAAAAAAATATTTTTTTTTCTCCACAAATTTATTTTTACCGGCAAAACTGTTGAGTATAAAGAAAAATGTTATATGAACGGATTAAAGAAATTGTAATTCTAAATTTTTCTAAATTTGTTTCATCAAAATCGGACAAGTGGTTCTCGAGTTACAACTAAGCGAAAAAACATCAAGATAAGGAAAAAATTTAAAAGGTCATAAAAAAAAATGACACATACGAACGCCAAACCCTTTGAGGGTTTTACTATACTGACCTAGTACCATCACCCTGACTTGGAATTTCTCACCCCCCAGATTGGCTGTTGTACTGTGTTATTTAGCAAAATTTTTTGCTGACTTAAGCAGGTTAATTTGCTATTCTCCATTTACAAAACTTTAGCTCAAATATAACTGAAATTATGTATATTTAGCAGTTTTATTTTTGCTGTTCCTATATTACCAATGTATAGCAAAAATAATCTGCTAATTTAGCAGTTTTTTTTCTGCAGCATCATTTGTAACTAATTTTTAGTAGTTTTAACTAAATTTTTTACGGACTTTTTTCTATTAGTGTAGGAAAATTAAATTAAATTTGAAATAACTCTTTTACATGCACTGCTAAACTAACTAATTTTTAGTAGTTTTAACTAAATTTTTTACGGACTTTTTTCTATTAGTGTAGGAAAATTAAATTAAATTTGAAATAACTCTTTTACATGCACTGCTAAACTACCTTTCATACTTGGGACTAGTTAATTAAATGGACCAATTAATTGTCGATTTCATTGGCATTACAATTGATCAATGCCATGATATTTTTCGGCATTAAAATTGACCAATGCCAGTGAAATTTTTTATAATTGGCATTCTTCAATGGCTACAATAACCAATTATAGTTGATGAAAAAAGCATTTCTTTTAAAAAATGTTGTGTTTTGATAAAAGAACAAATTAAGAAAAAAAAGTCAAGATTGCTAGAGGTTCTCTATTTAGACGAACCAATATTTAAGAAACAGTACACAGCGTATACTTGATGCAACTTGATAAAATAGCGAATATTTATGTTTATAGCTCTGAAATTTTACATTCTTATCTTAATTTCCCTTTTTTCCATAACAATTTTTTGTTGTATACAATGCTATTTTCTTCAATTATAATTGGTTGCTTCGTGGCATTCGTGTACATTTCATTACCATTGGTTTAAACAATGCCAACTGAAAAAAAAATCATTAGCATTGAATTGCAATACAATTTTTTGGCATTCAAGTAATGCCAATTCAATTTTAATGGCAATGAAAAATTCTCAAGTATGCTACCTTTTAACTATAATATTGAATCTTTTTTAAGTGGAGCACCAACAAAAAAAAAGGGTCAGGTCATAAAACTATTAAAACTATTAAATGATGAACTTTCTAACAATAGGATTCAAATCCCAACAACAAATTTTATAACAGATAAAACTCTTCAAAAGTAATTTAATGATTATAAAATGTTAAAACATTAATTTGTTACTACAACCTTTTCATTAATTAGCCTCAGCCCATCAAGATTTAATGTTTATGTAATGAACTGATCCAAGGTTACCGTAAAACACAGTGAACTTTTTACGTATTAACAGTACACAGTAACGAATATCAGTAAAAAAATAAAGCATAAAAACATCAAAGGTCGTTTGAAAGAAAAAAAAGAACAAAACCTACACAATAGATACATACATACTAGTTAGGGCAGATGTATTGTATGTAAGTCTAAAAGAAAAATTACTTTTCATAAACATTAATGATGTTTAGTCATCTGTAATCAGGTAATTGCTAATAGGATAAAACAGAATACTAAGTTAAGTACACTTTGTTCAAAGAGTGTTGAGAATATCGAATAAAAAGTTGAACTAATCTATGGCAAAGACACATACTTAACATTTATGATACAAGTGATAGATGTCAAAAACATTTTTAAACTTACCACTACATGGATAGGGTATAATAAGTTTGTGCTGACCAAAACATATTGGTATACCGATCGACTCATAATAAATTTTCGAGTTGATTTAGCGATCTGCTTCCGTCTGCATTTTCATATATTCTTCTGCACCCGTTACAATTCGCAAATATGAAAATATATTCATGAAATTTGGTACACTAACTTATACTCGTATTAGCCCAAAGACGAAGCCTATTGTTTTTGTTTAAAATCGATCCAAAGACTAAGCCTATTTATTTATTGTAGAATCGGTCCTATTTTCACTTAACTACATCTATAAAGCAAAATCAAAATATCTTACAGATGTTCCAATTTTTTTTACCAATTTCTCGACAAATTTTAACACAAGTCCATTTCAACCCATTAAAATTTCGGATGCAAACATTAGTTGACTTTCAAGCAGACTGGTGTAGGGTATTGTATAGTGGGTGTGCTCCACTTTAACTTTTTTACTCGTATAACAATAGCACAGTGTGAAAATGAGTAGAGGAACGTTGTCAGAGTTAGCATTTTAAGGCCCAAGCTTTGAATTCTCGCATCCGGTCTGTTTAGTTTGGGCTGATACTCCAATTTGCCATGTAAGATATTTCAAAGGAGTCACAGACCTTAATTTGAGCTATTCAGCTATCATTTTACAAAATTTCAAAAACTTAATGGACACAGGTAACAATATCTACCAGCTAACTCACTGACATATTAGAATAATATGTACGCATTCAATTATATTAAATAGACAATACGAAAGTAGTGTTGCCACTTCCTGGTTAATTACACAAATTGTGTGTAGTTTTGAATTTGCTTATGTAGCGCATGTGTAATTAAGTCTATGTTTAATTTATGTATAATTTCAACTTTATGCTCACGGTACATGTTCACCACGGGATTTTTTTTTATAAGTTTCGGATACTAAAGAATGCCTTTAAATTTTGAGGAGTGTTTTACATTAAAAACATTTTTACACGAAGTTTTTTTACATTGAAATCCTTCCTATTCTATGAAGTTTTTTCATATAAAAAAGCTTCCACTTAAAGAAACTTTCCACAAAAGCGAACAATTAAGCTTCTTTTTTGATTTTAAGAAAATGTTCTTCTTCTTTTATGAATTAAAACTTCCGTGTTTAATTTGAAATTGTTTGTGTAATTTTAACAAACCACATGTGTAATTTGACAATAGAAGAATTTTGAAAATCCCTTGCAAGACTTTTTTCCTTTAGCGGACTTTTTATGTTGAAGATATTTGTAAGGGGATTGTTAAGGGTATACTCTAATTCATTTTTGTTGAAATTTATCCAATTTATGTTTCGAAACTGTATTTCTACTATAAGTATATTAAATTAACGCCGCATGCATAAATCAGAAAAATACTCGTATGATGTGTAAGTTAATTACACACAAACTTTGTAAATTTACATGGAAAATGCGTAGAAATTTGTAAATTGTATGTAATTCTACTACTTTTGTGCGTAAATTTACCAACTAAAATACGTTATACAACCCAAAAATAAAAGAGTAAAATAGATTTTGAATTAATTTTACAATTATTATTATTTTGTTTTGTTTTATTTTATTTTATTTCATTTCATTTCATTTCATTTCATTTCATTTCATTTCATTTCATTTCATTTCATTTCATTTCATTTCATTTCATTTCATTTCATTTCATTTCATTTCATTTCATTTCATTTCATTTCATTTCATTTCATTTCATTTCATTTCATTTCATTTCATTTCATTTCATTTCATTTCATTTCATTTCATTTCATTTCATTTCATTTCATTTCATTTCATTTCATTTCATTTCATTTCATTTCATTTCATTTCATTTCATTTCATTTCATTTCATTTCATTTCATTTCATTTCATTTCATTTCATTTCATTTCATTTCATTTCATTTCATTTCATTTCATTTCATTTCATTTCATTTCATTTCATTTCATTTCATTTCATTTCATTTCATTTCATTTCATTTCATTTCATTTCATTTCATTTCATTTCATTTCATTTCATTTCATTTCATTTCATTTCATTTCATTTCATTTCATTTCATTTCATTTCATTTCATTTCATTTCATTTCATTTCATTTCATTTCATTTCATTTCATTTCATTTCATTTCATTTCATTTCATTTCATTTCATTTCATTTCATTTCATTTCATTTCATTTCATTTCATTTCATTTCATTTCATTTCATTTCATTTCATTTCATTTCATTTCATTTCATTTCATTTCATTTCATTTCATTTCATTTCATTTCATTTTATTTTGTTTTGTTTTGTTTTGTTTTATTTTATTTTATTTTATTTTATTTTATTTTAATTCAAAAATGCTACAATTATAGTTGGGCCAAAAACGAGCCTCATATTCTTACACTCATAGAAATAAATCTGTAAAAATAGCAGAAAAAGTTACTAAAATTAGTTAAAAATGATGCTGCAGAAAAAACTGCTAAAATTAGCAGATTTTTTTTTTTTTTTTACTAAATACTATTAAAATGAGAACAGCAAAATTAAAACTGCTTAATTTACAGAATTTTAGTTATATAGGCTAACTTTTAGTTAATTGAAAATATCAAATTGTATTGTAAAATCTGCAGAAAATTTTGCTAAATATTTGTAGACTAAAAATAGCAAAAATAAACTGTTAAATCTAAAAAATTTTTGCTATTTTTAAGCTAAATTTAGTTGAATGCAAATAGCAGTCTATTCTGCTGAAATCAACAGAAATATTTGCTAAAAATATTATAAACTTTTGGTTTCGAAAGTCTCGATTTTATTTGCAATAAAAAAAAAATCTAAAAAAAACTTCGAAAATTTAAATTTTTTTAAGATTTTTTAGGCCACAAATTATTCAGCAAAATTTTTTGCTGAATTTAGCAGGTTAATTTGCTATTTGCCATTAACAAAAATTTAACTCAAATATAACTAAAATTCTGTGTATTTAACAGTTTTAATTTTTCTGTTCTTATTTTAATAGTATTAAGCAAAAAAAATCTGCTAATTTCAGCATTTTTTTCGGCAGCATGGTTTTTAACTAATTTTTAGTAACTTTTTCTGCTATTTTTACAGAGTTATTTCTATTAGTGTAGTAGTAAATTTACAAATATATTTTAAAATGTAAAAAAAATATTTAGGTGTTATTTCGCGAAATTTTTGTTTTTTGGAAAAAATTATTTATATTACAAAATTTTTTGTTGCATTTGGGAGAAAAAGATTTTTGGGGAATGTTTATTTTTTTTTAAATCTTTAAAATCTAGGGGATTTTTTAAAAATTTAGGAGGAATTTAAAAAAATTGTTCTGGCATTATTGCTTTTTTTGTGTGCTTTTTCTTTACATTTTCATTCTCTACATAATCTCTCTTTCCAGGTTTTATTCTTAATAAAATATTATTAAATTCCATTTCCCAAGTATTTACTGAAATGGAAAAAAATCTCAGTTATAATTAATTTACAGAAATAATAATGAAACACAATTTGAATAACTAACACAGTAGCAACCAAAACACCATTATTATAAACAACAACAACAACAACTATAATAATAATTACAATAACTGTTTTATTAATAACCTACATATATGTATACAGCAAAGTACTAAATTCACACTAACACTACTTTAATAATACATAATAATAAACAATAACGAATATTAATAAAAGACAATCACACAGACCAACCGTGTGTTAATAACACGATAAATTTTATGCCATTCAAACTGATGGCGGTAGTAATTTTTTCTTGCACATTGGTTTGATTTAGTCGTTAACCATCATTAACAGATAATTAAAGTTAAGATAGTGAAGAATTTTATAAACATTTTTATACATACTTAGGCTTAATTTTATAGTTGGGGCTTTTTATAAAGTTTAGTGAATTACATATCAAAAGTTCTAATGCACAGGGCTGCAAAAATATGTATCCTGTTGTAAATTCTGCCTAAATTAGCAACATTAATTTTGTAATTATTAATTAAATAAAACTATTAATTAAATAAAAACAGAATAATTGTTGAATCTACTAAATTTTAGTTGAATTTAATTATGTTATTTGCAGCTACGCACTAATCCAAATATTTTGAATTTTATTTTTTTATATTTTGTTGTTAATTTTACTCCAATATTTCGATTTGCATCGGAAATCCTCCTCTGGCATATTAAAAAAATATATATTTTTGATAATCACTGTAAATTGAAAACTTCTTGCTGCTCTTAGCTGCTCATAACCTATAAAAGCAGAAAGAAGTTTTCAACTCACAGTGACGTTCAAAAATATATATATTTTTTTTAAATATCCCAGAGGTTGATTTGCAATGCAAATCGAAATATTGGAGGAAAATTAAAAACATTTTGCTGAACGATAAAACATGAAAATTTCACTTTGTCTATAAAGATTTTCATAATTCTAAAGCATGTTTTCATATGAGTGTTGTGTATATTTTTCAATTTATAAAATTAATTATTAAATGATTTTACATAACTGTCTTATAAAATGATCAGTTAATCCCATAGTTCTAAAAAAAGCCAAAATATATATCTTAATAAAATTTCTCACATTAATCATACGCCACAAAGGGATTTATTTCACATAAACATGATTAGCAAGTAGCTAGAGAACCCGTCTGTACCTTCAGCAGCCACAACAAACCCAACAACAAGCCTACCATGTTAACCATAATTCTTATTTGTTGTTGGTAAATTATGTGTACAAATTTAAATATTGTAGTATGTGTAAGAATTCTTAAAATAAACATACACACACACACAAATAAATAAACCATAAATTACACTAGTTTACAGTCATTTTGTAAAATGAATGTGAATATCATTTCTTATATATACTAGCCCGTTAACACTAAAATTACATTAAAATGTAGTTTTTTATAAATCACACCGCAAAAAGGAGATACCAAAGCAGTATAATAAGCACTACAATTAATGATCTAGATGTACTTTTTGTTTTTTTAATTTTAACATTGAATTATGACAACAGAGGAATACTCCCACTTAAAAATGTTTTCAGTACTTTTTGAAGGAGTGCAAAAGAAAATATTTTTCATCAACTGAAAGACTAAAAAAAATTCTTGGGAAAAATTATATTTCTTATTTAAAAAATTTTTTTATTGCCGCCACCAGGTATCGAACTGGTGACATCAAGATTGCTAGTCTAGCTCTCTACCGCGGATCTATTCTGTCATTTGAAAGTTGACTAGCATAAAAATACCACATTGTCATTGCGAGATATAAAAATAATAATATAACAAAAGTACTTGTTAAACAAGTGCAAAAGGTGCACTCCAATTCAGTACTGTTTTCAGTACTATTTTCACAGGTGCATAAAAGCGATTTTTCATCATTTTTCTTTTATATACTTTTAAAATTGAAAAATTAACAAATATTGAATTTAAGCAAATTAATTATAAATAAAAAAGGCATTAAGGCTATAAGCTGATCAATATAATCATTGGAAATGGAATTCCACTGCTTTCACAATTCGGAATACTTTATTGCCGATATTGCATATTCCAATCATTCACATGTTCTCAATCGGGTTCAGAACGAGATTTCGCGTTAGTCAGGACATGACATTAATTTGATTTTCCTCTAACTCAGGTCGCTCTTCCATCTGATCTCCCGAGGTTAAATTTTGACTCATCTGTCGAGCATTTAAATTTTTTTCTGACTCGTGTTTTTTTGTACATCTATAACTTCTGAGACCACATAATCGACCACATATTTTTTTCTTCATACATTTATTTTTACCGGCAAAACTGTTGAGTATATAGAAAAACGTTATATGAACAGATTAAAGGAATTGTAATTTTTAATTTTTTTAAAATTGTTTGAGCAAAATCGGACTAGTGGTTCTCGAGTTATGTCAAAAAAAGATATATCTCGATTCCTAGGGGTGACCCAGCGAAACGCCGGGACACGTATAACTTGTTTTTGACCGATATAATATTTCCCGTTGGTTTCATCCCATCCCGATTTTGACTGTCGCATAGTGTAATTGTTTCACAGAACATTCCACCTTTATCAATTGCATGTATGTTGCCACTGTTATAGCAGAAAAAGCCACTAAAAATTTGTTAAAATTACCTTGCAAAAAAAAAACACTGCTGAAACTAGCAGATTTTTTTCCTAAATTCTCCACTCAAAAAAATAAGTTAGTAGAAAAATTAGTAAAACATGTTGTGTATCAAGTGTACTAGTTTTCAGCAATTTTAGTTATATTTTTTTAACACTAAACTAATGTTTTACTAATTTAATTTGCTACAAAAATTGTGATGATAACCGCATTTATAGCGTGGACGACAACCAGATAGACAAGATATAGATGTCGCAGCTTGTCTGGATCTAGTACAGACAACGGAAATGATAACAAAAGCAACTCTACACAATTTCTGTATTTAAATTTTCAGCAAATAAATTAACTATAGTAAAATTTCGCTACAAGTTTTTTGAGTTTTTTTCAGTCCACTAATATTCAGCAAAAACTTTAGTGATTTTAGCAAGAATTTTTTCATTTGCAATCGAATAAGTGTTAGCAAAACTTTTGCTGTGATTACTATTTTTTTTGGTAAAAATCAGCTCGCTAATTTTCAGCAAACCTTTTGCTGAAATTACCAACTTTTTTGCAAGCACGCTCCTGACTAAAAATTTGCAGACACAGCAACATTTTTTGCTGACTTTACTGACTTTTTTTTTTGAGTGTAGAGATAAGAACAGCAAAAATAAAACTTTTGAATTTACGAATTTTTAATTATATTTGGGTAAATTGGAAATGACAAATTATAGTGTAAAATCTGCAGAAAATTTTGCTAAATATTAGTAGATTTCAAATAGCAAAAAGTGAAGTTAAATTCAGTTGAATGTAAACAGCGTTTATCCTTCTAAAATAAACAGAAATATTTAAAAAAAAAATAGTAAACCGCTGATTTCAGAACGCTGAATTTTTATTTGCATTAAAAAAGAAATCGATAAAAAACTTCGAAAATATAAAACTTTTTTAGTGATTTTTTTAACTACTAAATTTTTAACAAAACTTTGCTGATTTTTAACTAAAATTTTGTATATTTAACAGTTTTATTTTTGCTCTTCCTATCTTACTAATATATAGCACAAAGTAACTGCTAATGTCAACAATTTTTTCTGCAATGTAATTTTTAGCAAATTTTTAGTAGTTTTAACTAAATTTTTTCAGATTTCTCCCATAAAAATTTTTTACAATAGGTTGCCAACCACCCAATTCTGCAACTAGTTTCAGTGCATGGAACTGGTTCCGGAACCACTTTGGCGCTATATAAGCTGTTGCTTTTGTAACAATTTCAAACAAAATTCATCGATGTTATCAAAACAATTACAGATGCCGTAACATGTTGGAGATGCTGCATATCATAAACATACCAACAGCTAAGAGAATGAACTTTCAAGCAGATGTAGAAAGTTGCTCTCTGAGCTACCGACATTTCGTCGGTTGACAGGTAAAACTCACTAAGTGCAGATTTGAGCCAAAATAACTTAATATCACAAAATATTTTTTTTTGTTATATTCTATTGGTTACAAAAATCATTATTTTCATTGAGCGATCCTATGCCCCAATTTTCGATTTTTTGTTTTCATTAACTACAATTTCGTATGTCCTTACGGCAGGAAAAAATCACAAACGTACTTAATGATTTTTACTTGTCAATGTTTTATAATTAGACGCAGTTAATGAACTTAAGTTTAAAAAAATAAGATATTATTTGAAATCAAAGTAGGCTTTGATTTGAATTTGAACGGTATGACAAAAAGAAGTTTGTCATTTCTCTCGGTGTCTTAAAGTGAGTTGAATTTTTGTGCAATTATAAATTAGTAAAAACAATATTAATTATGAATAGATCAAGTGGAGGTAGATACTTAGCCGAATTGGCAATGAACAAACAAAGGTGTGATAAAACACCTGATAACAACGTAAGTACATAATGTATCTATATAATGTAGGTGTTGTCGTGAAACAAAATTGAGGGTGATATTCTTATTATTCAATTCATATACTACATACGTACATAAATTCTTGGCCAACAGGATTTGTTTGATAATAAACCTGATAGCGTGTCTGAATCTACAAAGTTTGTTAATGCTTTAACTCAACAAGAAATATATCCTACTGATGAAAAACAAAGTGATGTGAACAAGAATAATGATGAGGAGACTGGAGCAATTGAATCTAATGTGAGTGGCAAATTCTTTTTAAATTTCTGTCCGCATAAATGTTAAAACATAAAATCCCTAAATCCGCTTGATTATGTGCAGATTCAAAACAACTCTTTTCGGCTTGTCGACTACGACTGCAGTTCTAAAGGAGATTTCAGTTAAGATTCAAACGAAGATCAAACTTTCAAGCCAAACTTCCAAGAAGATTCTGATATTTCAGATTTTTTGGATTACATGGTCGAAACCAATAAGAAGGTTTTGACGAGACAAAAAAAAATTACCCAGAAACCTGGAAGGTTAATGTAGCTAAATATCGTCGAGCTAAATGCCTTCCATATTCAACAAAAAAAAGGACCATCCTGCTAAAGCTCCAAAGCATATTGACTGCTCTGAATGTAAGTTTAAATGTACAAAATATGTCTCTGAGGTTGAAAGGCAAGAAATTTGCAAATCGTTCTGGGGATTTTCTGACTATAACAGGCAAAAAGACTTTATAATAAAACATGTCGAAACTCACCAACCAAAAAGAAGAAGAATTGATGTAAACAGTGTAAAATCGCGTAATGTGTCCAAAACATATTTTTTAGAAAATAGCACTGGCAGACAAAGAGTATGCGCAAAATTTTTTGAAAAGACCCTTTGCATCTCAAACGGACCTATAAACACTGCAATTTCAGGTTCAACATTTGGGTCATTTACTGGCAATGATAAAAGAGGTCGAAAAATTCCCTGGAAATAAAACAAGTGAAACAGGAATTTCTTTGGTAAAAAGCCACATAGAAAGCTTTCCTGTAATGGAATCCCATTACGTACGAAAGTCCACCAAGAAATTGTACCTAGATAGCAATTTGTCTATTTTGAAAATGTACGATCTTTATCGTAATGATTTTTGCCCGAAACGCAACATTACAGAAATTGTCAGCGAAAAAACTTATAGAAGAATATTCTGTAATGATTACAACTATTCGTTTTTTAAACCAAAAAAAGACCTTTGCGCAACATGTGCAAAATATGACCAAGCTTCTAATGCAGACAAAAAAGAACTGGAAGAAGAACCCGTGTAAAAAAGATCAGACCTGGCCAGATCTCAGCACATCTTACCAGATCTAATTAGATCTCAAAATTGGGGACAAATTTGAGATCTAATTAGATATGATCAGATCTAGGCATATCTGGCCAGATCTTCGTAGTTCTTACCAGATCTAATCAGATCTCAAAATTGGGGACAAATTTAAGATCTAATTAGATCTGATCAGATCTAGGCATATCTTGCGCATTTGTTCAGATCACTTTAGATTTGAACAAATTTGGCACTAGATCTTATCAGATCTTGCCATAAGGTATTATCACATATGCCATATCTGATCATATTTGATGTGATCTGGTACAGGATCTAATTAGATTGAATCATATCTATTGAGAACCAAAAAGATCTGGTCAGATCTAAACTTTTTTACACGGGAATATACAATGCACCTTATGAGAAAAAATCAGTGTAATGAAGCCAAAGAAAATGATAAGGCCAGATGCAAAACTGATCCTTCATTCATTGCATGCACTTTTGATTTGCAAAGTGTCCTTCAATTGCCCTATTCCAGTGTGTCATTGTTTTATTACTCCAGAAAAATATGCGTTTACAATTTGACTATCTATGTAGGAAGCGGAGAAATAGCCCACTGTTACACTTGGAACGAATTGAATGGAAAGCGGGGGAGCAATGAAATAGGATCAATTTTATTGAAATTTCTCGAAACTTTATCGTTAACCGTGACAGATGTTTCACTATTCTGTGACACTTGTGGTGGTCAGAATAGAAACCAACAAGTAGCAGCTGTTTTAATGTACGCTGTACAAAATTTAAGCCACTTGAACAGAGTTGAACTTAAATTTTTAGAGTCAGGACATTCACACATGGAGTGTGACTCGATGCATTCCGCAATAGAGTCGGCTAAGAAAAATAAGAGTGCCTACACAATGACTGATTGGATTCGAATCTTTCAATCGGCCAGATCGATTAAAAAACATAAAATCCAAAGCGAATACCAAGTTCATCTATTAAGATTCTCCGACTTCTACAATTTACAGGAACTGGCAAGCAGCACAATAAAAAATCGAAATCGAGACGAATTTGGCGACAAAGTATCAATTTCCGGCAACTTTTTTTTATAGATACGATCATACATCTGATTATAAGAAAGTAAATGTTGCTGGAAGAGGTCATCCAAATAAAAGCGCCACACTGAAGTCAGCTTACAATAATTTACTACCAATTTCATCGGCAAAAAAGGCTGATCTTGTTAAGCTTTGCGATTCAAGACTGATTCCAGAAGAAATGATTCCATGGTACAAGCAATTGCCAGAAGTTAACATGGGAAAGCATGAGCGCTTACCAGAACCTTCCAATGATGAAAGTGATTTACAAGACGAATAATATTTTTTTCCTTTTTCCTAATAAATTATATTTTTTTTAAATAAATGAAGTTATCAGAATAAAAAATTATAATTTTTTTGTTTTTATTTATTTATTTATTCATTATCTTTTAATTTTTTTTTCCGGCAGGTAAAAATCATTAAGTGTTTTATTTTGTTTTTTCTTGAAAACTTCTCTAGTTAGACCGAAAATTTAAAAACAATTATAATAAAGAAACTATTTTTTAATTTACTCTGCAAAATCGCATCGATCTTATGTATAATAGATTTTTTATACAAAATTGAACATTAAAACCTCAATATCTCTAAACTGGTCTGACTACACTTAGTGAGTTTTACTTGTCAACCGACGATTTGGTAACGACGAATGTCGAAATATTGAGAAAATAAATTTTTATAATAATATTTTAATTATATTACTTCTTGTTCTAATTGTTTCATAAATCGAAAATTGGCAAGCTTTAAAAAATTTTACCTTTGGAGTCCTGTATTTCTGTTGGGTTGGCGGTCAAAACTTAAGATCGAAATTACACTGGGAAGTGAAATCGTTAAGAAATGGCCGAAGTGTTTAAAAATTTAAAAAAAAAACACCCTACACTGTGCATAGTGGTATAGGAAATAAAAATTAAAAATATAATGTTCCAATTAAATAGGGCGCAATACTTAAAAAATAGGCGCACTTAGTGCGCAGAAGAATTTAATTATTTTGTAAGTTAGTGTTGTTGATGTATTTATTTTTAATACAGAAATCTATAACAATTTATAGACACATCCGAGTATGGTTACTGAATGGCTTTATAGCTTATATTTTATGTATGTATGCATGTTTGTATTTTCTATTAGATGTGTAGCTGTAAGTGCTTGAATCTATAGAATCTAAAGACTAAAATGATATCAATGACGTATTTTAGGTAACTTTGATTGTTTATTTAAGCTTATAAATATCTAACAAATAAACAATTAAAGTACAATGTATTTTTGTTTTTTTGTTTATACTTGAAGGAAAAGGAGAAAAACAAGTAAAATATATTATGACCTGTCAAGTTTTGACACTCTCTAAAGATTGATACTTTATTAGAACTCCTTAGTTAATTTTAGAAATATCTTAAGTCAATATTATTCTTTTTGTATCCATTTGTTAAAATATAATTTAATTTTAAATTTATTGCTCAATTTTAAAAGTTGTAAAATCAACAAAATAACACCATAAATATCTTTAACACAATGACAGTGTTGTTGACTTTCTTAAGAGAAACTACCTGTTGGTTTGTCTAAGTAAAATATATCCATACAAGTTATATGAAGTAGTTTGAAGGGGAGAATACAAATTTTAAACTTAAAAATGGACTGATTTTTAATTAAAAAAAAAAAAAAATACAAAGCAGTAACTAAATTAAGACTTAAGCCCAAACCAGATAGTGAAAGTGTCAGTGAACAGCGGCAGTGCTATCAAATTTTATTCTTGAATTTCGCGAAAATTATTTAATATTTTTAAGAATTTCCTATTGAATGTTGTTTAGAAACAGCTCTTGTTTATTTAGAAAATTTTCTAATTTCTCGGCAGTGGTAAATAAAGAAAATACAAGAATTGATTTATCGACAAAATGTCGCACTGCGGCCAACACTGCGTTTATCTGGTTTAGGCTTTATTATTTTTCTGAAATCTATAATCACTGAAATTTTTCAAGGCACCCCCTTAAACTTTAATAGAATTTTTTTTATTAAATTTATAACAATTTCCTTGACCAGCATACTACAGTTCAATTTAAACTTTGACACAACAAAAGTCAAATAAATTAAAATGTTAAATTGAAAATATATTGATGAACAAAAATCATATCACTATTACTATTAATTTTTTTTTTTCTATTTCCAAAGGCTTCTTTATGCATGTGTGTGTATCATGAATGCAAAGGTCTTTTTCTTTTCAATTATAAATGAAATCTGTAATCTTCAAGATTTTGTTTGAATATATTCTTATCTTATCTGAAAGTCAAGGTAATGTACACTCGTTTTCTTATTTTGCTTTCAACATAGTTTGTTCATAATTACAGATGTACTCTTAAGCTGACTGTTGATTGAGTTACAAATTAAAAAGATATGGCAAAGGCAACACCAATAAACTAAAGTTTTTAAAGATGAAAAATATATCAAAATTATACAGTACACTGAGAGAATTATCCTTCATGATATTAATGAAATAAATTAATAGAACTTTTTTCGCAGAACCAATGAATCATTGAATTTCATAAATACGATCTCCATAAATTTAATGAAAATGTTCTTTATATGTATGAAATTGTTCAATGGTATTTACTTTTTTTAATTTTTTTTATAAAATATCGTCATTTCGTGATAGAATAATCTTTTATAATTTTTATTTTTTTTAAATTAATTTTTTATTATTAACCCATGTGAAAATCAAAATATATATGAACATACATGATCATACATTGACGCCCATGCATAGTTCAATGTATGACCATACATTATCTCATATATTTCCATATATCTTCGGATCCGAAATTTGAGGGTATATGGAGGTATATGACCGTATATAATCATATATGAGCATATATGAATCATATGTGAGCACATATGGTCATATATGAACATGTACGGTGATATACCCTCAAATTTCGGATCCGAAGATATATGGAAATATATGAGATAATGTACATTATATTGAACTATGCATGGGCGTATATGATCATGTATGCCTATGCATGATCATATACTAGTCAATGTATGATCATGTACGTTCATATACATATATTTCGATTTTCACATGAGAATTTTGGACTATGAAATTTTTTTATAAATCATATTAATTTTTTCGAAATTTTTTTTATGACCCTTTTTATACTCTACACCACTATGTGTTCAGGGTATTATAAGTTTGTGCTGATGTTTGTAACACCAAAAAATATTGGTCGTAGACCCACCTTATAGTATACCGATCAGCTCAGAATTTTTTTTTATTTCGATTTAACGATGTCCGTCTGTCCGTCCGTCCGTCCGTCTGTCTGTCTGTCCATGCAATCTTGTGCGCACTCTACAGGTCGCAAATATTAAGATATTTTGATGAAATTTGGTACACAGACCTATATTGGCCCAATAACGCAGCCTATTGATTTTGGAGAACATCGCTCCATGTTTAGACCTAGTGCCCATATAAGGGTCCTACCAAAATTATACTGTTTATACGCTGCAGGTCGCAAATATTAAGATATTTTGATAAAATTTGGTACACAGACCTATGTTGGCCCAATAACGCAGCCTATTGATTTTGGTGAACATCGGTCCATGTTTAGACCTAGTGCCCATATAAGGGTCCCACCAAAATTATATTGTTTATACGCTGCAGGTCGCAAATATTAAGATATTTTGATGAAATTTGGTACATAGACCTATTTTGGCCAAGGACGAAGCCTATTGATTTTGGTGAACATCGGTCCATGTTTAGAACTAGTGCCCATATAGGGGTCCCCCCAAAATTGGCTTGGTTACAAACTGCAGGTCGCATATATTAAGATATTTTAATGAAATTTGGTGCGCTGACTCACATTATAGAAAATTTTGACACAAGCCCCATTTTAACCCATTCGAATTTCGGATCCAAACAATACACCAGACTGGTGTGGGGTATTGTATAGTCCGCATGCCCGACTTTAACCTTTTTACTCGTTTATTTGATGAATTCTTTCTTTAGATATATTTTGTACATCCATAAAATATGCTACGATTTTATTACGCCTTTTGCATTTGCTATTTACTTTTTATTTATCCACTCTAGCTTAGCAACGACAACAACCAACTGTAATAAATAATAACACTGGGGGACAAATGGTAGGGGTCAGTGATCGGGAAGGGTTCAAACTGGCGGGGAAAGTTATATCGGTAAAAAAGAAGTTATACGTGTTCCGGCGTTTCGCTGGGTCACCCCTAGGAATCGAGATATATATATTTGACCTTTGGTGGTATTTTTTTGACATAACTCGAAAACCACTAGTCCGATTTTGCTCAAACAATTTTAAAAAAATTAAAAATTACAATTCCTTTAATCTGTTCATATAACGTTTTTCTATATACTCAACAGTTTTGCCGGTAAAAATAAATGTATGAAGAAAAAAATATTTTTTGTCTAAAATATTAAAAAAAGTAATAAACAAAAAGTTATTGATATTTATTGTAGCGGTAACAAACATTTATTTTTACCGGCAAAACTGTTGAGTATATAGAAAAACGTAATATGCACAGATTAAAGGAATTGTAATTTTTAATTTTTTTAAAATTGTTTGAGCAAAATCGGACTAGTGGTTCTCGAGTTATGTCAAAAAAAAAATATATCTCGATTCCTAGGGGTGATCCAGCGAAACGCCGGGACACGTATAACTTGTTTTTGACCGATATAACATTTCCCGTTGGTTTCATCCCATCCCGATTTTGACTGTCGCATAGTGTAATAAATGAAATTGCTTCATATATTTTATGAAGCTCTTCATTGGCTGAATGATTTATTCATTGGACGAGTTGCCTATTGATTTTATGAAGAGTTTCATTAATTTTATGAACTTTTCATAAACATTGACTTTAATGAAACCTGTTTCATAGTGACAATTTTCATTATAACTATGAAGAAATTCATTACTGAAGTGATGATAATTCTCTTAGTGTAGGATAAGCTTTTTGAAATTTAACTTCTTCCTTACACAATATTATTTCCCCGCCATTAATATTTCTCAACACATAAAAATAAAATTTCCAAATTTTAGCTAGGACTTACGCTACTTTAGAAGTAAACATTTTTGTTAAATCGTTTTATAATTAAATTGCCCTTATCCAAGCCTTCTCGGCTTTATATAGAAATTGTTTTCACGTGAATAGATTCTGAGGTAACCAGTTCTAAAAAATTTTGCTGGTTGGTGATACAAAATGTTAAGCTGCCCTTGGTTAATGAAATGTTTAAATTGCTCACATTCAACTTAAAACAAGTAAGAATAAAGAACTATTGCTAAACGTTTTCTTTTTGAAAAATATTTTTTCAAAATGCTTTCATGATTCGCTATTTATCAACTTTTATTGATTGCATTAGAAACTAAAAGAAGTAAAGAAGCAATTATCTTGAAAATACTGACTAAATGTATTTATTAAATACACACTGTGTATTTAACTAACATATTTGGTTAGATTCCCGTAACAAATATTTGTGTTATACTAGTTATATGAATTGTATACCTAAAATTATGTGAAAATATTTGCGAAATGACAATAAACAAAGCATGAGCCACACACTCACATATTGTACTTATGTGTGTGAAGGGCAATGACAATGATATGGTTCTAGTAAATATTGCAATAGCAATTGAAGAATAATACGCAATATATTATATGCTGTTAAAATGGAGCTCCATGGAGCAGTAAAATATCCAGCCTACCAGTCAAAGAGATGACGACAACAATGGCAACAACGATGATGACGACAACAATTATAGTACAGTGCAACACGGTTATAAATAACTCATAGTTATTGTAATTCTCAGTTCATAAGCTGAGCGAATTATCCTTATGATATTAAGTAACATAAGTTTTGCATAAAGTCAATGAAGTTTCTTTCGAACTCATCGATTAAAAATTTGTATTAAAATTTTAATAAAAAAAATTCATTTAAAAACTTGTTTTAAAAATACTGTGATAGTTTTCATTAATTTTACACAATTTTGTATTCACTTCGTGAAGAAAACCTAATTAGGTTACTGAAAATGTTAGTTTATTCTGGTCTAGCACAATTTTGTCTATGTAGTGCGTTATAGTTCGTTTATAACAAATTGTTAACTGAAACAACAAAATGTATTCTTTTTAAGAGTGGTTCGTTATAATAGTATTCTACTGTATTATTGAAATTGACAATAGTACTCTAAGGGACAAAAGTGTTGAACATATGATCTTTTCAGCTAATTTCATGGATAGTTTAAGGATAATGCTAATCATTATTTTAAGGGAAACGGTATTTCAGTTATTTCGGTAACATTGTTTTAAGAATAGTGGTATTTCGATAAGGGTATTCCGTTGAAAGGGTTTTGAATTAGTATTTTATCTGTATTGCCTGCCAACTCTGAATAAATCACATACATAGTATGTATTCCAAATTTGCTATGTGGCCCTGAGGCGTATGATTATTATTTATTTGAAATTAAAAATCGATTATACGTTACGGTGGTCCATAGTACTTTCAATTCCCAACAAATGGTAATAATGACAAAGTACAACATTATAAGAAAAATTTGAGGCATCGATGCTAGGACACATCATTTCTCATAGACTTTGGGACGCACATCACGAATACAATTTTAACGTCAGGTATAGTTTAAGAAATATGTATTTGCAAAAACTATTTTCTAGGAAAATTAAATTGTTTAATAAACTCTTTACAAAAAAATACAAAATTTAAAGTAATAATGCTATTTTTTACGACATTTTAAAATGATGCAATATGCTCTTTCATTTGATATATTGCACGTTTTGACAGCCACGCATATAGTTTTTAAAATTGAAATTTCCTTTTTTTATGGTTTCGTTAATAAATAATCTGCGATGAAAGGAATATCCAATATTTGAATTTTTGCCTTTTGTAAACATCTCATGTTACTTAATTTATCAAAAAAATTTTCAATTTTCTATTTTAATTTTAAGTTAAAGTTGACTAAAACTGGAAAAGACTTTTTTGATACCTAAAAATTAAGGAGTCTGTGACAAATCTTAAAATATAAAATCCAGTTGAAACCATTCAAAAATATAAAACATATATTTTCTAATCAATATCAATGAAGTTTTAGATAGTTGAGGTGCAAATTCCTAAAAAATAATGATTTTAAAATATGCATGTTCAAAAATGTACTGTTTTTCCTTTTGCCATAATAAATACATATAAAATGAATTTGAAATAAAAAAGATATAAAATTTGTATTTCAGATTGAATTTTCTATAAATGTTGGCGCAAAAGTTGTGATTCTTTTGCTAAAATGAATTTAATGGAGTATGAATTTATGTCGTGTGTTAAGATTTTGCAAATCCGTTTAAGGGATTTTACTAAATTTGCATAATAGGAAAATAATTGAAATTTTCATTTTTCGAGTAATTGCAATTATATCTTAGATCCTTGCAATTATAGCCTAGATCCTTTACAAACGTTTTTACTCTGGTATTCATAAAAATTAAAGAAGAGGATCTAAGCCTTAAGAAAGTGCTCTTTGTAGTCGGTCTATGTTTGGACATAACGCCCATATAAAAGCCCACCTAAAATTTGGTCTTAATGTCTAATTTGCACACTACAGCTCGTTAGAATCATATTTATTTCCCATATAGATGTCAGCCAAAAATTGGCTCTTATGCTTGTTTGTGCGCTACAGGTCGCAAATAATTATATATTTAGTCTATGTAATACAATTTCTCTATAATATAAATATATTTTTTTTAATTTCATTAAAGGAATTAAATGTGTTAAAATCCCAAAGCTTGTTTGAATAATTATGAAAAATAATCTGCTGAAGGCATGTCCCGAATTTCATTCCTGCCTAAGAAATTTGTCAGGGAATGATGACATTTTTAGAATTTCTAGAAATATTTGTTAAGTTAAAACAAACTCAATGAGAAATTCTTGTTTTGATCTAGGAGGGTTATAAAGTATTTAAAGTATCAAAGAAAAAATAAAAACAGCAACAAAAAATTTATCACAATTTGCTTTGCCATCTTCCAATATACTACTCTGTTGTTTTGATAGATCTAGCAATGTAGTGATATCCATTCATGTTTAGACATGCATATAAAAGTAGCTGATATGAAATTTGGCGACAATAGGATAAAGGAAATTCTCGCTGGAAATCGATTAAAAATTTTAATTGTATTGGCTGAATTTTAAATGGCTCAGTTAAAATCGATACGCAGAAATGTTTCAATAACATTTTAAGAAAAAGTCAGAAATACTAACATAATATTTACATCAAACTGAAGATAATTTCTTCGCCTTTAAGAAACACATACAAATATATAAATATATTCATATCGATAAAATTATTGGCATATTTCGAAGAGGTTACTGAAAAATTTTTTACACTTTTTTGAGTTTAGGAAAAAATAAATAAAATTGTAGGTTTGAGGTTAAGAAGAAGAATAAACATTTTTTCAAAGTTATAGACACATTACTAATTTGCAAATCAGACTAGATATAGTTTCTGCCTTTTTTATGGACAGGCTTCATCAGTGATTTTCCATTAAATTGTATTAACATATTGTGTATATTTTATTGTCAGATTGTCTCTATATGATAATTTACTCTCAGAAGTGATCAAAGAGACATACAAACATTCTACTTTAGATTTTTTGTTTATCTTCTTATCTCCTCTTTGTCAACTTTTTCACAAATGCTGCCACACTGACGTATGGTTTTTACGTACAAGTGCAGGCAATTTGTGTATATAGGAGACGGATTGCCAGCAGGGCATTTTTATTTTTCTAGTAAAGTATTGTTTTTTCAAATGCGTCATATAGACCAAATGCAATTAATATTGTAATTAATATGCATTTTTATTAATTTTAATTAAGTAGGTTTGAGGTTAAGAAAAAGAATAAACATTTTTTCAAAGTTATAGAAACATTATTAATTTGCAAATCAGACCAGATCTCCAATTTTATTTTATCGGGATATACATTAATTGCATTAAAGGAATTAAATTTGCTAAAATGCCTTTTTTTATGGACAGGCTTCATCAGTGATTTTCCATTAAATTGTATTATTGTTTATATTTTATTGTCAGATTGTCTCTATATGATAATTTACTCTCAGAAGTGATCAAGCAGACTTACAAACATTCTACTTTAGATTTTTTGTTTATATTTTTATCTCCTCTTTGTCACCTTTTTCACAAAATTGTGCTGGTCAAAAATCTCACTCTCCTGCACTCAAAAAAATAAGTTAGTAGAAAAATTTGTGAAATATCTTGTGTATCACCGGGAAATGCAGCCCTCAGAATTTCGATTGTAGGTCATGCAGTATGCGCCGTTGCCCCATCCTGTTGGAACCACATGTTTTCCAGTCCGAATTCGTCCAGTTGTGGTAGGAGAATGTCGTTGAGCATGGCTCTGTAGCAATCGCCGTTCACAGTAGTCATTTGGCCTACGGCGTTTTCGAAAAAATAAGGTCTGATGATGATTCCAGCATAAAAACCACACCAGACAGTAACTTTGTGGGCGTGTAATGGCTCTTCGTGTATTATACGAGTATTTTAGGTGCACCAGAAGCGATAACTCTGCTTATTCACGTATGCACAGATATGGAAATGGGCCTCGTCGCTCATGATGATTTCGATAAAAATTGTTTTTCTCGTGGTCAACAATTATTCCGCGTTCTTGAGGAGTATATAGATTCGTGTCTTATTGACGTGTATTTTGTATTTGTTTGCTTCACAAATGTCAAAGTAGAACTGATATCTACCGCCATTTGCAAAAAT
Source organism: Leucophora obtusa (assembly GCA_949987735.1). Taxonomy (NCBI): domain Eukaryota; kingdom Metazoa; phylum Arthropoda; class Insecta; order Diptera; family Anthomyiidae; genus Leucophora; species Leucophora obtusa. The sequence continues at coordinate 192,059,211 of OX465297.1, forward strand.
TATAGCATCTTCCGATTGGGTGATGACTTTTGCGCCACCTTACATATATAACATATATATATGTACCCGCTACACTACATATTCTGTCAAAATTTTAACTTCAATTGCCAGTTTTGACAATAGAACCATTTAAAGCAAACAAAATAACAAAAATTGTTATTGTAGCAAAAAAAGTTGTATTCCAAATTATAATATTAAGCTCTTTAGAAAATAATTGTAAAGATTTCTGTCCTTTTATGTATTTATCATATATATAAGAGTGCTTATATTTATATACATATATTGTCTTAATATGTTTAGAACCTGGTATTAGTTTGTTAATTTCAAAATGCATAAATTAGTTTTACCAAATAACAAGCTCATACAAATATACCCACACACACACACACACTCACACTCAAACTGTCGCATAACAATTTTCATATCTTACATATACTATACAATTATATATAATTGAAAGAGGGGATATCCTATACTTGTTTGTATACACTGAAAATATTATTACAGTAACTGACTGTAGTTTATTTAAAAAGGTATCCGTACATTTATTTTTAAATGATTATTCAGTTAAAATACAAAGAAATATATTTTTCAACTGTTTTTGTCGTTTATTTAAAAACTAAATTACATATAAATACGGATTTGCTGTTACAGTTAATATTTTCATTTAAAATGTTTTGTTAAAAAAAGAATTCCTTTTCGATTTCTAGGTCAGTTAAAAAAATTAAATAAACTAAATATCATCTATTCTTACGGATTTTGTAGTTAATTTTTTGTAATTTAAAAAAACGAAATAAATTTTTTAAGGATTTTGTAGTTTATTTATTAACATTTAAAAATAAATGAAAAGTTCTTTTGATTTAAATGAAAAGTCAGTAGACCGGGTTTCAAGTGATTTTTCATTTATTTTAAATTACATTTTCAGTTAATTTAAACTACAAACTATTTTGAGTGTACAAATATGCATTTAGTGTGTGTTAAATATACATGTTTGTGTGTGTATGAATGTGTGTGTGAGTAGACAATATCATAAAATATTAAAACTTAATAGGTCTGCGGTATCGCTAACATTTACTAACAAACTCCAAAACATAGACACAAATACTGAAACATATACTCTGATGCATTTATTTATGCATAATCAAGTAAAAGACATTCTCTCATTAATAATAATAAAATTTTAGACTATGGGGCATAATTAGATGCACTTAGCTGCTGTAGTGTGTGCATGTGTAAGTGAGTGTGTGTGTCTGTGATAAGTGTTTAACTAATTTTGATTGTTATTGTAGGTGTACAAAATTTTGAAACAATTATCAGAAATTTGTTAAGGAGTATTAAAATTGAACAAAATGATCATTAACTTTGTGACATATATTTTGCATAGACCTACAAAAATTAATTATGTAAATATTTGAATAATCGAATTCTCTTATAGTTTGTTAACTTCCATTTAGTGTATGACCTTTAAGCTTTTGTGACTTTAATGTCATTGTGTGTGTTTGTATATTTGCTATACAAGTGAAAATTTATTTTCTGTATTATGTCAATATTAAACAATGATCAAAAACTATGCTATATTTTTTTATAAGTTATAAGCTAAAATAAAGGAAGTGAAAAAAGTGACATTATCTTTTACTATATTAAACGACTTTTAAATTCTTATTTTTAGTTTTATTTATTTAAGGGTCATATGCATATTCACTTTCCAAATTTATAAATGGCTTATAAAACAAATTTTTCATACAACATTCATTTTATAAAGGTGTCATAAGGTTTCCAAATTATTTTCCATAAGCACTTAAATTTATAGTATAAAGAAAATATTTACGTATATTTCTAACACTCTTAATGAGTAGAATTTTTGTCCCAATTAGTTGTTGTAAAATAATAGAAAAACAAGTATGATTACAAGTGGTGTATGATGAAAAAGGATCCCTTAATGTAAATATACATACATAAGCTCTACTACAATACTTACACACACACACACACAAGTATTCACTTATACATATGTATTTCCCCTTTGTAAAGTGTGTTCAAAGGTTAAATAAAAAGTGTATATTAAGTTTTTCTACTGCCTTCGCACTGTGAATTGCTCACTTTGTTCACAGGGACATTCTACATTAAGTTTATATTACTTTGTGAAACTTTTTTGTTGTGTCTTTTGTTTTAGTCTTTTGTATAAGACACTTTTACTAGTGCTATTTGCCTTTTGCACAACTATATATTCTCTGTTGTAAGAGTGCTCTAAATTTTATAGTCCAAAAAATTAATTTTAAAACATTTTTGATTAAAGAAATGTACGGGCCTTTAACAAATACACGCAATATATTTGTTAATGGAATTTAAATTTTCTAAAAAGTGCTTTCAAAATAGATTTATAAAAAAACTAATAATTTAAAAATCTACTTGGCGTCAGTAGGTCTGGATGACAGAGCGTTCTGCATATGCCCTACCGTCTGAGCTAATGTTATACATATTTGCCATGTGACCAGTCATAAATTTATTGCTTTAAGGTTAATTTACTCCTGACTCCCCATATGGTAGTTACAAAAATGACTTGGTTTTTAAAAAGAAAACAACAGCTTAGACCCAAATGCTACGGTTTATTATCTAGATGTTAGTAATGATAACTCATTACAAAGTAAAAAGGAAGTCCTCTGCATTTTTCTTGGAGTATTATATGATTATGTTAATGCTCCAATGGAGCAAATGTTTTGTTCGTTTTTTGCCCTATTTCCTTAGTTCTCGAGATACTGGCCATTTAAAAAATCACCATTTAACAAGATTGCCAGTATCTCAAAAGCCAAGTTAAATATAGCAAAAAGTAAATATCGGAAAATGCAACTAAAAACCAGACTCCAATGAGATAGGTCTGTTTAGCCCTAACTCGCTTAGTTTTCGAGATACTGGACATTTTAGAAAAATCGCCATTTCACGAAATGGCCTACATCTAAAAAACCAAGCGACTGAAATACCGTTATCCTTAAATTAAATACCGTTACCCCTAAAATATCGTTATTTTTAATTTTCTGCTTTTGGTAATTGCACGTGGGTATTGAGTATTTTTCGTACCTTAAGTTGGTAAATTGGTTTTGTTTTTAATCTCGTTTGTTTTTTGTAAAAAAAAATTGCGGGATGCTTCGCAATAACTGAAATATCGCTAACCTTAAAATACCGTTACCCAAATAATCAAAATACCGTTATCCTTAAAATAGCGTTACCGATATAACTAAAAAACTGTTAACCTTAAAATACCGATATCGAAATAAATTAAATAGCGTTACCCTTAAAATACCGTTACCGAAATAATCTAAAATAGTGTTACCCTTACCGATAACCGCATCGTTTCGGTTACCATCCATGGAAAATACATATGTAGATGTCGCACCTTGTCTAGATACAGTACAGATAAAGGACATCATAATTTAATACAGAACTTTAGACAATTCCTAGTTTTAAATTTTCAGTAAATAAAATAACTAAAGTATATTTTCTCTACAAATTTTTTTCAGTCTACTAATATTTAGCAGAAAGTTTTATTGATTTAACAAGAAATTTTTCATGGGCAATCGACTTATTGTTAGCATAACTTTTGCTGAATTTACAAGTTTTTTTTGCTAACATTTTTGCTGACATTAGCAATTTTTCTGATAGGGGACCCCCTAATTAAAAATTTCAAACAAGTTTGATAACTTTACTTATTTTATCTTTTTTGAGTTTGCGGAAACTATAGCATTTTACCTAACACACTTCATATATTCGGGATTCCAATCCGATCCGATATTGGAGAAATCCAGATTTGAACTTTTTGAATTCGTTTTTATAGAATTGTACCCTACGCTACGCTACGTAGAATAATTTATGCTGATTCGTACAATGACTATTACAAGTCTACCAAATTTAGTCGTGTACTTTAAAATGTTCGCAAACGTACTTATGAACCCAATGTAGAAACGGTAATGGCATATCATTATTTTTTCGACTACCAGTAATGACAACCACTTACCTTCTGCATTATTTTAAAACATATAATAATGAGTTACTGATAATGACTGATATTTATCATTATTTTGAAAAATTTTTTGAAATCTATTTTTAGACTCAATATTTTTGCAACACTGGTAAGGATACATGTAACCACATATTTTTTGATTTTTTGTATGTTGGCGAGTAAGCTTACTTTTCTATCAAACAATACATGTCGAGATAGCTAAAATTTTAGAGCTATTGACTGGTAACCTGAAGTCCCAGGTTCGATTCCCGCACTATAAAATTTTAGTTAAAATAAATTTTACAATAAAAAATATTTTTTTTTATAAAACTTATTTTTTTAAAAATCTTTTTTTACACTCATTCTTTTTGTCAGTACTGGTAAGCATATAAGTAATGACTTATGTATTTTTAGATTTTTCGTATGCTGGTGTGTAAGCATAACTCATTATTTTTCGGACATCGCCATACAAATGTAATAAGAAAAGTAACTAGTTACCATTACCAAGTATGTAGTTACGTAACCACATATCTGGTAATGATTTGCTAAACTGGCAAGCAACAACTTCAGTAACTGCTTTCTGGGGCAGCAATATTTTGTAATGAAACGAATTTGTTGAAATTATTTTTTTACAGGTACATATTTTTATTTTGTTAGTAGTCATATAAACTTTTTTCCATTTACAATTGCAAAATTTTAGATTGAATATCCGAAATTTTTATCCGATTTTGACAATATTTGGCAACATTTGAATAGGATGTGTTAATATGATGTAGGATTCGGTTAATATTCTGACATAGGTGTCATAGAAATATCCCTTTTCGCTATATATACACTATTTCCTTGTGATTTGTAGGTTAACTTTGTCTAAAGATTTGCAGATTTTTACTTCATTTGGAACACTATATTCATGTATGACCCAAATAACTTATTTACTAGCACTTTTTTGTTTGTTTGAAACCACTGTGCCACTAAGTAAGTTTATATTCCTTTACTCCTGTTGTCACGTTAATATATATTAAGTTTAGTTTTTCTTGAAACTATTAATACCTGAACTTGACTTCAACTCTAGCAACCTCTACCAGCATGTTTAAATTTTTGTATATATTATAGAATGGGAGTATTAACACTAAAACGAAAAAATCTGTATTAGGTACTTAAAAATCTATTCTTACAAGTGAACATCAACACTTCTTAATTGCACAATATAAAATGAAAACAGAGCTTTAAGGAATTAATTATTTTTTGAATGAATTCACCATAAATCAAATGCAAAATTTATCTAAAGTAAACGAATTCATTTAGTAGCTTTGAGGTTAAGAAGAAGAATAAAAATCTTCTTCAAAAGTTATTAACACATTAAATTTGCAACTCAGACTGTATTCAGTTTCTGCCTTTTTCTATGGACAGGCTTCATCAGTGATTTTTCATTAAATTTAGCATTGACATACATTTTTAATTTGTCTCTTAAGGAAGGTGTTTTTATTGACCGATGGAAGTTGGCAACAATTACACCGGTTTTCAAAGACGGAAAGAGGGATGATGTAACTTGTTACCGACCTATTTCTAAGTTATCCTGTGTGTCTAAGATATTTGAACATGTTTTCTATAAAAGACTTTTTTTTATTACTAAATCATGGATTTCTCCTAATCAACACGGTTTCTTTTCTGGTAGATCATCTACAACAAATTTAGAAATTTTTAATGAATACTGTATATCAGCCTTAGAACAAGGTAGCCAAGTTGAGACAGTTTATGTAGATTTTTCTAAAGCCTTTGATAAGGTATCTCATGGCATTCTTCTTGCCAAGTTACATCAAATGGGATTTCATTCTATTTTTTTTGATTTGGATTAAATCATATCTATACAATAGAGTTTGTAAAGTTAGCATAGAAAACTGCTTTTCTGATCCGTACATTCAAACTTCCGGTGTACCTCAAGGCAGCATCTTAGGTCCACTTCTATTTAATTTATTTATAAATGACATTTCGTCTTGTTTTCATAAAGCTAAATTTCTGTTGTATGCTGATGACTTTAAAATATTTCATAGAATCGACTCAGTTCGTGATGTTTTAGATTTGCAAGTAGATTTAAACAATCTTCTTGCATGGTGTAATTTAAACAAGCTCCATTTAAATCTCAACAAATGTTTCCACATCTCGTTTTCTAGGTCTTTAAATCCTATTTATACTACCTTTAATATAGGTGACTATAATCTGGTTTCTGTGGATTCCACAGTGGATCTGGGTGTTGTTTTTGACTCAGTGATGTCCTTTAAACAGCATGTGGACTATATTGTTCCGAAAGCTTATTCTATGTTAGCTTTCTTAAAGAGAAATTGTGCTGAGTTTTCTGATCCTATGACATTAGAGTATGCAGCTGTTATATGGGCTCCCCATTGTGGAACTCATATCTCGCATATTGAGAGAGTGCAAAGAAAATTTGTTAAATTTGCAATCTCATCTTTTACGTTTGTTGATCCTATACCATCCTACAGATCTAAAAGCTTATTAATAGGTTTGGAAACCCTTGAGTTTCGTAGGTTATTGCAATCTGCTTTATTTGTTTTTGATATTATTAGTGGTGGTATTGACTGTTCAGAGTTGCTTTGTCTTATTAGATTTCATGTTCCACCTAGAAGTGTTAGGTATAACAATATTTTTAATGTACCACTACATCGTACCAATTATGGTCTTAATAGCATTTTGACCCGCATGTTTATTCAACTGAATGACATTAATCATTATCAACAAATTCATTTAAAACCGCAAATAGAGTTTTGTGCATCAAAATCTGCCTTTAAGCAATATTTGTATTCTATTTTGATGGGTTTAAATTTGTAAATTAATAAAATAATGTATAAATTAATATATAGATTATTCTAAAATTGTAACATCATAGTCTGTAAGGAATTTTGTATCCATAGACTGAATAAATGAAATGAAATGAAATTGTTTTATTGTTTATGTCAAACAGACATATACAAATATTCTACTTTAGCTTTTTTTTTTGTTTATCTTCTTTTTATTCTAATTCATATATTTGAGTTGAGTTGGTTGTGGGTTTGAAAGGCACAAAGATATGTCCATGGCATTTAGACTAGAAATTGGCTATTGCACTATACCCTAGAGAAGAAAAAGTAAAAAAAAAGAGAAAAAGAGAGTCCCTGCCTAAAATTTACCAGAATTCCTTACAAACCTGAGAAATTCATCCAAGGCAGAGGAGGTCCAGAAGCAAGAATGTTCAATATCTTGATGGAAGGAAGACATGAAAAGTTTTCTTCAGGCTTTGCCTGAACAAAAAATTAGAACCAGACAACGATTTTGTTAGCTATAAAGTCGGCAGGCTCGACTTTAACTTTTTACTCGTTTTAAGTATTATTACACGGTAGTCAAGATGGGCGCGAGAATGATTTCAGATTCACGCTCACGCATGCTAATGAACAAAAAAATAGTCAGGCATAAAAAATGGTCAGGCTTACACACTATTATGTGAGTATTAGGGCGGGTCAAATTGTATGGATAAAAATTTTTTGATATTGCGTCATCGATTTTTCGAAAGCTTTTAGCATGGAGAAAAAAAAGTTCCACTTCGACATATCAAAAAAATCATTTTCGAGGCTCCCAAATTTAAATTTTTTGCAATTTTCTAATAAATGCCCAGTGTAGAAACGGTAATGACATATCATTATTTTTTGGAGTACCAGTAATGACACCCACTTAACTTCTGCATTATTTTAAAACATATAATAATGAGTTACTGATAATAACTTATTTTTATCATTATTTCAAATAGAAAATAATTTTTTACATTTTTTGAAAATTTTTTGAAATCTAAGTCTAAAAATAGACTCAATATTTTTTAACACTGGTAAGGATATATGTAACCAAATATTTTTTGATTTTTTGTATGTTGGCGAGTAAGCTTACTTGTGTGCAGCAGGTCAATTGTGTTTTTATCTATTAAATATTACATGTCGATATAGCTCAGATGGTAGAGCTGTTGACTGGCAATCTGTAGACCCAGGTTCGATTCCCGCACCAGCAAATTTTATTAAAAAAAAAAAAATACAATAAAAAATATTTTTTTTAAATAATTTATTTTTTTGAAAATCTATTTTTAGACTCATTATTTTTGTCAGTACTGGTAAGCACATAGGTAACGATATATTTTAATATGGTATATGCTATAACGATATATGCTGGTGTGTAACGACAACTCATTATTTTTCGCGACATCGCCATATAAAGGTAATAAGAAATGTAATAACAAAAGTAAGTAGTTACCATTACCAAGTATGTACTTACATAACCACATATCTGGTAATGATTTTCTACACTGGGTGCTAGATTAGCGCAATCTTTAGGTGGCTTTTTGAAACAACTAATAAAGTTGTAAAGAATATAACATTACAACCTTTCCAGAAAGGTATTACTTATGAAAATCGGATAAAAAATGTGGCATCTAGAGGTAAAAGTATATAAGTAAAATTATTTTCTCCTTGTTGTCATCAACATCATTATCATCATTTCTCATCATTATCATCATTTCTCATCATTATCATCATTTCATCATCAAGCAGTCTATTTTTATACTGATTTTTAGTACAATTTTTTTTTTAGTAATCATTTTTGCTATTCTCTTATTACAAATTACGGATTTTTTTACTAATTCTCGCTGCTGATTTTAGCGAAACATTTTTTCAACAGCGTGTGCTAAATTTAGCAGAAAACGAGTAAAAAGGTTAAAGTCGGGCATGCCGACTATACAATACCCTACACCAGTCTGGTTAAAAGCCAAAGTTTGGATCCGAAATTCGAATGGGTTAAAATGGGGCTTGTGTCAAAATTTTCTATAATGTGAGTCAGCGCACCAAATTTCATTAAAATATCTTAATATTTGCGACCTGCAGTTTGTAACCAAGCCAATTTTGGGGGACCCTTATATGGGCACTAGGTCTAAACATGGACCGGTGTTCACCAAAATCAATAGGCTTCGTCCTTAGGCCAATATAGGTCTGTGTACCAAATTTCATCAAAATATCTTAATATTTACGACCTGCTGCGTATAAAGAGTATAATTTTGGTAGGACCCTTATATGGGCACTAGGTCTAAACATGGACCGATGTTCACCAAAATCAATAGGCTGCGTTACTGGGCCAATGTAGGTCTGTGTACCAAATTTCATCAAAATATCTTAATATTTACGACCTGCAGCGTATAAACAGTATAATTTTGATAGGACCCTTATGTGGGCACTAGGTCTAAACAAGGACCGATGTTCACCAAAATCAATAGGCTGCATTATTGGGCCGATATAGGTCTGTGTACCAAATTTCATCAAAATATCTTAATATTTACGACCTGCTGCGTATAAAGAGTATAATTTTGGTAGGACCCTTATATGGGCACTAGGTCTAAACATGGACCGATTTTCACCAAAATCAAACTTGTTCGTCCTTGGGCTAACGTAGGTCTGCGTACAAAATTTCATCAAAATATCTTAATATTTGCGACCTGTAGAGTGCGCACAAGATTGCATGGACAGACAGACAGACGGACGGACGGACAGACGGACATCGTTAAATCGAAATAAAAGAAAATTCTGAGCCGATCGGTATACTATAAGGTGGGTCTACGACCAATATTTTTTGGTGTTACAAACATCAGCACAAACTTATAATACCCTGACCACATAGTGGTGTAGGGTAGAAATATATTATTCATATAGAGACAATCTGACAATATAAAAATATAAACAATAATACAATTTAATGGAAGATCACTGATGAAGGCTGTCCATAAAAAGGTAGAAACTAGATCTAGTCTGATTGGCAAATTTAATGTGTTTATATCTTTTGAGGAAGGTTTATTTTTCTTCCTAACCTCATACCTACTAAATTAGAATTAATAAAAATACATATTAATGACAATATTAATTGTATTTGGTCTATACGACGCGTTTGAAAAAACAACACTTTACTATATACTAATTTAATTTTTTTTTTGATTTTTTACAATTCTTGTTTAGTTTATATTTGTTAAAATTGATATATTCTTAGTTTAGATATAACACTCAGAAAATTTTATTATATCTCCAATGCATAAAAAGGTCATAACTGGAGAACTGTTTGCAATTTTGACTCCAAATTTCAAGTACGATGAAGTAATTATACGCTTGTTACAATCGAAAGAAAAAAATTTTTGTTTTTTTTAAGATTTTATATGTTATTGTTTTTTTAGTACAATTTTTTGCTAATTTCAGCATATTGATTTTAAATTACAGTTTGCAACTAATTATTTATACTTTTATAGCTGCAACTAATTATTTATATTAATTTCATTGTACTAAAATTATGATATTTAGTAAGGTTTTTAACTGATTTTAGCAAATCGATTTTGAATTGCATTTTACATCAATTTTACTAAAATTTTGTAGCGGCTAATAATTTTTTCTACTTATTTTATTGTACTGCAGATCAGCAGACATGTGTTGCTAAAATTAGCAAAAAATACCGCTGGCCTCAAAACAGTTAAATTTACCGTAATAAGAGCAAAATTTTCAGTAGCCATTACAAACTTTTTTGGTTGAGTGTAAAAACAACGAGATTATCCCAAACCAAATAAAAATTTTGGATGGGACTAGCCGTGGTATGCTTTGTTCAGCAATTATTTTAATTTTTGCATTAAAAAATACAAAATTAGTTTTTTCTGACTTTTTATATTTTCATATATTTAGTTAAAGTATTGTTCTACCTCAAGTCTCTACTGTAAGTAATTTAATTTAATCCAATTGGGTAATATTAAATATTGCAGTGATATATCTTAATTGCTTAAAAATATGAATTGAAGTAATAAAACTAAAAAACAAGCCTGTTGGTTATTGTTTTATAAAAAATATAATCAAAAATTAAACGTTACAGTAAAATCTTTCATCGTTGAATTCGGTATTAAAAATTAGTGTGTAAGAAGTGTCGGATAGAAAATTTTTGCTAAAATAGGTAGAATCTAACCTCATGTGTTGACCTTTTTTTGAACTACTTTTTGCATTTATAGGGAAATCTCGGTATAAAACATCTTGATAAAAAAGTTATATATTACCATTTCTCAGAAATCTCGAGATTGCGTGTTTAACCGCAGGCTCTGGTTTTAACAATGTCTATTATTTAAACCTTTATTTCCAATTTTGTTAAACACGTGCCCATATTTTTACACTAGGGTGGCGGTCCGCATGCCACCCTAATGTACCAATATATATTTACCATATGTATGCACAGCGCATGCTACGGGGACAGTTTTTCGATCAAGCGTTTACTTAGTATGGAGACATTTGGTTAGTTTGGGGACTGTCCTCAAACTCTTCCTAGGTCTAGCGTATAGTATGAAGACATTTTTGACTAATATACATCATAGTTTGGGCACATTTTTGGCTATGTCTCCGAACTATACGCACCACATACATATATATATATATTTATTAATTTGTTCTTTTGAGGACTTACAAATATTGTTGAAATATTTTTTTTTATACAAAATATTATTTGCTTTTGAATTTGAAATCAAGCAACAACTAACAAATCTTGAATGCTGGATTTCTCTATTTGATAAATTTAATAAAAGATTACGGGTCCATGTCCATTACTTTTGGTAGTTAAAAACATCATGACAATCCAGTTTCACTGAATGGCGCCGGGTATAAAAATGAATTAATGAATTAAATCTTCGAAACTCTGAATTAAAATTAGTTTTTTAATATGGTTCACAAAAGTTAGTACAAAGGAAACACTGCAAAATGTATGAAATAACAATAAAGACAAGAATAATATCAAATGAAAATATGTAAACGATACGAAACTTTTTGCCATATACCTTACAGAGATTTTTCTGGCCTGAAGTGTAATCAACAAAGACATTTTAATTTAAAACATAGAAGAGAAAAACTTGTTGTAAGTTCTTCAAAGAAAAATACTAGTAAGCTGTATTAATATATACAATGTTCGATAAAGTCAATTTCCGTTTCCTGTTATAAAAGGATGCCTAACATTTATATATACTTTTATAATTCTCTCTCTTGGTTGCCTTTTTTGTTAAAATATTTTTCTTGTTTTTTTTTGACTTGTCATCTTTTTTATTTTCTTTTGTTTTGCCTTTTTGTATTAGTTTTCTTACTTGTGTATTAATTTTTTGATAAAGTATTACAGAGTCCTTGATTTAATTTTATGATCTAATGGTATTTTATGTGTATCTGCTTAGTTTCATTCTTGTTTTCTTTATTTCATTTGGTAACCTTTTCGTAGATTTTCTTCTATGTATTCTTGTTCATTTAACGGTCCAACTTATAATTAGTTTGATATGATGGTGATGGTATGCTAGTAGAATAGACTTTAACTGAGAGTTCCTTAATAAAGTTTTAATAAATATTTGAAAAACTTACAAACACACACACACATTTACACAATTGCTTACATACATTTGTCGTCTACTATTGCATAGCATATAATTTGGGCTAAAGTATGTCAGTATTGCATTATGGTAGAATAGTTGAGAATAAGTAGCAATTGTTGTAGTGTGCTTAAAGTGGTTTGTGTGCAAAAAAAAAAAAAAGTTAGCGCAACTATAATATAATTATTTCAACATTGATTTTTTGTTTATATATAGGAGATCATAGGGATATGTCGTAAATGGGGCATTTTGGGATATCACAGATTTTAGACATGTTTTCTTGTGTTACGCATAGTAACAGCTGTCAATCCTTTCAATACCCTTATTTATTTCAGTCTATGGATAAAATTTATCCTAACAAACTAGCATCTTAAAACCTAATTTAAAATATATTATTTATTTTAAATTATAATAAATTGGTCATCACAAGAGTGGAAGCCGACAGACTTTGAAAGACGATTTTGCATGTCCGAAATGCTGCTTAAACTCTATTGAAAGAAGTCATTGTTTCATTCAATCATTACTGACGATGAAAAATATACCCATTACGACAATTCGAAGTTTAAGAAATCATATGTGAAGCCATGGTAATGCTGTGTATTTGGTGGGACCAGAAGGGTTCCATCTATTTTGAGCTGCTGAAATCAGGCCGCACGATCACAGGGTACATGAACCGAAAATAATTGATTTATTTGAGGCGAGCATTGACCGAAAACGCCCGAAATATGCGACCAGACATGAATCTGTAATATTCCATCATGACAACGCTCGGCCATATGTTGCAAGACTGCTTAAAAACTTTTAAGAAAATAGTGGTTGGGAAGTTTTGCTTCATCCGCCTTACAGTCAAGACCTTGTCCCGTCCGACTACCATTTGTTTCGGTCGATGCAGGATGCTTTCACTGGAATACGCTTCACTTCAGAACAGGGTATCCGAAATTGGCTTAACTCGTTCTTAGTCTAAAAAAAAGAGCAGTTCTTTTGGCACTGAATCCAATTGTTGCCAGAAAGATGCGAAAAGGTCGCAGCTAACGATGGCAAATACTTTGAATAAATTTATATTGTACCAATGTTTTACAATAAATGCCGAAAATTTGCCAAAAATTTCGCATTTTTATGTTATACATATATACCCAGTGTAGAAAATCATTACCAGATATGTGGTTATGTAACTACATACTTGGTAATGGTAACTAGTTACTTTTGTTATTACATTTCTTATTACCTTTATATGGCGATGTCGCGAAAAATAATGAGTTGTCGTTACACACCAGCATACGAAAAATAAAAAAATATATCGTTACCTATGTGCTTACCAGTTCTGAAAAAAGTAATGAGTCTAAAAATAGATTTTCTAAAAAATAAATTATATAAAAAAAAAATTTTTTTATTGTATTTTTTTTTTTTAATAAAATTTGCTGGTGCGGGAATCGAACCTGGGTCTACAGATTGCCAGTCAACAGCTCTACCATCTGAGCTATATCGACATGTAATATTTAATAGATAAAAACACAATTGACCTGCTGCACACAAGTAAGCTTACTCGCCAACATACAAAAAATCAAAAAATATGTGGTTACATATATCCTTACCAGTGTTTAAAAAATATTGAGTCTAAAAATAGATTTCAAAAAATTTTCAAAAAAATCTAAAAAATTATTTTCTATTTGAAATAATGATAAAAATAAGTAATTATCAGTAACTCATTATTATATGTTTTAAAATAATACAGAAGGTAAGTGGGTGTCATTACTGGTAGTCCAAAAAATAATGATATGTCATTACCATTTCTACACTGGGTATATATCCATTACAGTGTACACACCTTTTAAAAATAGGATTATTAAATAATTGAGCTTGAGGTCTTTACAGTTTTCTGTAAAATGTCTTTATTTAATTTATGATATCGATATTTCATTATTCTTTGAATAACATCATCAGGGTTTATGTAGACAACAACAAATATCAGTTATGAATTTGTTCATAAAATGCTGGAAGCGCTTTGATATAGCTCAAATCCTAACTGTACCAATGAATGGAAAAAAAAAATTAAACTAGCGCAAATTTGACATTTGCCATTAAATGCTTTTTTGCCATTTTTCCAACAATTTTGTAAAAAATGCAATTTTTAAAAGTACGTGCACAAATTTGTCGATTTTTTATACTTTTCATTTAAAAAAATGCTCTAAAATATAGTAAAAACTCGAAAAATTTTCGACATCTTTTGAAAAAAATTTTAAAAATAAATTATTTTTTCCGTAGATTTTAGTTGATCTGAAGATTGTTATAGTGAGTGTTATTGCTTTCGTTCTAATCACTATAAATAGAATTAAAAGATTGAATGTTAAAACACAACATACAAATGTTTGCTTTGCTATTAAAGGAGTTTTAGTCATAGCAACAACTATTACATATAGAAAAATAATAGCTTTGTTAAAAACTGTGATTTTCGTTGTAATATGAAATAAATAAGTTAAAATGTTTGAGTTTACTTCTCTAAATGTTTTTCACTTTGAAGTTAATATATATATAAAAATTAAATCTACATTATAACCCCTGCAAAAAGAGAACATCCACTTTTTAATGCATGACTTTTTTCTCTACATTCAAAATAAGATAATGCAAAAATAAAATAACACAAATACAACAACACATAGCGACACGACGCACAAGCATAGTTTTCTACTAGAAAATTGTTAAATTTACAGCAGTATCGGATCTTTCCTATGAGACGCACGTGTTAAATTCATTGATGGAAATGCCAAATTTTGAACTACTAACAGCTCCAGAAAAAACACAACTCAAAAATAAAACTTGTTCAAATTTGGCATTTCCATCAATGAATTTAACACGTGCGTGTCATAGGAAAGATCCGATACTGCTGTAAATTTAACATTTTTTCAGTAGAAAACTATGCTTGTGCGTTATGGCGCTATGTGTTGTTGTATTTGTTTTATTTTATTTTTGTGTATTATTTTATTGGATGTAGATAACATAGTCATTCTTTTTGAAGTAGTCCTTAATATTTTTGCTGGGACCTAGAGAAAACCCCATTAAGACAATCTGATGATAGTGATTGGTAGCACTTGAAAAAGCATTAATTGTCAACCATTGGTTCTAGGAAAGCTTTTTTTACAGCAGCGAATATCTCGAACGTTCAACTGTGAATGATTTCGAGGTTGATTTCTCTGGCGATTATGTCCTTTTGAAAAACCGTCTTATTGCTCAATGCAAATATGTTGATGAAGGTACCCAAATCGGAAATAAGAACGGTGACCATGGGATGCATTCCTTTTTTTTCCAACTAGAATAACGATATTCCCACTTTACCTGCCTTAACCCTGTTATTTTAACAGTTCTTTTTTTATTATTTTGCTGTACACTAAACGAAAATATTGGCGGGTGTTTTATATAATATTTTACAATATATTCAAAACAGAGTGATCAAAAATCCTAAATATTTCTGTCATTACAATTTGCTGAATTTCCCCAACCCCTTCCAATTTTCATCGATCCTTATTTGACTAGCATTTAGCAAAAAGATCTTCTAATTTGAGCAGTTTTTTTCTAAAAAAGTATGCAGATGATTCAGAAATGGGCTAATGTATATAATATGGTACAGCAACAAATATAAAATGTCACCAATAAAAATATCAAGTTCTTTCTCTTAGTGTAAAAGTATTGAGTGCATTTTTCTGTTTCACATTTATTGCACAAATTTTAATTAAAACTCATTAGTTTTGTTTCGAACTCAGTTCAATGTGTTTTTCTTTTTTGTTGTTCATGTTCTACATACATATCGCGTACCTTAATTTATAAAGGTACGACATAAGGGAGCAACTCCCACTTTGTAACCGTGGGACGGCAGTATAATAAAGCAGAGTTTTAATAAAAATGGAAATGATTTTCTAATATAAAATTAAAATTTTTGGAATTACAAAAAATTCGTAAAAAAATATATACAGTTTGCGAATGAATTGTTTTTAATATAAAAATATATCTGATTATAAAAAAGAGAATAATAATGTAAAACAGGGAGAAATTAAATTTTTTACGATTTGTTTTCTTAATTTATGTTTTATGCAATACAATATAATAATACAATAATACAATACAAATAATCTCTTATATATTTTTAATAAAACCCTAAAGTTTAGTCATCGATTTTTTAAAATTTCTTTAAAAAATTAAAAAAAAAACTTTAAATTGTAGATTTGGAAACAGTGTTTCAAAATACTGACATATTTGGCACTAATTTAAAACGAGTTAGCAAAATACAATATTAAAAAAGTCTTCTTATTTGGATTTCTTGGAACTTGTAGAATAAAAAATGCTTCTGTAGTAGATTATTGCAATAAATTTTAAAATTTGAACCCGAATTTCTTGATTAAGTGGTCTGCGACACATCAGTTGCCGGGGGAAATTGTAATAATTCGAAATTTTTTTTAACCAATTTAAATTGTTATTGCTTTCTAACAAAGATAATTCACTCTGGATCACGATTTTTTAATATTTTTAATTGGAATTAGTTTTAAAATATCACTGTTTTTTAGAAGATATGCAAAAAGTCATATTTTTCCCTTGTTATCCCTGTTCCAAACTTTAGGGCAAATGCGGCACCTGTTCCTGATATTAATTTTTTAAGGAACGTAGTTTTTTTTTAAATTTCCAGGGGGAAGCCCGTCCAATAACTAAACATTTATTTTCCTCCATACAGGCTTGGAGCCACCTAATGTACAATATAGAAAAAAAAATATTGTTAAAAAAAATTTAACATCCGAAATGATCATAATATGTCTCTAATAATGACAGTATTTTCCTAAATATCATAATATATTTCCAGTGATATTATAACATTATGGTAATCGAAAAAAATGTATGATCATTTAGGACTATATTATGATCAATCAGAACATATTATGATCATTTCGTGCACTTTAACATTTTTTACAAGAAATATTGTATTTATTCTGTTATGATTTTGTACAAAACTAAAATCTGTTACACTCTTAATTATAGACGCGCATGAACAACTATTTTTTCTACGTGACTATAAAGCAGTAAAAAATAAATCAATTTTTTTTCTATTGTGAAAATAATGTCATTTGAAGGTTATTTAACCATCTACAGTTTGCCCAGATCTCTTCAATAGACCGAATTCTTGCTGCCAGAAATAATTTAACTATTAAAATACTAATAACTTTACTTTGTTTAATATGTAGTATTTTATCTGACTGCTTTTAACAAATTCTTCTCACAAAATCTGAAACAAGAATGACACTGACTGACCTATGACGCTTTTAAATAAAAAATATACTGACTATACCCTCACAATATTTTATCGTTTTAAGCAACCTAAAATATATCCTAAATTAATTGAAAACACAATTAGAAAAAGGACTACTGATTTTTCATTGTATTCAAAGCATTTTACTATCTATTTTCAAACATTGTTTAAACAATCCATAAAAGATATAAAAATAATTGAAAAGTCTGTTAAAAAAATCTTCAATTTTTAACTGACAAAACGTTAGAAAAAACGCAGTTTGTTTTTTCATATTTGAAAGTTTTTTTTTTTTGTTTGAATTTTCAAAACACTGCACACACAATACACATGTTCATATATTTATTGGCTATGTTTGTGTATATGAGTAAAGAATTTCTTGTAATTTGAATTCAAATAAAGAAAACCGAAAATATTTGAATTTTTGTTTTATAATAGAAAACAACATTTTAAAATAGAAAACGCTGTGTTGTAATGGTTAGTGCGTTGGACTGTTACACGTGAGTTTGCGGGTTCGAGCCCCAACCAAGGCAACACCAATTTATGAAAAATAGTAATATGTATGAGTTTTTTTCCATCCGTTATACATATCGCAGCGTCCTCCTTCGGTGTTCCCATAGCCTTAAGCCCACCGAAGTAAAATAATATAACAGGGCTATGAACTAAAACGCTTCAACAAAGTTCGCCAACTCACCATCAGATGGCACGCAACAACTTTTCTAAAAATTCAACATCTCGCGCAATTACAGTGTTGCCTTATTTGAAGCCCTTCATCTTTCACTTCTTCTCTATCCCCTTTCCAAAAGGAAGCAACACGTTAATTAATAGGAATAATTTCCTGAGTGTTGCTTCTCTTTCAGAAAAAAAAAAAAATAGAAAACTAAAATTAGAACAGTAAATTGTTGTTTTTTCAAACGCGTCACATAGACCAAATGCAATTAATATTGTAATTAATATGCATCCTTATTGATTTTTTTAATTAAGTAGGTTTGAGGTTAAGGAGAACATTTCACTGAAAATATCAACTCCTACAGACGATACGTATTTTTTGTAGTTTGTTTTTTATTGACTGATAAAAAAAGTTAAACAATATGTTTTCATGTATTTTAATTGATTTTTCAATTGAAAACAAACTCTACCTATTACTTTTCTAATAAACCTGAATCGGTTATGGAAAATATATTGTGAGTGTACCAATGATCTCTCTCAATTCAAATAATAATATGATTGTAATTCGAAAAGAGGAATATGATTGTCCAGATCCAAGCAATAAAAATTGCAAACTACTTCTTTCAATACTTCACAAGTATCCGTTAGTGCATTTTTACTGCTTTTTTAGAAGTTATTCCAATTGCTCTAAAAGTGATCGTAAAAAATGATTTTGGTATCATTTGGCATTTCCAAACAGAGGGTCCCGGGTTCGATTCCCGGCGGGACCAATATTTTTTTATTTCTTTTTTAATTTTTTTATTCTATTCCTTTTTTTTAATATTTATAATTAATTTGTTTAAATTCAATATTTTTTAATTTTAAAACTTTTAAAAATATGTAAATATAAAAAAATGGTGAGAAATTGATTTTTATGTACCTGTAAAAATAGTACTGAAACCAATATTGAATTGGAGTGCACCTTTTACACTTGTTTAATTAGTTCTTTTGTTGAAGAGAATAAGGAACCATAAATCGCATTAACAAGGTGGTGTTTTTATGCCAGTCAACTTTCATATCAAATAATAGCTCAGCGGTAGAGCGCTAGACTAGCAATCGTGTGGTCGCAAGTTCGATACCCGGTGGCGGCAATAAAAAACTTTTGTAAAATAAAAAAAATATAGTTTTTTTGTGAAGAATTTTTTTTTAAACTTTTAATTGGTGAAAAAGAGCTTCCTTTGCATTCGTTCAAAAAGTACTGAAAAAATGTTGAAGTGGGAGTACTCTTCTCCTTTGACAACTCAATGTTAAAATCATTAGTGTTTATGTTAAAAAAGAAGTACATTTAGATTGTCAATCGCAGTGCTTTTTCTACTGCTTCGGCAACTCTTTTTTTGCTGGGATAATATATGTTTGTGTTTTCGTGTTTGTTTTGTCCGCTAGTAGAAAAATTCAAACTTTTTTTTAAATAGTTCATAAAGCATGTAATAAGCATTTCTTTTTTGATTTGATTTATCACCATTTATTCAGTAATCTAATTTGTTTCAATTTGGAAAAATTGCACCACTGTATTTTGTCACTTAAGTTTTTTTGTGTCATAAATATATACAAAACACGCCATTTCAAAACTTTTATCAAATACATGGATACAATAATACAAACACGCCATCATACCGAGCTATAAAACATAATAACTTTGTTTATATTTTTGTTTTGTTAAAATGATTCTGTAAAACCCACATTTTTTTTAACGTTTTCAATAAAATTTTATAAATTTTTGCAATAAATTCAATATTTGTTTGCTTCAGACTCGTATGTTGTTCAAATATATTTTTACTTTTAAAAGTTTTTGCTGTTTTTTTTTCTTCTCATATTTTATTTTATGTTTTATTTTATAATTTATTTTAACAATCAACCATTTATTCATTCGTTTTGTTCGTTTTATTTCAATTGGGAACGAAAATCGTGAGTTACATTCACAACACAATTTTGAATGGAAATTGCCATTGGGGACCCTGTGCAACAGCAGAGGCACCAGCAGCAACAGCAGCAGCATCAGGAAAAACAACAAACACGTGAACATAATTATAATTGGATTGTCATAATACTAGTTGGTTGCAGGCCAGCTAGTTCGGTAGGGTAGAAAATATTACAAAAATTGTTATTTGGGAAAGTTAAAAATATAGGCCCTTACTATAAAAGAGTATTTTAAATTAAAAGTCAAGTTTATTTTTAATCATATGGTGTTGTTCATTTTGTGTATGAAAACGTTACAAAAATATTCATTTTGATTGGTTGAAAATAAATTAACCAATCAGAATTCTCCAAAAATAAATCAAGTCAAGGCATACTACCACCCAATATTTTAACTAAAGTCGACTTTAACTAAAATATACTTTTGAAAAATTTAGATAGTAAGGGCGATAAATTTTTGTATTTTTTTTTCAATTAACTTTACTGTTATTTTTCCTAGGTAGCAAGTAAATGCATTTTATAATATTATAACTACTTCACTAGCTACGAGTACGAGTAGCAAAAACTTTCTTTTTTTCTAAATGCGTTTCAATATGTTATTGAATGAATTATAAAATGCAATGAAATGTTTGAAAATGAATAAATTATTTCATATTTCCTTCTTGCGATTCTTAGGTAATAGATTTTTTCAAGTTTATTTAAAACTTTACTAAAATCAATTTAATTAAAAATATATTTCTTTAATAAAAATGGTAATAGTTCTAATATCATCATTCCAAAAAAGTTTTACATTTAAATTCATCATTTATGTTTTTATGAATAAATTCATATTGATTTTATGTTTGTATACAAACTACGTTTTAATTTGTCACTTCATTTCATCATGGTTATTAAAATATTTTTATTCATTTTATTAAAATATCATGCAACAGCATGATATTTGTAAAAAAAAATGCATAATAAGCCAACAGGTTTATTATTAATTTTTTTTCCGATTTATTTTTTTTTTTAAATATAATTTTTATCACTATTTATTTGTTTGGTTTTTTTGTACCTACATTTTTGATTAAATAATATTTTAATTTCAATTCATTCATTGCTTTTGAATTGTTTGCAAATTGCTGATAAATAGCCTAGAGAAAAGAGTAAGATTTCACTAGCTTACAGGCATTTTACTCATTGAATGGAAATATACTTTTTTATATACTCTCCCAGCAAAACTTTCTATTACCCGGTAATGACTTTGGTAAGAAGAAATAAGGATAGGTAACCTCTTAGTTTTCTATTACCAAAGCTATTATTTTAACAACTCAGCAAAAACACGGTAATGACAGGTCATTACCATACGGGTTACCAAGTAATGATAGGTCAATACCTTTTGCATTACTTTAAAATACAAAATAATGACTTACCGATAATAGTTTATAGAAGTACTTATATATTCGTGCAAAGTAATCACTTACTGGTAATTGATTAAATAAGTACTGATTAAGTCTTTTTTATATTAATATTTTATTTATAAATTTGTTTTGAACTAGATAGGAAATTTTCCAAGGTAAAAAGTTTTATTTTGCCAATATGACCAACTATTTTACAATGTAGAGTAACTACTTATTTCCTAGCTTCTGATATAGCCACTTATTCTATCTTTGTGAGTAACTACTTATTCTTTCACTATGGGTAACTCGTTATTCGCACTTTTTTTGTAAGCGAGAGGGTAATGACCATCCATGAATTTTTGGACATCGCGAACAAAAGTAATGTTGCGAGTAAATAGCCTGGTAAGTAGTGAAACCTTTTGTGTGCTACTTACTCGCTTAATTACTCGGTAATGTCTATTTTTGCTGGGAAGGGCATGTCCATCGAGGTAACTCCTTACCTAGTAATACGGTATTCTGAACTTACATGTTACGCTTCCCAGTGTAGAAACGGTAATGACATATCATTATTTTTTGGACTACCAGTAATGACACCCACTTACCTTATGCATTATTTTAAAACATATAATAATGAGTTACTGATAATGACTTATTTTTATCATTATTTCAAATAGAAAATAATTTTCTAGATTTTTTTAAAATTTTTTTCAAATCTATTTTTACAATCAATATTTTTTAAACACTGGTAAGGATATTTCTGACCACATATTTTTTGATTTTTTGTATGTTGGCGAGTAAGCTCACTTGTGTGCAGCAGGTCAATTATGTTTTTATCTATTACATGTCGATATAGCTCAGATGGTAGAGCTATTGACTGGCGATCTGTAGACCCAGGTTCGATTCCCGCACCAGGAAATTTTATTTAAAAAAAATGCAATAAAAAATATTTTTTTTTTATATAATATATTTTTTTGAAAATCTATTTTTAGACTCATTATTTTTATCAGTACTGGTAAGGACATAGGTAACGATATATTTTTCGATTTTTCGTATGCTGGTATGTAACCATAACTCATTATTTTTCGCGACATCGCCATATAAAGGTAAAAAGAAATGTAATAACAAAAGTAACTAGTTACCATTACCAAGTATGTAGTTACATAACCACATATCTGGTAATGATTTTCTACACTGGGTTACCTATTACCTTTAGGTTACAAAAAACCGTAAAATAATACGATTTTTTTCTTAAAATTTCAATTTGTTTTATATTGACTATTAAATTAAAAATTACAAATTTTTAACAAAAAATTTCTGAAAATTTTTTTTTATAAGTTTTGGTTATAAAAATAAGCATTTTGTAAGAAGCGGGTAACCTCTTACTTTTCTATTACCAAAGCTATTATTTTAACAAGGGCATGTCCATCGAGGTAACTCCTTACCTAGTAACATGTTATTCTGAACTTACGTGTAAGGAGTTTTCAAAAACATTTAGTTGAAATTTTAATTTTTTAAACCGAATATCAATTTCAAATTCACGGATTTTTAACAAAAAATAGAATTTCTAAAATTTTCTAGAAAAACGAATTATTAAAACCAATAAAACATTCAAACGTATGAATTTCATATTACAAGTAATGCAAGGGTAAGCGGTTTATATATTACCATGTAATATGCATAGTAGTGTCCATATATTACCAATGTTTTGCTGGGTTGTTCTGTTAAACAAAAAAATTTCCCACCAATTACAAATTGGAAGTCATGCTTTGGAAACCACTTCTTTCATTGCTTCAAAAGTGTATTTTGTATTTTTACAGCTTTTTTAGAAATAATTCTGAACGACTTCAAAAAAATCCCTTCTTTCATTGCTCCAAAAGTACCGATTACTATATTTTTACAGCCTTTTTTGCAGCCTAATTCTGAAGAACATCATTGCTCTAAAAATAATCCTAAAAAGTGATTTTGATACAGTTGATTTTCAAACATGGTCGCGGGTTCGATTCTCAAGAAATCTCTTAATTATTGCTTCTAAAGCATTACTGCTCTAAAACTGATCCTAAAAAGTGACTTTTACAGTTTATTTTCGAACAGATGATTGTGGGTTCGATTCCCGGTAGGACCAATATTTTAAAATGTTTTTGTTTTTCGATATTTATAATCCATTTGTTTAATTTCAATAGTATTGTGGTAATGTAGGATTGATTTCAATTAAAAATCACATAAACAAAAACACAATCTATTTTTATATAAAAAAGTTGTCTTTATTTTGTAAAATTTAAATACCATAGATTACATAGATATCTTACTCTTCTTCTTTTGTTAACAAACACATTTTTTCAAATACAACCAAATATTTTTTGTATAGATATAGAACGTATGTCCAACACATCCAACACATTCTCATGAGTTACGTGCACTGACAGCAAATGTCAAAGAGTAAGAGATCTATGTAATCTATATCAAATACCGACTGTCCTAATTTTATTTTTTAATAATTTTGCCAAAGCCAAAATTTCAGAGGTAACTTATTTTCTACAAAATTATATTTTGAAAAGTGTTTTTAATTAAAGTGTAGTTTTTAAGCAAAGGTGTTTTCAAATACAGCCACAGTATTTTATTTTAAAAATTTTGAAAAATATATAAAATAAAACTGATGCAAAATTGCTCTTTATGCACTTGTGAAAACAGCACTGAAATAATATTGAACTGCAGTGCACCTTTTGCACTTGTTTAAGAAGTACTTGAAGAGAATTAGACACAATATGTCGCTTTCATATTGCTTTGAAATTGTATAAGTCTAGTATAGAAAATTATGGAATTTTAGAAGAAAGGTATCCCGAGAAATGGGATTTACTAAACCTTTCAATCTGGTAGCACTACATTTATTTCATTTATGTATGATGTTAAGTGGTTTGGTTTACAACCATGGCCGTTACACTATATAAGGATGCCATATCACATTAACTAAAGTTGTCGCGCATTAGCATCTGTGGAGTTCAGTTGTTCTCTAGCATAGTTAATCGCGTATTAGCCTTGTGTGATTCAGTTGCGTAGTAGAGTTTGTATAGATGTGTGTGCTATATTGTTGTATGTAAAGTAATAAAGGGTTAAATAAATAAGCTCAATATCAAACAAAAGATTGTGTGGTTATTTTGATTGCAATAGAAAATATATCAACGTTTTCAAAAGGTAAAAACTTAACAATTTCAGTCAGAAGTCGGATTGTGAAATAAAAATAACTAAGAGCAATGAAGTTTGAAGAGCTTAAAGTGGAATAGCTGAAGCCAGAATTGAGTACACTGAGAGTATTATCATCACTTCAGTAATGAATTTCTTCATAGTTTTAATGAAAATTGTCACTGGAACTCGTCCATTGAAACTTTTCATAGAATCTATGAAACAGGTTTCATTAAAGTTAATGTTTATGAAAAGTTCATAAAATTAATGAAACTCTTCATAAAATTAATAGGCAACTCGTCCAATGAATAAATCATTCAGCCAATGAAGAGCTTATAAAAAAAGTTTTCATATAAAATTCATTTTATAAACGAGTTATAAAGTTTTTAAATTATTATGCATAAGCACTTAAATATTTTGTAATTAAAGACCACTGCAAATGTATTTAAAAACAAATGAAATTTCGCTTAAAAATGGAACCACTAGCATTTCATTAAATTCAACTTAAATGTTATCATCCATTCCCTGCTTAATGGTTTGCATTGGTTTCACATAGTGTTATTTTTATTCTTTACTTTGTGTAGCAATTTAAAAATTTACTCTATAATTTACGATATTTTATTCTATTAGCTTATGTTTTTTTGCTAAATTTTTTCAAATGTTTGCATTCTTTTTTTTTTGAGATTTTTAAACCAAAAAAAAGGTAATAAAATAATACAATACCATTAATGATAAAAGCGCAAAAAGTATATAAAAACAAAGTTATAATAATGTAGTGCATAATGTATTTTGTGCTTTACACGATGTATAAACATTTGCATACAAACATATTTACGTTCACACATACACTCTATATTATGTGTGTATGTATTTGCAATCGCATAACCACATACTCACACATTAACACATGCGAGTAGTGTTTAGTTATGCATCCTTTTGGAACTAACTACTACTGATGTAACAATTCAATTAAAATATTTTAAGCATCAAACAACAACCAACTAAAAAAAATGTTGTGCGAAAAAATATAATATTATTTAAAAAACGTCAGTTGATGTTACTGCTAGAACATGCTATACAGGAATCTGCACTTAGTCTTAATATTAAAATTCGTCTGACTAAAATAAATCCTTTTGCTGACTGTAACCATTGAAAGGGAAAAATTTAAGGAAAATTGACTTTATTGAAGAAATATTTTGCGCAGGTTTTGGCAAAATGACTATACTATAATTTTCATAAAAAAATTAATTATTTCAAAGATTCTTCTTTTAATTTTTTCTCACAACTCTTTTATTTTAGGTAATTTTAAATCCAATTCTTGTAAAATGAATTTATTTGTAAACAATTTCTTAATTAAGTTTTCTTAAACCTTATAATGCAATAAAAATATTATTTTACTATTAGTAATTTTTTCCTAAGGAAATCTACCCAAAAGTTGTGGTAGCAATACCATTTGTTTGGGTTTCTGTAATAAACATTTTAATAAAATTATTT
The DNA here is from genome assembly GCA_949987735.1 of Leucophora obtusa. Classification (NCBI taxonomy): domain Eukaryota; kingdom Metazoa; phylum Arthropoda; class Insecta; order Diptera; family Anthomyiidae; genus Leucophora; species Leucophora obtusa. Next base: position 192,085,604 of record OX465297.1, read on the forward strand.
AATATTTGCTCTCGTATACACCAATGTGAACAACTGCTCATAAAATTGTGTGTTCTGTACAAATGGTACATTAATTCACAGATATACATATGTAGCCTGGCACAGTGTCAGCCACGACAGATACCACCCATCACCTGTTCACTGCGCTATAAAACAATTTAAATGTAATTTAACTGAAAATTGTAAAACTACTGCTCTATATACTATTGGGTTTTACACAAAACTGGTGAGTTTGAAAAATACACTTAAAAAACAGGATATGAATACGTTGGTAACAGTGTGTAACAAAGAATTAAATGAAATTAATAAGAAAAAAAAAAACCAAATTACAAGTCAAAAGAAAACAAGTTTTTTTTATAGGAAAACCAGTATTATAATTTTTTTCATATAGTTATAAATTTTTCCATTAAGGTCCGATTACTGAATGTCCAGTTAAAATTTAGCCAACAGTTAAATTAAAATTTTTATAATGATACAACAACAAATGTGTGAGTTAAAGTCCTAGTTAGTAGCTAACTGAAATCGGACCTAAATAAAGTTCTATAAACTCAATTGCTAAATAAACTATAAGAGTTTTTGTAAAAAATAAAATTTTTGTATCACTCAAGATTTGTTCATAAAAATTAAAAAATATTTTTTTTTTTAATAACCAACCCTATTAAAAAACGTTTTAATAAAATATTGTATAATTTGATATAAATATAAAAAAAATTCCCGGGTAAAAGTAGTTACATATAGTCATAAATATACAGTTTCGTGCAAAAAATTGCCCGATATAATTGTATCAACTGTTTATCAGCTTTTATCTAGGTCTTAGTTGATTAAATTACATATTAGTCAGATTAAAGTGTAACCGATTTTTGACCTAATGCAATTTTATCGGTTTATGTGTAAAATAAGAACACTAGTAAGATAAGAACAGCAAAAAAGAAACTTTTAAATTTTAGTTATATTTGAGTTAACTTTTAGTTAATTGAAAATAATAAATTATACTGTAAAATCTGCAGAAAATGTTGCGAAATATTAGTAGACAAATATTTTATTTTATTTATTTTTATTATATATTTTTTGTTTAAAAAGATAATTTTAGTTGAATGCAAACAGAAGCCCATGCTGCCAAAACTAATAGAAATATTTGCTAAAAAAAATAGTAATTGCTGATTTCAGATTTTTATTATGCATTAAAAAAGATCTAAAAAAATTTTGAAAATTTTAATTTATTTTGTGATTTTTAGTCTACTTATTATTTAGCAAAATTTTTTCCTGATTTTGGCAGGTTAAATTTTCAATTTCTGAAGGTATGTATAGTTGATCTTTTAATTGGTAAGTTAATGTTTTTTGTTAGACTTGAGATCAATAAGGCCGGCAGAATAGAATACGTATTTTCAGGTCCCGCTGCAGACCTATCTTCAGTATCCATGTCTTTATGGTTTAGTAATTGATAATGGTCTACTTACATTGACTGCGAAAAAATAAACACAACTCAGTTAGACTAATATCAACGAAATTTTAAGAATGTTGTTCTTATCCTCTATTATTACTGTGTTTGCTTTGAACTTTAGTTCTTAAAGTAGCGCAGCTGGTTCTATTCAAGTTTGGTCGTCAGCTTATGAATCATAGATTTATTGAGTGACAACGAACCGTTAATTTTAAATTTTAAATAAATACTTTAATTATTTTTAATCTTCAAATAAATCCATGTTGTAGGCGCTGTGGTATAATGGTTAGCGCTTTGGACTGTTACACATAAGATTGCGGGTTCGATACCCATTTAAGACAACGTCAATTTATTAAAATAATAATATGTATGAGTTTTTTCTACCCGTCACACATATCGCAGCGTTCTCCTTCGGTGTTCCCATAGCACTTAACGTCACCGAAGTAAAACAATATAACAGGGCTATGAACTAGAAAGCTTCAACAAAGTTCGCCAACTCTCCTTCAGATGACGCGCAACAACTGTTCTAAGATTTAACAACTCGCACAATTACAGTGTTGCTATTTTTGAAGCCCTTCATCTTTCACCACCTTTCACTTCTCCATTATCCCCTTTGCAAGGAAAGCCACACTTTAAGTAATAGGAAGAATTTCCTGAGTATTGCTTTTCTTAAAAAAAAAATTCAACTTTAATTCTGTAGCTAAGTGTTTGTAACCGTCGCATAGACAATCGTAATTAATATTAGAATTAATTACTAAAGAATTTTTTTCTAGAGTTGATTTATAGGAAGAAGAAGAAGAAGAAAACATTTTTATTGAAAAATTTAACAGATACAATGGAATCACCAGACTGCCGCATTTTCGTCTCACCCAAAGACTCGTCAGTGGTTAGTTTATGTGTCAACTGATCAAAGTAATTTTTAATTGTTATTTTTGTCTCTATATGAAAAACTTTTTGTGTATTGCCATGACCGGGGATTGAACCAGCAGCCCTCTGCACAGGCATCGTAGCATCACCTCTTAACAAGTTACACTACGGTCGGCATAACGCTGAGTGTGGCTAATTGAAGTTTTTTCAAACACAGCCTATTCTGTATATTTAACAGTTTTATTTGCAGCAGATAATTTTTTAAAAAATTTTAGTAGTTTTATATAAAATTTTTACAGACTTTTTCTATGAGTGTAGTGCTCTGTCAATGTAATGCATTAATAGAAAAAATTCTGCGCAAATTTTAGTCAAAACTACTAAGAATTAGTTAAAAATAACCTTGCAGAACAAACTGCTGAAATTAGAAGGTTATTTTTATAAATTTTAGTAAAATAGCAATGTCAAAATGCAAACTGTCAAAAAAAACAGGGGTCACTTGTGAACGGTTTTGAAAGAATCTATCATGTGACCTGTCTCGTGACCAGTGAAAACAGGTCCATTCAGAAAGTACTTACGCGGTGACTTGTCCCGTGGCCGGTAAAAAGAGGACTGGTCTCAAAGTACCTATCATGTGACAGGTGCTAAAAGCACTGTCACATGATAGGTACTCTGAAAGTACTTGTCCCTTTTACATGTGAAAATGGGACTGAGACAGGACTTTCAAGTGTCCTGATTTGATTAATCATTTATGAATTTTATGAATTTTTTAACCAATTTTGAATACTATAAATTACAAGTTCGCAACACCAATTATATGTAATTTATAATTTGTTCGGTTTTTCGGTATATAGAGGCATTCTTGAGAAATTCTGATACTAAGAAAATATTTATTGAGCCGGTTTAATGCTATTTTCAATGCCAAATTTAAGGAAAACCCCGTAGTTTAGCTGTAAAGTTAACTGTTCGGCCGCCGAACTTTTTCCAATTTGGCTGAAATTTCGGCGGCCGAACAGTGAATTCATTGCTTAACTTCGGACTTTTTCCTAAATTTTACACCCAAAATGGATTCCAATCGGCCTAACAAACATTTTGGCATAAGCAAAATTTGTCCATAATGCTTCAAAATACCGAATATCGTGCAAATACATTTTGTGGCCGAACAGTTCGGTCGGACTCTAGTAATTTAGCGTAATTTTCTCTTGATGTAAAAATTACATATAAAAGTTGTAAGTTTTATTATCGATGGTCGCGTCCGACAGAAAAACTTTCTCAACAACAGTTGAGTTGTAGCATATCATAATACATTTTCTCTGTTGAACGTTGATTTTATTTTTTAAATAAATAATAGTTAATCCTGCGACAGGTTCATTTGCGTTAGTACTTAGTGACAGGTACTTTTGTGTCAGTCTGTAACAGGTTATTTTGCTTCAGTCCTACTACGGCTTTTTGTGCATCAAATAGGGAACTGTCAAGTCCATATAAAAGCTACCGGTATTTTCATATAAAAAACAAACTGATTCCAGGTCCGTTTCTTTAGCTTGAAAATAAATTTTAATATTTGTTTTCGCACACTGTACAATAGAGCACCCATGAAGTATATGGAATTTGCAAAAGTGTTATTTTTTTTTCACCTCTCCATGCATTTTCCATTAAATTGAATGTAAAAAATAATATCCCCACAAAAATTGGTCCTCTCGTATTAAAACAGGCCAGTCACCCACGGCTTTTAGCCCTAAAAATGGACTAAAATTAATTCAAAGCTTCTTTGCGCTATAACTCTTAAAATAAAGGTTTTACAGAAAAATATTAAATAAGCATATCTACAGGGAATAATATGCCCAGCATTTTTCTCATACACATTTTTGACGTATCGATGACGCGTCATGGTGATTAAGTGGTTAAGTCAAAATTTGTGTTTAACCATACAAATCACTTTAATTTTAACCACATAATTCACCATGACGCGTCATCTATACATCAAAAATGTGTATGAGAAAAATGCTAGACACATTATTGTCTGTAGTATTTTTCTGTAAAACCTTTACTTTAAGAGTTATGCGCAAATGAACTTTGAACTAATTTTAGTCCATTTTCAGGGCTAAAAGCCGCGGGTGACTGGCCTGTTTTTACGCCCAATCTACCAGAAAATGCGGTGAAAATGAGGTGAAAAAATATCACTTTTGCACATATGGGTGCTCTATTGGACGCCAATCGGAAGAAGCAAGAAATTAACTCTTAAACATATTTTAAGTTCTGATTTATTTTTGGCATTGAATTTTAAACTTTGATGTCTTCAGAAGCTTATAGTAGAATTTTGTGACAAATATTTTTGCGGAACATTTTAACCCTCTAACTCTTCAACTTACGGGTGGTTTGTGGCCGTTTTGAAAAGGGGGCAAAAATCCCTTTAGTTGAGGAGCTAGAGGGTTAAAATGTTCCACAAAAATATTTGTCATGAAATTCTACTGTAAGTCTCTGAAGGCATCAAAGTTGAAAAAAATGTGTTTAAGGGTTAATTTCGTACTTATACAGAATTGGCCGTGAAATGCCCACAAACCTGGATTTTAGGAAGAAACCATGTGATTCTTCCATTTCATGTAAAACAATATGAGGATCATTTCTGTGAAACATTTTAACCCTCTATCTCTTCAGTTTACGGGTCTTTCTGTCCGTTTTAAACACGGGGACAAAAAAGTCCTTTTAATTGAAGAGTTAGAGGGTTAAATAGTTCCACAAAAATGTACACCATAGTGGTTTACATAAGTTCGCTGAACATATCCTATACCCAAAATGGAAGATTCACATGGTTTCCTAGTGCACATATGTAAAAAATCTGTAACTCAGAATCAGGTTTTGGGCTTTCTATCATGGCATGGACGAAAAATTAAATAAAACTTATTTTGATTTTACTCTGCGCTAAATTTTCTATTATATACAGATCTCCAAAATTAAATGAGAGACATTAAAAATTTAGTTTTGACACAAATTTTGAAGTTTACCGCTTAAAACACCACTAACGGTCATGAGAGGGTTAAAAGTTTGTATAAAGAAAATGTTTGCCTATGTACCTTAATCACCACAAGTTTCTAGTTTAAGAGTTATAGATGGATAAATCCATGAAACATTTGTGGGGTAATTTTGAGGACATAAATGTAAACGGCCTGGCCGGTTTAAATCGCAGAAACCCAATTTTTGCACATATCTTATTTTTTAGTCTCAACCGAAAATGAGCTGGGAGCTGGAAAAATAACACTTTTGCACATATTTTTTTAAGTTTAAATTACACAAATATCAGTAATATGCATTTTTCATTTATTTGTTACTTATAAAAAATGCAATCATACATTCAATTACATATTTGACTTGCCTTCCCCTTTACTGTGTGATATGGAGTGCAAAGTCTAGTAGTCTAGCGGAAAATGTGGTTATTTTTTATATAAAATCACTTGGAGTTTTTGTTCTATTTTTGATTTACCTGTAAATTTTTTATACAATTTTATTTTTAAACCTCAATATGCATTACTGTAACTCGGAACATACGTATGCACACGCACATATATTTACAGTAGAACTTCTTCTAAAAGACACTTATTTTACAAAGGAAAAGTATTTACAAAAAGTGTTAGTGTTAGTGTCAACCCCTGAGTGGTACTCCTAGCTTAGCGCAGCAATTTCGATAAAAATTCTAAGATCGATGTGTCTAGGCTTTTATATTGTTTAGGATTATATTATGGGCACTGTGATCATATTATGATTATTTCGTTAACATTTCCCATTTTTTTTTTTTAAATTTTTCTTTCATACAAAACTAAAATATATCACACTCCATATTATAGACCCCCTTGAACAATTTTATTTTACGTGAGTACAAAAAAATAAACAACTTTTTGGTCACTTTTTACTTTTAACTATAATAGCAAGGGGGTGCTTGCCAAACCACATTTTGCCGAAACTTCTTGGGTGGACCGGATTCCTTCTTTTACAAACAATGTCACTAATATAAAAGTTCCAGACTAAAAAGCGTGCCAGCTATATTCGATTTTCTTCCCCATATTTCTTTATTTTTTTATTCCCGAGGTAGATATATTTTTACCATTACATATACACATTAGGCTGGCCTTTCGTTCTATGGGCGATTTTAAAGTTGCTCCGACACCTGCTCCCCGGGGATTATTTTGTGAGGTTACTGGAGAAACTAATTCAGAAAAAATTTCAGCTGAATCGAAGAATTCTTGAGCTATGCTTGGCTAATTCAAAATTTTGAATACGATTTGGGATATGTGCAATTTTCACTGAAATTATTATCTGATATGCGTTGACCACTTTTTATATATTTTGTTGAACAAATTTTAAGAAAACTCAAAATTAAAGTTTTGCATATTTATAAAAAAATCCCATTTTTGGTCATACCTGGGACTAGGTTAATATAATCCAAGAGAGACAAAAATTTATATCTGAATATTTATAGATCTTAGAAATGAATAGTTTTTGAAAAAAATATATAATTTTTTACGATTTTCATAATTTATCCCATTTATTTTCTAAACGATTTTGATGTTTTTTTAGAAAGGTAATTCAGTCTAGATTACAATATTATTGAAATTATTTAATAGCCAGTATTTTCAAAAAAACGACAAGAAAAAGTAAATTTTTTCCCTTGTAAATCATATTCAAAATTTTGGAGGGCCAGGGATATCTCAAAAATTATTCGATTAAGCGGAAACTTTTTCTGGATTAGTATTTCCAGTAACCTCAAAAAATATGCTGCGGGGGCTGTCTAACAGACATATACACAAATCGGACAGTTTGGCTTGGTACAATTTTGTTGTTAATTAAAGCTGCCATATAAGACGTCCTTTTATACAAACTTTTACTGTCCCTTTAGCTTTGGTATGCATCATCTATCTTCCACTTTATTTGTATTTATTTTTTTTTATCATTTTCAATTTTATTTTTTACTTTACCGGTTTTATTTTTTGGCGGAAATTTTTTAACGCTAAACTTTACCATTTGTTGCATTTTACGTAACAAAACCGCAGTTGAGTGATTATTGTGTTGCTGTTGGTTAAACTGAATTCGTTAAATTGGTGGTTACCATATATGAATAAACAAATACATACATAAATATTAAAAAAAAAAAAATAATAATAATATATCAACCATTATTACTGTTAGCATCGTCATATTATGTCGGCACTACTTCACAAACTGATATGTTCAGATCGGTAATTGATATAGCAGTGCAATAAAAAGCATAAGGTATTTAGCTATTTTAGATTATTTCGGTAACGGTATTTTAAGGGTAACGCTATTTCATTTATTTCGGTATCGGTATTTTAAGGATAACGGTTTTTAAGTTATTTCGGTAACGGTATTGTTAGGTTAACGGTTATTTCGGTAACGGTATATTAAGGATAACGGTAGACAGTTATTTCGATGCATCCGAAGTACGAAAAATACTCAATAACCACATGCAATTACCAAAAGCAGAAAATTAAAAATAACGGTAACGGTATTTTAGGAGTAACGGTATTTCATTTATTTCGTTAACGGTATTTTAAGGGTATCGATATTTCATTTGTGTCGGTATCGGTATTTTAAGGGTAACGGTATTTCTGTTATTTCAGTAACGGCATTTTAAGGATAACGGTATTTTGGTTATTTCAGTAACGGTATTTTAGGGATAACGGTAGTCAGTTGAAAGGGTTTTGAATCGATAACGGTATTTTAGCGGTATTTCCTGCCAACCCCGGTATTTGGCTACAACCAAAAATAAAAACGAGTAAAAAGGTTAAAGTCAGGCATGCCGACTATACAATACCCTACACCAGTCTAGTGTATTGTTTGGATCCGAAATTCGAATGGGTTAAAATGGGGCTTGTGTCAAAATTTTCTATAATGTGAGTCAGCGCACCAAATTTCATTAAAATATCTTAATATTGTACCTGCAGTTTGTAAGCAAGCCAATTTTGGGGGGACCCTTATATGGGCACTAGTTCTAAACATGGACCGATGTTCACCAAAATCAATAGGATTCGTCCTTGGGCCAACATAGGTCTATGTACCAAATTTCATCAAAATATCTTAATATTTGCGACCTGCAGCGTATAAACAATATAATTTTGGTGGGACCCTTATATGAGCACTAGGTCTAAACATAGACCGATGTTCACCAAAATCAATAGGCTGCGTTATTGGGCCAATATAGGTCTGTATACCAAATTTCATCAAAATATCTTAATATTTACGACCTGCAGCGTATAAACAGTATAATTTTGGTAGGACCCTTATATGGGCACTAGGTCTAAACATAGACCGATGTTCACCAAAATCAATAGCTGGGTTATTGGGCTAACATAGGTCTGTGTACCAAATTTCGTCAAAATATCTTAATATTTACGACCTGCAGCGTATAAACAATATAATTTTGGTAGGACCCTTATATGGGCACTAGGTCTAAACATGGACCGATGTTCACCAAAATCAAACTTGTTCGTCCTTGGGCTAACATAGGTCTGCGTACCAAATTTCATCAAAATATCTTAATATTTGCGACCTGTAGAGTGCGCACAAGATTGCATGGACAGACAGACAGACAGACAGACGGACGGATGCACCGACGGACATCGTTAAATCGAAATAAAAAAAATTCTGAACCGATCGGTATACTATAAGGTGGGTCTACGACCAATATTTTTGGGTGTTACAAACATCAGCACAAACTTATAATACCCTGACCATATAGTGGTGTAGGGTATAAAAATTAAATTCTCAATACAGGGTTGCCATAGATTGATTAATAAACTTAAATCTCGGGGGGGGGGGGGGTTAAAACTTAAAAAATTACAAAATAAATTAAGAGAAATTACACTGAAGTAATAAATTTTCAATCGAGATTTCTTATTTAAGTCATATCTAAGACAAAAATCGTTCTTAATTATGACTATAAAACAAGCTCTAAAAGTTAGAACATATATTCATGAGAACTGCGAATTTAATTTTTGAAAAATCAGTAAAACGAATGTAGTTTTGAATTAAAAGAACAAATTCAAATTTTATTTTTTTTTAAAATCTGATCCATTGACGAATATAAAGCGGTGAAAGCAACTTTGGCTGCAAATATCTCCGTTAAATTTTAATTGGTTATAAGTCTTTGGCCATACCAATATTCATTGAATAACTCGCACAATTTCTTATTTCAGAAAAATGTGGTTTAAAGCCTAGAAGAGAGTATCGACTCTCTAGAATTAATCTGGGACAAATACCACGAAATTAGATGCTATGAAACTTTTTAAAAATGTTCACATAAATACGATTATGTAACTGCCCAAGTAAAAAAAAATGATATGGAGCCATATAAAGTTATATTTAATTATATATAATCTTCTATGTAATTAGATATAATTATATCCGAAAAATGAGAACGTCTTATTGTATCATATTGTATCGAATTGTATACAATTTGGTACAATTTGATACAATTTGATACAATATGATACAATTGTATCCGAATTTTGTCCTCATCCAATTACATAAAATTATATCTTTTTGTATAAAATTATATAAAATGTTATAAAAGTGGACATAGTTTGATACAATTATACCTAAATATTAACCCTATATTTTTACCATAATATATATGACCATATCTAACAATATACAAAATTATATTTTTAAATAAAAAAGATATAAAATATCTGGAGATCAGACCTGAGGGATTTCAATTACAATTACTTGTAATTTGTAATTGAAATTACAAGTAATTGTAATTGAAAATTTTCGATTACAAATTACTAGTAATTGTAATTGAAAGTGATTTCAATTACATTTAGAATTAAAAAGTGTTTTTTGTTAAAATTTTGTAGAAAAATCTGACTGGGATAGGTTGCATAGGCATGGATGGATGCGTATAAAAAGAATACGTCATGTTGGGCTTACCCCTAACTTGTGCTTTTTGTCATTATTTATTTTCCCAAAAAATGTAATTGACATTTTTCAAATTACAAATTACTTGTAATTGTTCTTTTTTGAATTACAATTACAAATAATTTGTAATTGTAATTGAGTTTTTTTCAATTACAATTACATGCAATTGTGTAAATGAATGTGTAATTATTTACAAAATTTAATGATTAACCCCAGGTCTACTGGATATCCTATAATTTCGATAAATCTTCCATTACTTTTATCCAGATTTACCATGACAGTGCATTAAACATGAACAAATTTTTCTTTGTTTTTAGTAATTTTAAAATAAGGTTAACAACACTGAAATTTTTAACTTAATAGGATTGTGATATACAACCAAGATATAAGAGATCAGTCAAGTGTGCGTTATAGTATAGAGAATTCCATATTAAAGCTTCAGTATTGTTAATTTTATGGGCGCGTTATCCATTTTGACTCACGCTCCTAAACAAAAACAAATTACTCACGTACGAGTATTTCGTGTCTTACTCACGCAGACATGAGTATATTAAAAATTTACTCACAATCAGAAAATTCTCACGCAAAACAGTAAAAATTACTAAAAACATATGATGCAAAAAATAAACTCACACACGAATCATGCACGGGTTATATATTCTTACTCACGCTCACGTACGAATTATATATTCTCACGCTCACGGGCGAATTACTTTGGTATAGTAATTATTACTCACGATCACTTGTGAATAACTTCACTCACGATCGTGTCATGCGCCAATCCCTAGTAATTACTAAATCTAAAACTAGTTCAAAATCATTTTTTTATATGGAACCGCATTTAATACAATACGGTTTTAAAAGGACCTTATACATATATTTTTATATAAAATCACTTTGAAAAAATTGCTAATGTGGGATGAGATATAATTAAAAATGGTTTTATAAAGAACGTTATATCGTTATATATAAAAGAAATCATGAAATATTGTAGATATGAAACCATACTAAGTTATATATGGGTTCTTATGCGTCAATATATAACCATATATAACACCTATTATATAATATTTCTTAAATGGCTCCATATATAGTTTTATATTATTGTGTATAGTGTCATACTAAATTATATATAAACGTATATCTAATTATATCTTTTATATATTACATTGTGTACTTATATATAGCACATACACTTATATGTAGGCCAGTATGTAAAAATATAAAATCACATATGTCTCAATATTAAAACCTTTGAGGAAAAAATATTTAATATAGGACTATATAAAAGTCTATATGCTTCAATTTAAAAGCATATGTGGCCATATCTAACTATAAGTTACTATATGTAATTACATAAAATAATATATGATTATATCAAAACTTTTTTACTCGGGTGGCCCATTGTATAAAAAGTTTATGGTAAATTTACTCAAAGTATTGGCCAGCGTTAACTATGACCTTTTCCCACACATGGATTTCGTGCCAAATGAATTGCTAATTTTTTGAGGCCAAGAACTTGTCAAGCCAATTTTGCATACACTGTTTTGAAGTAAAGCGCCTCTAAAAAACCTTTCATATGATACCCATATTGAGTATGTTGTCTTCAGCTAAGATGCAAATTTCTTACAAAAACAAAAACAAAGACCTTTTTTAAAAATGGTCCAGCTCATGAGATCTCATTCCTAGACCCGAAATATTTTGGGAATCATCATAAAACAAACCAAGGTTTATTTTGAGGGGGGCACTTTTTACTTACTTTTTTTCGTGAGTCGGTCTAATATACACTAATAGAAAAAAGTCAGTAAAAAATTTAGTTACAACTACTAAAAATTAGTTAAAAATGATGCTGCAGAAAAAAACTGCTAAATTAGCAGATTATTTTTGCTATATATTAGTAATATAGAAACAGAAAAAATAAGACTGTTAAATATACAGAATTTTAGTTATATTTGAACTTAATTTTTGTAAATTGAGAATAGCAAATTAACCTAAAAAAATTGAGAATAGCAAATTAGCCTAAAAAAATCACGAAAAAATTTAAAATTTTCGAAGTTTTTTTTTCGATTTTTTTTTAAATGCAAATAAAAATTGAGCCTTTTTAAAACAGCAGTTTACAATTTTTTAGCAAATATTTCTGCTGATTTTAGCAGAATAGACTGCTATGTATTTGCATTCAATTAAACTTAGCCTAAAAATGGCAAAAATTATGAGATATAACAGTTTATTTTTTCTATTTTTAGTCTACAAATATTTAGCAAAATTTTGCTAGTATTTAGTAAAAAAAATCTTCTAATTTTAGCTGTTTTTTCTGCAGCATAATTTTTAACTAATTTTTAGTACCTTTTTCTGCTATTTTTACAGATTTGTTTCTATGAGTGTATAGTTAGATTCACCTTAAAATCTTACATGTGATACCAATATTAAGCGCAATTTTTAATCACCTGGATTTAGCTTTTTTCACACCAGAAGTGGATTAATAAATCCAAAAAAAAAAGTTGGATTTATTTATAAGCGTTTACACAGCAATAAAAACACAAATATGTGAAACATTCTGTTAATTTAATGTGAGAAAAAAATACGAATGAAAGTTAAAAGAGAAACAAAAAAGTTGTAAAACTAAAATTTTTTTTATTAAATATGTTTAGAAAAAAAAAACTACACTTCTCTAGATACTTATTTTCCATCTTGGATATGGAGAAATAGCTGAAATCGAAATGACACTTTTTCACGCTACTGTAAGTTATTTAATTAAATTTAATTGGGGAATATAAAACGTTGCAATGGAATATTTTAATTTTATAGAAATATAAATTGAAGTGATGAAACTCAAAAGAAAAAACTGTTTTTTGCTGTTTTATATAGAATATAATAAAGAATTTAAAGTTACAATAAAATGCTGAATCATTGCATTTATTATTAAAAATTAGGATGAAAGAAGGTCGGATAGAAAAATTCTGTTAGAATAGGTGGAAACTAACTCCATCTATTGAGCACTTTGAGAACTAATTTTTGGATTTAATAAATCCAAGTGATTAAAAAAAGCGGCTATTGTATATATTACCCTTAGCCAAAATGCAAAATTCTTTCAAAAACTTTAAAAACAGCTTTGTTTAAAAGGGTCCGGCTCGTGAGATGTCATTGCTAGACGCGAAATATTTTATAAATCATCAGAAAACAAACCAATCGTAAGTCGGTCTAATGTATATATTTTATATATATTTTTTGTGGCTGTTATTATTATAGTTTTATTTTTAATGATATATAAATAAAACTGCATGTTTATTAGAGTGAGTCGTATACAAAAAATGTCGCACTCTAAGAACGGGAGTGCGGAAAAGTTTTGCACGGTTAACATAAATTCTGAAAAATAATTTTTTTTTAAATGTAATCAATTTGGTCAAAGCTGTCAAAGTTTTTTTATTTTTGAAAAATTGTGAAAATTTCAAATAGTTTTCTTAAAGTGTGTTATTTACATCTTCCCTTATAAGCATTACATGTGGCGTCGGAACTATAGTTTAACTGATAGGTGCGATCGTCAAAAATGTATTTGTGATGTGTAAGGATATTATCAAACTCTACCTCGTAATACATCATGTGGTAAGAAAACCATAAAACTATTCACTTTAAAATTTCAGTGCTGTTAACTTTATTAAAAATCGCTAAAAACAAGGAAAAATTTGGTCATGTTTAAAATGCTGCAATTTTAAGTCTGGCGACTATTTGTAGATAAAAATAATACAAGACTTAAGGAAAACCCGTACATTACTTGGAACCTTATATCTAACCCTTGCATTATTTCCGATACCAAATTTAGACGTCTGAAAGTTTTATTGGTACAAATATTTTGCTTTCTTTTATAAAATTTTAAGAATTTAAATTTTTGTTAAAATTTTTCAAATTTCAAATTAATATTCTATTCAAATATTTTAAAAATATATATTTTTGAAAACTCCTAACCTCTAAGTTAAGAATAACATGGCCTTGTTTAAATAGTACACTGAAAATAATGTGTCACTTGGCGCAACAGAAAAATTTGTTAAATTAACAAAATGTACCTATGCCCATTGTTTTTTCTTGAAATAAAATTTGTTGAATCTAACGCATTTTTTGGTGAATTTAACAAATTTTAATTTAAATAAAAAATTAGTGAAACTACATTTTTATTTGAAGTTATACTGAGTGATAAAACATGTTCAAATCAGAGCTTTAAAGAATTAATTCCTTTTTGGAATGAATTCCCAAAAATTTAATTCAATTCTTTAATTCAAGGAATGAATTCATCAATAAGACATAAGCAGGAATTAATTCCTGTGAATGAATTCAAAGAATTCAAATTTATAGAATGAATTCCCTGACCAAAGCGTAAAGAATTAAAATTAAATAATTCATTCACTACAGAATTCTTTCAACACTATTTAATTCAATTTGAAGTCAAGGAATTCATTCAATTCTAGTTAATTCAACTTTTGGTCAAGGAATTCATTCAATTCCAGTTAAATCAACTTTTAGTCAAGGAATTCATTCAATTTTAGTTAATTCAACTTTTAGTCAAGGAATTTAATTTATTTCGTTTAATTCCCTAAGGAATTAAATTTTTTTCGTTTAATTCCCTAGGAATTTCGTTTAATTCCCTGAATTAAGTTTCAATTCCTAGGGAATTAAACGAAAAAAATTTAATTCCTTGACTAAAAGTTGAATTAACTAGAATTGAATGAATTCCTTTACCAAAAGTTGAATTAACTAGAATTGAATGAATTCCTTGTTGAATGAATTCATAAAATTTTATGAAGGCATTAGAAAAAAATGAATGAATTCCTTTAATATAAATCGAATGAAAAAAAAGGAATTCATTCAATTCCTTAAGTTTGGTCAGGGAATTTATTCCCAAAATATAAATTCAGTTCAAAAAAAGGGAATTAGGGAATTAATTCTTCGAAGCTCTGGTCTCGGGACCATATCCTGGCTCATATCGCCTAAGAATAATCCGACGGAGCAAAAATTTTTTCCATTTTGTTTCATAAAATTTCATTTTATGGAGTGGAATTTTTTTATTAAAAATTTCCGAGGGTTAGTGGTCCATTTTTGGATGGACCCTTTTCAAGGGAGTATTTTTATCATGAGGGATATTCGAAAATGTCGTCCATTTTGCTCGCGATATGGGGAATTTTCAAAATCGGGAGGGAAAAAAAGCGTCATGTTTAAAATTTTAGATGCAGTGGTATAGCCATCTGCCAGATAATATTAGAAATATGAAAATATATTTTAAAAATAAATTATGTGAAATTTAAAAAAATGGGATCTTAGAAATTAGTTATAAATGATTTGGGAAAATTAGGTGAAGTGCTGAGGATTTTTTGTATTGTGTTAAATAAACATAACCGGAATCTGTGTTTAAATTCTTGTTTCAGCTAAAAAATTGTCAAAAACTATTCAATCAATTTGGAACACATTTGCCAGATTTTTTTTACTGAAGTAGTAATTTAAGTCTAATAGAAAATGAAGAGGTTACCTACTTTTTTGCAAAATTCATTAGAAAGCCGAAGAAATATACTTATTCTTCGCAATTTGCAAGTTGAAATTTTTATGATACGGATAATAACGACCACTCTATTGTGCATATGACATTTACATTTATAAAGCGATATTTCTATATGTGTGTATTTGTTTATAGTTTTTTTTCTCTCCTGGCACATAGTTAACAACCTGGTGTTTTGATTGTGTAATTGTGTTATTTTGCATTTATTTGCCATGTAATAAAACACTTTTATGTAATTGATTGGCAAAATATTTTATTATTTTTGTTAACCATGCAAAAACACACACAGAGATTAAAACCGATTTATATAATTATGGGGGGTTTTCTAAAATTCCAAAGGATTGCAAAAAAAAACATTTTTTTTATAATAGAAATAAATGCTTTTATATATTTTTTCCGATTTTTAAATCTTTTGTTTTAAGCCAATTTGTTGAAAAACTTTTGAAACCATTTACCAACAAACCAATTCAATCGATAAATTTAAGACAATTATCATTTTAACAATACATAAATGTGGTTTTTAAAAACAAAAATAAACAACCAATTTATGAACAAATTATTTATTTCCATATTAGTTTAACTGGAAATTGTCATAAAAATATTAAAAATAAATGAATATTCGCTCAAATAAGGACATTAAATCCATTTCAAAAACTATACAGTAGAAGAGAATATGTGAAATACTAACTAAATTAATTCTTTAGAGATTTTTGTTAAATCCTTAGCACGGGTCTAGTTACAACAGTTCAGGAAGAATTATAAAGAAAATCCACAATTGAGAGCTTAAATGTGGAATATTTTAATTAATTATTTCGCTTTTGTAAACATTTTAATAATATCATAAACAAACGTTAACAACTTAAAGAATTTTTGCTAAAATTTTTAAATTATGATCTTTGCTAATTTTAAGTTTAATTCGTGCTAGCAATAATAAAACGTGTTGGATATTACACCCTTATTCAAGCGAGATATTCAAATGTTGTACATTAGACCGTACCACCTTACAGGCAAAAAAAAAAGTGCGCTGTACACCCTCCAATATGAAGTATTTTTGCAAGGAGGTTTCAAACAATTTTTTTTTATTTTTTTTTGCCGAACGTAGGGGTCGCCATTTTACATTTTTTGTTATATCTTTGGTATTTACAGTCGGATCTTAAAGTATGATACATCGATGTTTTTCTCTCGAGGAGACCAGTGTTTTGTTCTAATGACATTTTGACCTCAAGTATCCCGTTCTAGTAGTTAACCACCAGATCTCAGTTGCTAAAACCCTAATGTACCACCCTAATGTCAGAAATTAAAGCTCGCAAAAAATCATTAAACTTTTGCTACGGAAGTTTTTCGCTAAACCCAGTAGGGTTGCCGAAAGTAGGGGTCACCTTTTTAAATTGAATTTTTACTATATAGCAAAACACTGGTCTCCTCGAGGCAAACAAATCGATATCGGCTTCCAAAAATGCACCATATTGGATGGTGTACGGTGAACTTTTTTTTTGAGGTACGGTCTATTGTACATATCATAATAAAATATTAAACTAACTGTTTGTTTTGAAAAAGGCGTAACTCTATTTTGCTTTTAAACGATGTTAAAGGTTTAGAGTTTTAATAGTTTAACAACACTATATAGACTTAAAATATATTATAGAGTAAAAAATCTGTTAAACGGGTTTTAAATCGATTCGATTAATTTTTTACAAATTTTTAGTTGAAACACAAATTTGAGCGAAGATTTTAGTTACCTTATGAAATGAATTCGTTCAACACAATATTAAAAATCTTCAGTATTTTACCTAATTTTAAGTGTTCATTTTGCAAAATCATTTATAACTAATTTTTAGGAACCTATTTGTTAAATTTTACACAATTTATTTTTAAAATATAATATTTTTATAGTTTTGATATTATTTGGCAGATGGCTCCATCAGTGTTTCCGAAGATTAAAACTAAGATAGATGGAACAAAACATCTTTGTGAAAATTTTATCTTCTTCCAAAATTCGATTTCATCAAATAGGCCATATCTCGAAAACTAAGTTATAATGGGCGAATTCCAGCGAAACTTCATTGATTTATGTAAATCTTCATTAATAGCATGCAGATAAGTTCCTCAGTGTTGGAACTCGTACACCCACAAGAATTATTTAGTAAAAATTCCTGAAAAATATTCCTGCACTAAGGTTTCTCAAGATTTATTTATTTTATTTGAATATAAAACAGGGCTCACGCTGTACTAAAACCTTCTTTATCGAAATGTAAGTAGATTTTTAACTTTTTTTTTAAAAATATTCCTTTTTTTTTATTAATTACCCTATTAAAAAAACTAATATGGAGCTTTATATGGTAATATATAACTTAATGTGATCCATATACCATTTCATCCGAAAAATGGCCCGATATAATTGTTTCAGTTGGTTATCACTTTTTATCTAATTGTATCAGTTTAGATCTTAACTGATTAGATTATATAGTAATTAGATGAAATTTTATCTGATTTTTGACCTGATACAATTTTATGGGTTTATGTCGCATGGTATTAGTTTAGATCAAAATAGATACATTTTTATACAAACTTATATAGTTATATCTGCATTTTGACCTGATGCAATTATATCTGCTTTAAAACTTTGATACAATTATATAAGGCAAATGTCGGATACAAATATATTTTATTTATATAAAATTGTACCAACTACGATCTAAACAGATACCGTTAGATATAAACCGGTAAAATAGTATCAGGTCAAAAATCGGATATAATTTCATCTGATTAATGTATAATTTCATTAGTTGAGATCCTAACTGATACAATTAGATGAAAACTGATACACAACTGATACAATAACATCGGGCCATTTTCGGATGAAACTGTATATTTATACCGATATAAGTTAATCACATTTTATACGACTATATGTAACTGTTTTTACTCTGGTACCCAATTCTATTATTACTTCAATTTCGACCAAAAGTTGACTTATGCTACTTTAAAAATAAACAGTTCAAAATGTTTTCAATTTTAGCCTGATACAGAAAAACTTAAAAATGCATTTTACTAAAATCATAAATTTTCTGATTTCATTTTAAATTACTAACCAAATAGTAACTATTATAATAAATTAAATTACTAACTACTAATGTAGATTATTTTTAACTAAAATATATACAATATTACTTAACTACGAACAGAACTACGAAACGCAATGAAGGTAAATAAACATTAATCTTAAATTTTTAACTAACGGTGCATGTGTATTCTATTATGCATTGTACTACAAATTTATGTAGTAGTATAAACCAGAGCTGGGTAAATAATTAATTATAGAAATTTTAAAGTAGATGTCGAAATACCTATGCTAATAAATTATTATGTTATTTACTTTAAGCAAATAAACATTGTTACGTCTTTACCTTTTAAAAACGTTGGTTTATCTCCTTTAGATAAACCTGATTCTTTTCTATTGCAATTAAAATAACCAATCTAAATTCAGACACCTTCAAAAACGTACACTCAAAATAGATTGTAGTTTAAATTAACTGAAAATGTAATTTAAAATAAATGAAATATCACTTGAAAACCGGTCTACTGACTTTTCATTTAAATCAAAAGAACTTTTCATTTATTTTTAAATGTTAATAAATAAACTACAAAATCCTTAAAAAATAAAGATTTTTTATTTATTTCCATTTTTTAAATTTCAAAAAATTAACTACAAAATCCGTAAGAATAAATGATATTTAGTTTATTTCGTTTTTTTAACTGACCTGGAAATCGAAAAGGAATTCCTTTTTTTACAAAACAATTTAAATGAAAATATTAACTGTAACAGAAAATCCGTATTTATTTGTAGTTTATTTTTTAAATAAACGACAAAATCAGTTAAAAAATATATTTCTTTGTATTTTAACTGTATAATCATTTAAAAATAAATGTACGGATAACTTTTTAAATAAACTACAGTCAGTTACTGTAATAATATTTTCAGTGTACGTTTATTTCTTTTAAATAAACCTGGCTGGTGCAATTTAAAATAACCAACACACACTTTTTGTTTATTAATTTATTATTTATTATTTTAAGACTTTATTACTTTACAAACAATTTCACAATGATTTACTAGAGCTCAACTGAACTGTAGAAACGCTACTGCGTGACTGACTTAACATAGCACAACTTAACTTCACTAATGCCAATGTGTGACTCACTCTCCAAACCTAAGCTGCAGCCCTCTTTATAGTGTAATGTCTGTGATTGCAGAATGAGCTCGAATGTTCCAGAGACACGCAGATTGTTTGTAGAACAAACTAAAATGTTCTAGAGGCACCCAGATGGTTAGCCATGGTTGTAAAACAAAGTATAAGGTTTCCGAAGCATGCATAGTATTCATAGCGGAGACACCACCCACTTGTTGTTAGCCGATACACTAACCAGGTTATGCTTAGCCAAGACACACACCAATTTAAAGTATAACACAGCATAATGGGGTATACTTAAACGTAACGTTACCAGATTGGTAGTTTTATTAAATCCCGTTTCTCGGGATATTTTTGTTCAAAAATACCAGAACTAGACCAATCAAATTTCGTAACAATATAAGTAGAAGATATTTTTACTTCAAAGTTTTATATAAAAATATTTTTTTTCTTCACTTGGGTAGTTTTACTTGGTGGAATTTTTTTAAATATTAATACCTGACATATTTTTTCAAATAAAATACTTGAAAAAATGTTCAATTATTTTTAAACAAAATACTTGCCTAAACTGATTAAGTATTTACCAGAAAATATATAAGAATATATTTTAAGTATTTTTAAGTAAAAACTATAGGAATAATATAGTAGGGCTGAGGTTAAGAACCACCATAAATGTTTTTCTCTAAAAATTATAAACACATTAATTGTCCTTTATTTTAGTAGGTTTGAGGTTAAGAAGAAGAATAAACATTTTCTTCAAAAATTATAAACACATTCAATTTGCAAATCAGACTAGATCCAGTTTCTGCCTTTTTTTATGGACAGGCTTCATCAGTGATTTTCCATTAAATTGTATTATTGTTTATATTTTCATTGTCAGATTGTCTCTATATGAATACTTTCAGAAGTGATCAAACAGACATATACAAACATTCTACTTTAGATTTCCTGTTTATCTTCTTATTTCCTCCGTGTCGCCTTTTCGCAAATGTTGCCACACTGACGTATGGTTTTTACATACAAGTGCAGGCAATTTGTGTATATTGGAGACGGATAGCCAACAGGGCATTTTTATTTTTTTTTTTTTTTTAGTTAAGTGTTGTTTTTGCAAACACGTCGTGTAGACCAAATACAATTAATTTTCCATTTAGACTAGATCTAAATTCTGCCACTTTCTACGGAAAGGCTTCTGCAGCGATTTTACATTAAATTGTATTAATTGTTTATATGTTCCCAACAAAATTGTCGGATGCAAAGAACCGATTGTAGAACAACTTGTACTTGCATGCAACCTGTTCTAATTTATATTCTATCGTCGGTGGTTTTTGTTTGAGTTTGTCCCAAAAGTAACAGGTTCTTTTCTTCCAAACCAGAACAGGTTGCTTTGAAACCGGTTCTAGAACCAGTTATAAAACTGGTTCTGCGACAGTAAAACCTTCCATTTTGACTCCCAGGAATCTGTTCTAGAACCTGTTCCACGGAACCGGTGGTAAAAACAACTGTTCTGGAACAGATTCAGGGGCAACCAGTTCAAAAGAGTTTTGCTGGGTTAATGTCAGATTGTCTCTATACCCAGCAAAAAAGAGATGCCGAAGCTATAGAAAAAGCACTACAATTGATGATCTAGATGAACTTTTTTTTAACTTAAACACTAATGATTAGTGTCCGACCGAACAGTTCGGCCAAAAAGCGACATTTGTTCGGTTTTTCGGTATTTAGAGGCATTTTTGAGAAATTCTGATACTGGGAAAATGTTTATTGAGCGGTTTAATAATATTTTGAATATCAATTTTAAGCAAAATCCCGTAGTTTAGCTGTAAAGTTAACTGTTTGGCCGCCGAACTTTTTCCAATCGGCCCAACAAACTAATCTGTTTTTTACCATGGGGTATCGAACTTGCAACCTCCTAATTGCTAGTCAAGCTCTCTACCGCTGAGCTGTTCTTGGATATAAAAGTTGACTGGCATAAAAACACCACTTTGTCATTGCGAGATATTTGCTTTATTCTTTTCAATAAAAGTACTTTTTAAACTAGTACAAAAGGTGCACTACAATTCAGTATTGTTTTCAGAACTATTTGGAATTTCTAAAGCAATTTTTCATCACTTTTATTTTATATATTTTTAAAAATTGAAAAATAAAAAAAAAATATTGAATTTTAACAAATTAATTATAAATATTAAAAAAAAAAAATAAAAAAATATTGGTCCCTCTAGGAATCGAACCCACGATCATCTGTTTAGAAATACCAAATGATTGTAGGAGCACTTTTAGAGCAAATATATGCTTTAGAAGCAATACTTAAGTAATTTTTTTTGATGTTGTTCAGAAGTAATTCTAAAAAAGCAGTAAAAAATACACTTGTGAAGCAGTTAAAGCATTTATGTGTAACGCATTACTTACATTTTTTGCTAGGATATGATAATTTTTCAACAACCCGTCGGCTACATTACAAACGTAACTATAGCTTTCTGTTATTGTTTTTCTTTTTACTCAGAAGTGATCAACACAGACACCCACAAACATTCTGTTTTTACATTTTTGTTTATCTTGCAATCTTCTTCGTGTCTCCTTTTTGGCAAATGTTGTCAAATTGACGTGTGGTTGTTACGTTCAAGAACAGGCAACTTGTGTATATATTGAGATGGGTTGCCACAGGTCAAATTTCAAAATGTATTTTAGCACAGTGTTATTTAACATCCCTACGGGGAATGATTAGTACAAATATTAACCAAAGAGAATGAATTAATTTCCTAAGTATTTTCTGATTCGTTACTTTCACTGTTGCTTTTAAAAAACTTGACCGATACCGAAATAAAAAATAAAATTCGCGGTATATTTTTTAAAATATTTTTTTATTTATTTTACTTGTTTATTTATTTTGAACTTTATTTTTTACGATTTGCTTATTTTAGCTCTTATTTTAAATTTTTATAATTTTTTGCTAAAAAATTTAAAGTTTTTTATTTTCAACGTTTTTTAATGTTAAAGCTGTTTTAGTTTTAACAATTGGTATTTCATTTAATTTTCTTTTTAACTTAAGGGCAATTTTTTAAATTTTTATTTATATTCTCAGAGTTTTTGAGGTAATTTTCTAATTATTAATTGATTTTTTAATTTAATTATGGCCAACTCAAAAAACGAGTCAACTGCCATTAAAGGACCTATCCCGTGACTGGTCAATCGGGGGCATACTGAAGGCACTTCCACTATATTTGTGTGTGTGTTAGTGCTGTTTTCTTTTCTATTTTTTCTTTTCCATTTTTTTTATTTGCTTGTAGTGTTTGTTTTTTCTTTTTCTTTTTAATTTGAACAGAAACGAAAAATATATAACTTTACCATCAGCCAGCCATCACGCATAAGCAACATTAGCTCAGATGGTAGAGCGTTTGCCTTACAAGCAGGAGGTCGTGTTATCGAGCCCTACTCCAACGCGAAGTAGATTAATTTTCATTCTTAATTTTTTATTAGTTTATTTGAAAAGCTATTTTTAGACACACCACCTTACTGTCACAAGGTGTCTAAACTGTGGCAATTGATCATTTCCAATGACAACGCCATATTAAAGTGATATGTCTCTTTCAAACAAAAAGACCGATCAACCTATCCTGCGTGTCATCTGGGACCGGTCCCATTCCCCGTAGGGATTATACAGAAAATTACAAGTACTCGTAATATTGTAATTAATATGCATTTTTATCAATTTTCATTATTTTCAAGTAAAATATTTGAATATAAAAATGTTCAACCACTTCAGAACATTTTCTAGAACATTTCCTGCAAATATTTGAAAAATTTTGGTGCCACAAATATAATGCGGCAATATATGAGTTTTATCTCCATAATCAATTTTTTTTTTTTAAATTTAGGTAAAATATTTAATTTTACAAAATTGTTTTCAAATATTTTTTATTTTATTTTTTTTTTTTAAATTTAGTCAAATATTTTTATTTCAGATATTTAATCAAATATATATATTACACAAAATTGGCCAACTATTTTTATTTGAAAAAATTCTTGTGAGTATTATTATTTGAGAAAAATCCTTGCTAGCCTTCATATTTGAAAATAGATATGAAATATTGATTTGAAAATACTTGTACTTGAACATTCATATGCAAAAATTTAAAGATATTTGTAAATTTCTCTTTAATAAAAATATTTTCAAATAATTTCCCAGCTCTGGTATAAACAAATATACTCATGTATTTATTTTGCAAATTGTCCGTTCATGATACATTTTTGTTTAAATTTATGTGTTTAAATAAAACGTAAAATTAAATTATATGAAATTTCTCTTAAATTAATACAGACACTCAAACAAAGACATTAAAAATTAATTACTTACAATAAAACCTAACAGTGATGTAAGTAAATTAACTTAATATAAATTATATACACTTGATATTAATCAATACGAATTAGAAAGTACTGCACATTGGTTTAATCCTACTTTGACGAAATTCGGTTATATTCTAAGTAGAGTAGCGAAAATTAAGGAACCTGTGTATTTTAAGCTGTTCGATCTCACTTATAAATTATAAAAACGGAATCAAAAATAATAAACCCAATATAGAACCCGGATAACAAAAGATTCAAATGCAATAGAAAAAGCACTAGAATTAATCCCAGCAAAATAAGTAAGGAAAAAGAAGTAATTAAAAAACTGCTACAGTTGAATACGAAGAATGTAACATATTTCTTCGTTTCACATATATGCATATTTAAATTCAAAGTTAGACAATAACTAATATTCTCAGCCTGATAGTAGCAGCAATCAGGGTTCAAATCTCAGCAAAGATATTATAGTTTCTTTTTTAAAAATGTTGGTTTTTAATTTTTATTTAAAAATAAAAAAATAAAAATTGTTGTTTTTCGACCTTTTTAATTGATTAATTAGAAATTTATTAATTTAGTTCGAGGCCAATTTTCTTATTATGAATTAACATAATCAGTACTTTTTTCGAAAACTGCTATTTTTATTTATCAGGATACTCTCCTGACAAATACTTCACAGAGTTTTTGCTTTCAAAAACCTCTACACTGAAAGGACGATCGTTTCAGGGATTTATTATCGTTTATTGGTATTTATGTAGTCGGAAGTTCGATTCCCGACATTACCATATTTTCTTTAAAAACATTAACAATTGAAAAAAAGTTTTTTTTAGGAAAATAGGTTCTTATTTAAAAATATATTTTTAGACATTTTTTTTGTGTAATACTGTAGGCATATTGGTAATCAGTTATTCTGATATAAATGTAATAAAAAAGTAACTACTTACGATTACCATGAAGTTGGCAATGTTTTTCTACTCTGGGTAGTCCAGGTAGTCTGATATAAATGTAATAAAAAAGTAACTACTTACGATTACCATGAAGTTGGCAATGTTTTTCTACTCTGGGTAGTCCAATAAATAATGATACCTCCATTACCGTTTCTACTGTGGGACGGGTAATTATTTTTATTGCATGACACCATCATTAAATTTGTGTCAACAAACTTATTGTAAATTAACTTTATTTATTCTTAACTTTAAAGAGTTTATTTTTTCAAGTGAATTTAAATCTAAATTGTGTTTATTTTAACTAACTAGTGCATAATGATCTTGAATGACTTGGTAATAAATAAACAATTTGGCTAAAACGTTTCGGGCACATGCATTTTGTGCAATTTGTTGCTATTAAGTCTGTTTGTGTTATTTTTGTTTTGGATGATTTGATGCCACAATAAAATACAAAAGAAAAACACACATGTACACAGAAATTGTAACACAAATTGAAAAAGCCGAATTGCAAGAGAAACAATTTTCCGGAAAAAGAGTATATTTCTCTTTAGGTGCTGGTATAATGAAAAAAAAAAATACTGGGAAATGTTTAATACATAAAATTTTCCTAGTTGAAGATTTACATTTAGCCCAGCATCTTTGTGTTTTTCATGAAATATTTTCGACAAACAGTTTGTGTTAAAAGCTTAAAGCGAAACGTTGTGGTCGCGTCGGAAAGTTTTTAAAACGTGTCAAAACGTAACGCCTAAAGTTTAAATTTTAAAGTGCAAATGAAAGCAAAAAGTTAAATAATAACGACCTTAACTATAAATTGGGTCTAAAATTTAATATTTAATTGAAATTAAAAACAAAAATAAATAATAGAAAAAAGTAAAGAAAATTTAAAAATTTTTGGAATAAATATTAAAAAGAATATATAAAAAAAATTAAAAAAAAGAAAATTCAAAGAAAAATTTTAACAAAATATCAAAAAAGAATTTAAAAATATTAATTAAATTTTTAATGTATTTCAACATTTTGAAAAGCAACGTGAAATTGTCATAATCAAGGTTATTTTATGTGAAAAAAAAACAAAAATTATTTTAAAATATTGTCGTCTACTGGCCTGTTTATATGGGTCGTATACGCTACATCTTTAAACGCACTTAAAAAAAATTAGTGTTTGATTTAAAAGAGCTTTTTGTGTTTAAAAATTAAAAATTTTTGTTGGTCGGTCGTTTATTTTTAACGATTTGAATATGTATACAATTTAAAATAATGTCTCGTGCAAATATTTTTATTTTTAAAAATTTTCTTATTCTTTTGGTTTAAGTTTTCCTTTAGAATAAAGGGTAACGTAAAAAAGTGTATAATTTAGTTGAGTGGTCTACAAAGAGATAAAAGTAACTTTTTGATAATTACTTCAATTTGTGATGTTTAATTAATAAAAAATATATTTTATTTGCTTTAATCGAGAGAAAATATTAAAAGTAATTCAAAATTGCTATGGAGTTTTTAAAAATAATTCAATATTTTCTCGTTCTGTAAATGCTAAAACTAAAAAATAAAAAGATTTGGAATAAAGAAAAAATAAAATAGTGATAATAGAATTAGTGCTACGAGTAATAAAATAATTTGTTTACTATTTACAATCAAAACAAGGTATATTACAAAGAAAACAAGGCATATTTTAAGAAAATTCATGCACAAATTCCTAAAAAATTATCAGGGGAAGTTTTTTTTTGGCATTTGCTAATAAATAAATTTTTTTTTCCATTTTTCCAATTAAGTATTTTGTAAAAACTACATTTTTGTAATTCTTGCCAAAAAAGAAGCATTTGGAGAGAAATAGAGTTTTTTAAATAACTTTTAGAAAAAATTTGCAAAAAAAATTTGTCTTAATGTTGGTAAAAACGAAATTGAAGCATTTTTTATAGCAACGGAAATTTCAAACTATAGAAATTTATATATATTAGAGCGACTCACCTTATATGGACAAAATAAACCTTGGTTTGTTTTATGATGCTTCCCAAAATATTTCGGGTCTAGCTATGAGATCTCACGAGCTGGACCATTTTTAAAAAAAGGTCTTTTTTTTTAGTTTTTGTAAGAATTTTGCATTTTAGCTGAAGACAACATACTCAATATGGGTATCATATAAAAGATTTCTTAGAGGTGCGTCCAGCGGTATATATAACATGTTCAAGCATATCCCGACATGTCCTATTTTCAAGGATATTCAATAAAAAAAAAACAAAATTTTGACCCTTTTATACAGAGATATCTGTGATTGAAATGTCAAATTTACATATCATAATCTATAGACGATTTAAGTGAACACGTGTTTCAGATTTTTTGAAACTCGGGATTTTCTGCGTTTTATCAGAAATTTAATGTGGTGGAAGCAATATGTTCTAAATGGGGCATTATGGATACCAAAACTTTTCTTTTGACAAGTAAATCATCGCTGAGTGGATATAGTTTAGCATTTTGCAAATTAATACATTTTTCACGGTGCTCTGTGCCATTTTAAACTATCTCGCTCCTATAAGAGCTTTACCCATTTTGAGAAATCTACAGAAGACGAGAACAATATGGGAATCCGTAATAAATTAATTGTTGTGAATAATTTTCTCCGTCAATTCATTTTCCCAATTCTAGTTACCCTTATACAAAGTAGGTACAACATATGTAGATAATATACCTCAACAACCAATTTTCGATTTGAATTTTGATACATGATTTATATACCCAGAAAAAAAAAAATTGGAAGTAATGCTTTACAAACTACTT
This sequence comes from Leucophora obtusa, assembly GCA_949987735.1. Lineage (NCBI taxonomy): Eukaryota > Metazoa > Arthropoda > Insecta > Diptera > Anthomyiidae > Leucophora > Leucophora obtusa. The sequence continues at coordinate 192,113,621 of OX465297.1, forward strand.
CTTTCAATGCTTCACAAGTATCCTTTAGTGTATTTTTACTGCTTTTTTAGAAGTTATTCTGAACAACAACAAAAAATCACTTCTTTCATTGCCTCCAAAGTATCCGTTAATATTTTTTAACAGCTTTTTGAGAATCACTTCTGATCGACATCCAAAAAATCACTTAAGTATTACTTCTAAAGAGTAATTGTTCTAAAAGTGATCGTAAAAAGTGATTTTGGTATCATTTGGCATTTCAAAACAGAGGGTCCCGGGTTCGATTCCCGGCGGGACCAATATTTTTTTTAGATTTTTTTTTAATACATATTTATAATTAATTTGTTTATATTCAATATTTTTCAATTTTTAAAAATATGTATATTAGGGTGTCCCTTATAAGGTGTTTGAGCGATTTTCGATACGCATACCCTCCAATTTTTTTACAAATCGTCCCAAATTAACAAAATCGATTTTTTTTTGGAAACGTTAACCCATGCCGATTAATATTAACCCGTGCCCATTAATATTAAAAATTCCCAAAAATCTAAATTTTGAAAAATTTAGTGTTTTATTTCATTTATCATTTAATATAGTCAAAATGATTTAGATTTGGAATTTTGACTTCATCGGATATTATTAACCCACTTTAGCCTAGAATCCAATATGACCCACGAATTTGATAAAAATGCAAAAACGTGTTTTTTTGAATTAATTTTAAAGATTTTTTAAAATACCTAATTTGCAGATGTCGATTGCTAGTTGTACCACATAATAGTTGATATTGAAGAAAAATAAAAATAAATTGGAAAAATGATAATTCGAGTTTGTGTTTAGAGCGTAAAAGTTAACTCCATATGGATCATGTAACATAAAATAATTGTTTTTATCCAGTTGAGATTTTTTTTCTTCAATTTAATGGCTTTACAATCTTGTTGTCATAATTAGTATTAAGTTTCATGGGTCTTTTCTGACCCCAGACCACTAAGGGTTAGATATTTGTTTAAACAAATGTAAAGATAATTAAAGTCTAACCAAAGCTAAGTAATATTTTTCCGAAAACTATGTAAAGTTTGATGAAAACATTCAAATTTTGTTAAATTTTTGACAAAATAAGCAATTTTTGTAAAATGTCCTGGAAAGCAGTCGCTCCAAACACAAACTCGAATTATCAGTTTTCCAATTTATTTTTTTTTTCTTTAATATCAACTATTATGTGGTGCAACTAGCAATCGATATCTCAAAATTAGGCATTTTAAATAATCTTTAAAATTAATTTAAAAAAAACACGTTTTTGCATTTTTATCAAATTCGTGGGCCATTTTTGATTCCAGGCTAAAGTGGGTTCATGATATCCGATGAAGTCAAAATTGCACGTCTGAATCATTTTGACTATTTCAAGTGAATAAAGGAAAGAAAATAAAGGGTTTTTCAACAGGGACGCTACTAAAGTAGAAATACAGGGACAGCAAACGACGCCATATTTCTTGCCGCTCTTTTGACATTTCTCTTCAGTAAGGTTTGCCATTTCATGATAGAAAGATATACGAGCTAACAACGAGTCGAAATTATTAAAATTTACTACCGAATTTCGGAGTCAGTGGCCTCAACGTTAGGAGCGCTAATTCCAATTTATGGTCGTCATAATCGTCCTAGCAGATCAACAATTGAGCGTCTAGTGGAAAAATTTGAATCCACAGGCACAGTACAAAATGTTTCCGTGCCAGTGAGACAAAGAAGTGCCCGTAGTGTCGAGAATATTGCTGCCGCTGAGGCTTCAGTTGAAGAAAGCCCAAATGTGTCTCTCACACGTCGTTCTCAAGCGTTGGGCATCTCTGTGACGTCGTTGTGGCGAATTTTGCGAAAAGATCTTGGCCTACATCCTTACAAAATCAATTTGACGCAAGAACTGAAGCCGCTTGACCACCAGAAGCGTCGTATGTTCGTGAAATGGGCTGAGCAACAACTTGAAAATGATTCGGATTTTCATCGAAAAATCATCTTCAGCTCATTTCTGGCTGAATGGCTTCGTCAATAAACAAAATATGCGTTATTGGTCAGACAGCAATCTACAAGTACTCCATGAGTCATCATTGCATACCGAAAAAATTACGGTTTTGTGCGGTTTATGGGCCGGCGGCGTCATTGGGCCGTACTTCTTCCGTGATGATCAAGACCGGCACGTTACTGTGAATGGGAATCGCTACCGTTCAATGATAACCGAATATTTTTGGCCCCAATTGGATGATATGGACTTGGAGGACATGTGGTTCAAACAGGACGGCGCCACAAGCCACACAGCAAATGTCACAATCAATTTATTGCAAACCAAGTTTGGAAAACGTGTTATCTCACGAAATGGTCCAGTCGATTGGCCGCCGTTGGACTATTTCCTGTTGGGCTACGTCAAATCTATGATATATGCCAACAAGCCAGCGACGATTGATGAACTTCGTACGAATATCGAACGTGAAATAGCAGCAGTATCCGCCGATTTATGCTTGAAAACCGTCGAAAATTGGGAATTTTTAATAATAATACACTTTTTTTTAAAATGGGCCATTTTTGGCCGCAACTCGGCACGGGTTAACGTTTTCCAAAAAAAAAAAATCTCTGTTAATTTGGGACCATTTGTAAAAAAATTGTCCCTTTATAAGGGACACCCTAGTAAGCATGTTTATTGTAGGGCTTTACTACCAGATTATAAAAATAAAACTTTGTTTAAAATTGGTTCATAAATCGAAAAATGGCAAGCTTTTAAAAATTTTATATCCTCAAGATGCCTACTTTGGAGTCTAGTAGCGTAGCTCCCCGTGTGTTTTCTATGGGCTTGTGAAGTTTCGTCTGAATTCGCCCAGCCGATAAGAAATGGCTGAATTATTTTCAAAATATTTCGAAAACACCCAAATGTTTAAGGTTTTTTTTATTTAGATTTTTGTATGCAAATTTGTAAATTTTATATCGTGTCTCAATTACAATAATAGATATGGAATATCGCGTTTCGGATCAATTATATGCAACTCACTATATGTCAATAGTGACGATTTAAGAATATTGTGAATAATTTAATTTTTTAAACAATAACAAGCATTTTTCATTTATTCGCCGAAAATAATACACTTTTGCGAAACCCTTTTAATCGTGCTTTTTTCTTCATAATCAATGTTGTCTTATTTTTAGTTAATGCTGAATATAAACGAGACGCGACGTTCTGACGACACAAGTTTATATTATTTCGCTTAAACTCAAAGAAAAACATATAAAGCTCACAATGTAGAAATTTCATATACTGTTTCATTTAATGAAACCACAAAACAAGCCTCTTTCAGCTCTAACACTAATAAACAGCTGGTATTATTTGTCATGTACCAACAAAAAGAAAATATATGTATATATGAAATAAAATATAAAAAGAATTCCATATAAATATTTATGAATTAAGTGAAAGTAACAAAAATATATTCATATAAAAAATCTATAAAAATCTCTTCACAATCATTAATCAATACACAAAGTATTAAATTGAATTAAACGCTACATATAACATATTTTACGATTGCCTATAAGTGTGTTTGAAGAAAACTTTAACATACTAAACAACAAAATCTAAAAAAAAAAATATATATTAACTTATTTATAGTGGTGGCATCTCAGCCATATTGGCATCTTTTTATATTTATATTTTATTTTTATTCTATACATCTTTAAAGAATTTAGTTCAAGTACCAAACAAATAATAAAAAGTGTATGAGAAAAGAAAATATATCTAGTATAAATATCGTGCTCTTCGATAAAAAAAAAAAATATTTAAAAAAAAACATATAAAAAAGTGTGAATAGTAAGAAAGTAAGAAAAAAAATATATATATAAAAAATTCTTAAAGGAATTTCTACACTCAGAGAATAATTACAATTCAACATTTTCAAATTAACGGAAAACCGAGGTGATAAATCTAATGTAAGTTTTAAATATTTTATAAAATGTTTTCAGCTTTATTTTACAAAAACACCCAGTAAGTTTTCGAGCAATAGGCACTCAAAGTTGAAAATTCACGTTTAGTGAGATCGCACTGAGAGAATTATCTGCATGATATTTGTGATTTTTTGCATAAAATCAATGAAATTTCACTGAAACTCGTCCATTGAAAATTTTCATTGAATTAATGGAATTTTTCATATAATGTTGTGAAAAATTTCATTTTATTTGCTAAAAGTTTCCCACACTAAATGAAAAGGTTTCATTAAAACTAGATTCATAAAATACATGAAAACAAATGTAAGAAATTTTTCATTTACATTGCGAAGAAAACTGCATTAGTTTATTAAACAATTTCATTAAAACTCGTCCAGCAAAATTACCTCTGTGCGTTAATTGTTCTACATTACTCGTATCCTACTTTGTGTATCAAATTCTTAAACGGGTTTCACAAAATTTTTGAGTTGCTTTTTTTAAACTTTCGCAATAGTTTTTCCTTAAAACCTGAAAATAAATTAAAAAAGGATTACCTATTTTACGTTTAAAATAATTTTATTTTGTCGTTGAAACAACTGTATTGATTATTGTAAGTGTTCTTCAAATTGCAAGACGCACAGAGGAGTATTTGACCCGAAAAGCTGGCCAAATTTATTAAACGTGTTTTTTAAACTAAAACTTCGGGGATTTTGATATTTTTCGGTTTAGTTTGATAAAAAGATTCCAGTGGCGGATTTTTGGAGGGTTCGTGTTGATTTTGACCCCCCTCTCTCTCGCACTTTTTTTTTTTTTTGTTGGATTAACACTCAGTGGATGCCCCCTATTAACGCAGTGCATTGTGTTGGTATTAGGAAAATAGGTTATGGGGAGGAGGAAAGGAGGAGTAGTGTTTGTGAATATTTGATTTGAATTTCTCTACATTGTAAGTAACAGGGCAGACTTCTGCGGCGAGTTTATTCCACATACGGCTGGTGCGACTGATAAACGAATTCTCTCTGTAATTCGTTGTGCGATCTACTGGACAATCGACTACAAACGGATGTACTAGGCGAGTATTACGAATAAAAACTCGGGCTCTGGGGATAAGTTCACTTATCTCAGCAGAACACTTCCCATAGTAATATCGATAGAACAGAGTCACACAACCCACATTCCGACGATGCTCCAATGGGCAATAGAGCTGGATATTCTACTGTCATTGTTAAGCGCCGACGCCCTCTCTTGCACACGGTCCAGAAGCTCCAAAATAGACTTCGAAGCTCCTGCCCATATATGGGAGTTGTATTCCATCTTCGGTCGGATATAGGTGGTATAAATATTGAGTAAATCGGATGGAGTGAAGTACTTCTTGCACCGACGTAGAAAACCTAGACACTTGAATGCTTCTTTCGAAACTTGGAAAACATGCTTATTCCAACGGACGTCACATTGAATCTTCATGCCCAGAACATCAAGAGTATCCGATTCCTCAATATCGATATCACCCATATTTACAGATGGCAGTGTTGACCCCACAGCCCTATGGGTCAACATACAACATTGGGTCTTGCGTGCATTAAAGTCGACCTTATTCACACGACCCCACTCTGAGATTGTAGAAAGGTCACGATTGAGTGTGTCATTCATAATTTGCCTTTTGCCCCCAATCTCCTCAAGGCTTGGCCTACTATTGAAGGAAAATGAATGACAAATGTTGCTGTCATCTGCAAAAGAGTAGATAGGGTTGAAAGTTTGACCAAGAAGGTCGTTGAGAAAGATAAGAAATAGGGAAGGAGAAAGAACAGAACCCTGCGGTACCCCTGAATTTAGCTGAAACTCGTCGGATGAGATCCCATCTATAACAACACGAATAGTGCGATCTATGAGAAAGCTCGAAATAAAACGAGCGAAGTCCATTACCCACACCAAATAAGAATGAGAGTTTCCAATTTTTTTTATATTGTATTTTAATCCTTTATCGACCAAAGTTTGAAGATACATATAAGGAAAGTATTTCAGATTATTTTGTGTGCTTTTGCAACACCCCCTAGTGGAAATATTTGGAACTAAAATTCAAATTTTGACATGCTGTATCTCCGGAACTAGTCAATATTTTTCCAAAACTAAAATGCGGAATGCGGATTGGTCTACACAACCTAGTTCAGGATGGCGTTGGATTTTGCCATACACTCAAAAAAGTTTGACAGTTACTACATGATCAATAATTGTTTTTAACTGTAATTACTGTTGTTTTTCTATGGAAAAATGGAAAGCAACTGTTATGACTGTTATTTAAGTATACAACTAACGAAAAGTACTGTAATTTCGTAACAATTGCTTAAAGCAGTTATTTTTAATATCATAATGAACAAGTACCAAAACAGTACTTTAACAGTAAACAGTTCTTTTTGTTAGTTATTTAAAAAATAAAAAATTTCGTTAAAAATTCTTGTTTAGTTTATATATGTTATTATTGATATATTTCTACACTTAAAATAATACGTCACTAGAAAAATCGGTCAAACCGGTTTCAAATCGATTTGACTAATTTTTAACAAATTTTTAATTGAAACACTGATTTAAGCAACGATTTTAGTTATCTTTATTTAACACAGTACTAAAAATCCTCAGTAATTTAATTAATTTTGAGTGTTAATTTTCAAAATTATTTATAACTAATTTTTAAGAACCCACTCGTTAAATTTTACAAAATTTATTGTTAAAAGGTAGATGGCGCCACCAATCTATCCGAAGTTTTAAAGATGGCGCAATTTCTTTCCCTCTCGATGTTTTAAAATGGCCCATATCTCGAAAACTAAGAGAGATAGAGCAAAATTAACGAAAATTTCGACTACCCCTAACCGTGAAATGGGTCATCTCTATCCAAAAATAGACATTGGCGGGACTTTGGACCCTCGGAAATTTTTAATAAAAATTTTCCACTTCATAAAAAATGTTTGCTCCTTTGGATTGCCCTTATATGCCCTCACATGATATGGACTAGGGCCGGGGAGGGTTCTGAGACCCTAAGTTTGAATAAATTCTACGACTCAGTATAATTACAGGTAAAACTGTAGTTTTAAAATTTTTATACCCTACACCACTACGTGGAGAGGGTATTTTAAGTTTGTGCTGATGTTTGTAACACCAAAAAATATTGGTCCTAGACCCACCTTATAGTATACCGATCGGCTCAGAATTTTTTTTATTTCGATTACAGGTCGCAAATATTAAGATATTTTGATTAAATTTGGGACACCGACTAACGTCGGCCCAAGGACGACGCCTATTGATTTTGGTTGAAACCGGTCCATGTTTAGACCTAGTGTCCATATAAGGGAACCCCCAAAATTTTCTTTTTTACACGCTGCAGCTCGCAAATACGAAGATATTTCAATGAAGTTTGGTACACAGACTTTGCCCAAGGACGACTATTGATTTTGGTTAAAATCGGTCCATGTTTAGACCTAGTGCCCATATAAGCGTACCCCTCGAAATTTTCTTTTTTACACCCTGCAAGTCACAAATACGAAGATATTTCAATTAAATTTGGTTCGTTGACTCACATGGTCCCAAGGAAAAAGCCTATTGTTTCTAGATATGATCAGTCCATATTTGGACCTATCGCCCATATGGAATATATTTTCAATTTTCTCTTCTTTTATGATTTTATAGAAAATTTTGACACAAGTCTCTTTTAACCCATTCAAATTTCGGATCCAAACATTAGTTGGCTTTAAATCAGACCGGTGTAGGGTTTTATATAGTCGGCATGCCCGACTTTAACTTTTTTACTTGTTTTACATAAATTTAGATTTCTTAAATTTTAACAAAAAAAATTTGAAGATCAACAAATTTTATTTTAAGCCAAAAAACAAGAATAAATTTTGTTAAAGTAACAAATTTTTCTGTTCATCCAACAGACTTATTATTTTGAGTGTAGGAATGCCTCAACTATATTTTTCGACCTACCCTAATGCATATTATTAATTTACAAAGTTTTAAAGGGATTATAACCACAATTGTGGTTGTTTATGATAAATTTTCTCTGCGCATTATGTTCGAAAAATATTCAGCCATAATTATCACTTCAGTTATGGATATAATTTCCGAAAAAATATCAGACATAATTCCTAATCTTGAAATGGAGGTAGTGCCCTTGGGGGCAATGCCCGGAGACCATAAAAATTCCTTCTCGCTATATTTCATGGTTTAATTAAATGATTTTATCGGTGTTGCCGAAATATTATTAGTAAATTTTTTAAAATGCTTAGGCCCGTTCAATTATCTAAATTTATGCCCTAGTTAGCGTTAACCACTGATAAAAATATTTTTTTAATAACTTATTCGGATAAAATTTAGATTTTGAGAAAATTGTGATTCAGAATGCGAAAAATTGTTTTTTTTTACTTATTTTGAAATACGTGTATCTAAATAGCTTAAGATTTTTTATCACAATCGTACTAAAGTACTAACTTTGTTCTCTAAAATATATAATATAATATAATATAATATAATATAATATAATATAATATAATATAATATAATATAATATAATATAATATAATATAATATAATATAATATAATATAATATACTATATATTATAGGAAAAATTGTCATTTGAAAACAACCCAATATCACATTTTTAATATAAGACTAGGCCACGGAACCGACCAGCTTAAATTTACATTTCGGTGCCAACATGAATCACCTCTCAAAGCTCAAATAGTTGAAGGCTTGATGAGGTGTGTTATCAATGATTTGCAGAATTTTGGTACACGTAAAATAAAAGACTATTGAATTTAATTCTTAAATATAAAAAAACGCATAGAAATCACTCGCGAATTAACAAAATGTGAACCAATCCAGTTTTAGATATTGTAAAAGCTTGTGAGGAACCCCAAGAGTTGCCAAAAACGTGTCATTTTATGTCATATAAACAACACGCAGTTTTGACTCATAGTTACAAAAGGATACAGAATCATGTGATTATTTTTCTACTCATTTTGCTTACATAGATTGCTTTAATTTAATAAACAAATCACAAAATTGTAACAAAATTTTTTTTTTATAATTTTATAGGGGAATCATGCCGGCATTCAAAATAATCCTATAGTACAAATAATTAATATTAATTTTATAGACTCACCAAATGTATTTAATTAATTCGCGTAGTTTGTAAAAAGGCATAATCATTTTATAGTATTAAGCGACCGATGATCTTTAAAAAAATTATATGGTCAAGGGTATTATTTTTTTATGACCAGTAACACACAAAAAACCACGCGAAAAGCCTTCAATTTTCCCGTTTTCAAATAATTTTTTTTTATTATTTATTTTTGGTTTTACTTTTTCTTTTGTTTTCTTTGTTTCGTAAGGTTAACAACTATTGACAAATTAGTATTTTTAAATTTTCCTAGGGATAAATATTTAGGATGGGTTAGTTACACATAGTTAAATTAAAGTTAACTGCTCGAGTAAAGTTAATGGGCCTTAATTTTGTTCTCAGTGTATAGATTTTTTATTTTGTTATTTTTCACTCACATCGTGTGATCTATATTGGGTGTATGTGACCTCCACACAATTTTATAAAAAAGAAAAATCTCAGCACCTGCTGCCAATAAACGAGCGCCAGCTACAACTTTTAACTAGTACACTATATGTGTATTAGAGTGTCCCGATATTTTGCGAATCATGTTAACAGTGGCGCTCAAACGATGCATAATTTTAGGCTGATGACTGATAACAATCGAACATTTTGCAAAGAATATGTTTAGATCTCTACAAGAGTTCAAAGTTTGAAATTTGAAATTTGGCGGGAAAATGCTGTTTTTTTCTTCTTTTTTTTTTGCAAAATATCTCAGCAGAAAGAGGGTGTTAACTAAGGCTTGCGCACGAAATAACTAGTGCACGAATTAATCGCAATAATTTTTGAACTAAAATAACATTTTATTGAAAGGAATTTCATTTGAATTTACATTTTACTAACAATTAAGATATACTAATTGTTATGTATGAAAGTTTCAACTTCACCTAGAATACCTCCCATTAGGGCTTTAACGGTACTTTCAGAGATATTCTGGCTTGACAAACTCCATTTAAGAGAAAAAGTTTTAAAGTTATCGGCGATTTTGCACACTTCATCACATTTTACCTAGTAATAAGACTTCCACACTTAAAATACTACGTCAGTAGAAAATTTTTTCAAAAGGCTTTTAAATCGATTTGGCTAATTTTTAGCAAATTTTTAGTGCATAAACTGATTTAAACAAAGATTTTAGTTATCTTCATTTAACACAATACTAAAACTGCTCAGTACTTTAATTAATTTTGAGTGTTAATTTTCAAAATTATTTATAATTAATTTTTAAGAAAATATAATATTTTCATATTATTGTTATTACCCGATAGATGGCGCCGGTAGTGTATCCGAAGTTTTAAAGATGGCGCTATTTCTTTCCCTCCCGAATTTTTTAAATGGCCGTATCTCGTAAACCAAGAGAAATAGAGCAAAATTGAAAACTAAGAGAGAAAGAGCAAATTCTACCCTAACCGTGTAACCAAAAATGGGCCTTGGTGGGGCCTTGTAACATCGGAAACTTTTACTAAAAATGTTCCACTTCATAAAATGGCCCATATCTCGAAAACTAAGCGAGATAGGGCAATATTTTTGCTCCTGTGGAGTGCCCTTACATGCCTTTACATCATATGGACTAGGGCCTTAAATTTCAACAAATTTTACGACTTAGTATAATTACAGATAAAACTGTATTTTTACTAATTTTTTAATTAAATTTAGATTTTAGCAAATATGTATGTTTTTTTATAGAATTTTATTTTTGCTCCTGTAGAGTGCCCTTACATGCCTTTACATCAGATGGACTAGGGCCGGGGAAGGTCTCGAAACCTTAAATTTCAACAAATTTTACGACTCAGTATAATTACAGATAAAACTGTATTTTTACTAATTTTTTAATTAAATTTAGATTTTAGCAAATATGTATGTTTTTTTAATAGAATTTCCTTGAAAATAGGACATGTTTGGATATGCTTGAACGTGTTATATATACCGCTGGATGCGTCTCAAAAAACCCTTTATATGATACCCTTATTTTCTTCAGCTAAAATGCAAAATTCTTCCAAAAACTAAAAAAAATCATTTCTTAAAAACGGTCCAGCTCATGAGATCTCATAGCTAGACCCGAAATATTTTGAGAATCGTCATAAAACAAACCAAGGTTTATTTTGAGGGGGGCACTTTTTTTACAATTTCATAGTACCGCGAATAAAAGATTTTCCATTTTTTTTCACCAGACGCTTAGAGGTGAATAATTTTATATTCACCTTGAAGGTTTTTCACTTCAATAATTTTTTGCACCTTAACATTTTTTTTCACCACAAACATTATTTTCACATCCAGAAACAGTATTTACTTGAAAGTTATTATTTTTTCTTAAATTTTTTATTTTCAACAAAGAGACTGTGGATTTCAAAAAAAAAATAGGTAAAACCGTATTGAACGGTTTTAGTTGCTTTTCTCAAAAATGAGAAACTTCAAACACTGGTAGATGACTTTTAGTACCCACCAAAATGTTGTTGCTAATCAGCTTAAAATTACTCTTCGTTTGATTGCTAATAGTTAATGCGATACAAAATTCGGGTCACCCTAATATGTATAGCTGCTAAAGCTATGACACTGTATAATTTCTTTTAGCCACATCAGCAGCAACAACAACATATTTTATACCAAAAACAACATATTTTACATCAACAACAATTACAAAAAACATTAAAAATAAACCGTTGAATAGACAGACCTTGTACGTACAAATACCGGCTAAAAACATTAGCCCACATTTTATTTTGTTCTATTGATGTTGTCTTCTTACTACAAGACATCTATGGTTGACATACATATACATTCATACATGCTTACAATGCTGTAGTGATAACAGATGGAAAGTTGTTACGTACCTATACGTGGCTTTTCTTACAACTACGTGTGATTTTTTATTTTATTTAAAAATAATGTTTAATTTTCTATTGTATTGATTTTAATCTGATAAATAGCTTGAAAGTATTTAAACAATATAATGTTGTTTATTAGACTAGAATAATAATTTTTTATTCTAAAGGAATTTTTTTGTGAATTCTTATAGAAAATAAACAATTTTTTATCTGGTGTGTTTATTAAAAATTAAAAATAAACAGCCTTAGGTAGTGTATTAAAAATATTTAAATTTGAATGAAAATAAGAAGCTGCATTAACATGTTGCCTTAATTAATAATGTGTTAAAGTACTATTACGAATATAATAAATATTAAAAAAATATCGAGGGCTTATATTCAATAAGGGCTATCTACAAATACACAGTTGTTCAGGAAAGCTAAAAAATCATTTAGTTGATGTATTATGAACATTTTTCTTAGTTAATCTTCCAATATATTTATAATAAATGTCTGCTAATTATAAATTGAGCTAATTATCTCAGTAAAAGGCAAATCTTGGTCTAATCTACGTTTCGTTAAAGAAAACAATTTTTGCTTTTATTTGTATAATTCAGATCCTAGCCAACTAGTCCAAAACCATTTTAAAAAAGTCACTTCAGGATTGGTTCCGCGAGAGTAACATTCGAACGAGTACCAGATCTGTTAACTATTTTTCGCCCTTAAATTGTGATTTTCAAACCAGTTATACAACTACCATGATATAATTTTGGGTATATCATTAATGAATTTATTCATGAGTGCAATGAAAGTTTTAATTGAAAAGTCCCAAAGAACGGTCTCATTCAATCAGTTGAATAATATCATATTTAGAAAAAGTATTCGTATCATTAAACAAATAAAAATTTCAAAGAAAGTATGACATTTTTTTCATTAATTTTAAGATAAACGTTATGAAACCTTCATATGTTTAACGTAATTTATTCGTTATTTGTATGAAATATTTTCATAAATATTTTTTATTTTAGCATAGACTTAATGAAGTTATTTTATTAGGGCATGAAATTATTTTTGGTATAATGATTTCTTCATAGTTTTAATGAATCCTTTCATAGATTTTACAAAAATATTTCATTGAACGAATGAAAATTTTTTAAAATAAGCAATTACTAGAGGTATGTATAGTTGATCCTTTTTAATTGTTAGATTTCAGTAAATTGCGGAGAATAAAAATTGCAAAAAAATCGGCCAGCAGAGTAGAATAATTTAACAAAGAACATTTATTTACCAATTAAAAAAGATCAACTATACATACATACCTTCATACATCTCAACTACGGAATGCATCCCGCGATTTTCTTATGCAAAATTTTCCAACGCTTTGAAAATAGTAAAAATTTTACAATAGCCTAGTTCGTTCACTTACTACAATTTGCTACTTTTACTATAACTGGAAAAATTTAAAAAGTAAACAAAACAACAACTGTAGTAAAAATAGTAAGATTTTCGAGTAAACGAACAAAATGATTAATTTCCCAGCAAAAAAAATTGCAAGTAATGCGTAATAAACTACTTCTTTTAATGCTTCACAAGTATCCGTTAGTGTATTTTTACTGATTTTTTAGAAGTTATTCTGAAGAACTTCAAAAAATCACATCTTTCATTGCTTCCAAAGTATCCGTTAGTATATTTTTACAGCTTTTTTGGAATTAGTTCGGAACAATATCCAAAAAATCACTTAAGTATTGTTTCTAAAGAGTAATTGTGATTTTGGTATCATTTGGCATTTCCAAACAGAGGATGCCGGGATCGATTCCCGGCGGGACCGATATTTTTTAATTTTTTCTTTTAATTTTTCTTTATTCTATTAATTTTTTTTTTTAATATTTATAATTAATTTGTGTAAATTCAATATTTTTCTAATTTTTAAATTTTTACAAATTTGTATATATAAAAAAAAGGTGAGAAATTGCTTGCTTGCACCTGTCAAAATAGTACTGAAAACAATATTGAATTGGAGTGCACCTTTTACACTTGTTTAATAAGTACTTTTATTTGGCGTTTTTTTTAATCACCTGGATTCAGAATTTTTCATACAAAAAGTGGATTTATTAAATCCAAAAAAAGCTGGATTTAATAAATCCATAATAAAAGCACAAATATATGAAACAGCCTATTAATTTAATGTCAGAAAAAAAATGTGAATAACAATTAAAAGAGAAACAAAAAAATTTAAAAACTAACAAATAAAAGGTTTTTATTAAATTTTTTTTATGAAATATGTTTAGAAAAAAAACTACACCTCACCAAATACATATTTTTAATCTTGGACATGGAGAAATACCTGAAATAGAAATGACAATTTTTCACTCTACAGTAAGTAATTTAATTAAATCCAATTAGTGAATACTAAATATTGCAATGGAATTTTTCAATTGTGTAAAAATATAAATTGAAGTGATAAAACTGAAAAGGCAGACTTTTTATCGGTGTTTTATATAAAATATAATTAAAAATTAAAAGTTAAAGTAAAATCCTTCATCATCGAATTCGGTATTAAAAATTAGGGTGAAAGAAGTGTCGGACAGAAAATTCTTTTTAAAATAGAGAGAATCTAACCCCATCTGTTGAGCACTTTTATAAATACTTTTTGGATTTATTAAATCCAACTGATTAGAAAAAACGGCTATTGAATAGAATAAGGAACAATATCTCGCAGTAACAAAGTGGTGTTTTTATGCCAGCCAACTTTCATATCAAAGAATAGCTCAGTGGGGGAGCGCTAGACTAGCAATCGTGAGGTCGCAAGTTCGATACCCGGTGGCGGCAATAAAAACTTTTGTAAAATAAAAAAAAATATAATTTTTTTTTGTGAAGAATTTTTTTTTTAACTTTTAATTGTTATTCACCAATTTAAAGAGCTTCCTTTGCACTCGTTCAAAAAGTACTGAAAAAATGTTGAAGTGGGAGTACTCCTCTCCTATGAAAACTCAATGTTAAAATCATTAGTATTTATGTTAAAAAAGAAGTATATCTAGATCATTAATTGTAGTGCTTTTTCTACTGTTTCGGCATTTCTTGTTTTGCTGGGTTGTGTACTTGATCGAACCTTGTATGTTCCTTTTAGTTCCTGTTTTAAGAGGCACTAAAATATATTTTTTAAGAAAATCACTCAATTGAATAGTGTTTGTATAAAAAATTTTGAATCGCACTTATTCTATACAGAATTGTAGACAAATGTCCATTGATTTTTAAAAGTGTTCAAGTAAGTTAAAATTTGTTTCCATAATTTTAAAATTTTTTTCCAATTTCCTAAAATTATTTTCCATATTAATTTTTTTATTTATTTTTTTTGACCGACAAGTTTTTTAGTCTAAAAATTAGTTTTAGTATATTAAATTTAAAAATGTATATATATATTTTTTTAATATAAAATTAATTCTTTCCCACTACGAAAATTCCATGGAAAACCACCTGAGCTTTTTACGATCATGAAAATTTTATCTTCTTTATACAAATTTTTTAATTATTGTAAAATATTTTCTAATTTCTTCCCTTGCGGGATCCGGGGATCCGGGAATTCAAAATAAATTTCCCACTTTCCCGGGAAGTCAAGAAGTGCGGGATTTTGCATTCCCTAATCTCAACACACTAGACACAGTGAAAAATATAATATAACTTGCCGAATTTTGTACTATGAACATGGATTTCTGTTGTAGGTTAAAAATAATTAGAATTTAAAATTGCATTTAAAATTAAGGGTTCGTTGTCGTTCAATAGATCTGTGATTCAAAGGCTGATGACCAGAGTTAAATACAAGCAGCTGCGGTACTTTAGGAATTAAATTTCAAAGCAAAAACAATTAAAAAAAAAAGGATAAAAATAGCATTGTTGAAATTTCGTGGATGTTGGTCTAATTGAGTTGTGTTTACAATAGTTTATTTGTTTCGCAATCAATCTAAGTAGACCATTATCAATTATTAACCCATTAAGGCGTGGATACTGAGGATGGGTCTGTATTGTGACCCGAAAATACGTATTTATCCTGCTGGCTTTATCGAATTTGTTAAATTTTTATTCTCTGCAATTTACTTGTATGATTTCACAAAAGAAATATATAATCTTTTGTGAATTAAGTCATTGAATTTAAAAATCAGAATTCAAAAATTTAATTAAAGTATTAATTCTTCAGAGCTCTGTTGGTGTGGAGAGGCAGTAGAAGTCGTACTAGTTGTCTGGTTCAAATAAACTAGTACATTACTGGCTCGGAACTAGTATTTATTTTTTGCTACTGGGAATTTACAACCATAATAGAGCCAAATGTCACTTATTAGCTGCATTTAAAAATAATCCTGTGTATTAAATTGATGTAAAGAAAAATTTCACCACAATTTCGCAACAATTCCATCAAAGTGAAAAATTATTATTTTTAGAGGGCGTTTGATAAATTTTTTTAGCAAAAGTTCAGAAAAATAGAAATTTTAAATATTGAGTACACGAAAAAACGATCGGTATTGAGCACTCAGTATGTAAACACTCAATACTTTTGCAACTCTAAATAGTGGAATTTTCTATTGTTTTCCACCTGATTTATTTTCTGTGTGTAGTTAATAAGGATTATATTGCAAAAATTGTAAAAACTTAAAAAATAACTGTTCTAGTATTAATTGTGGCCTGAGATTTTATTTGCTCATGAAAGCGCGACGTTTCTTTTACAGATGTTTTGATTGATAAAAATGTTTTGAAAAATATTACAGCAAAGTCTCAGTAGTAAGTGCTCATTACTAATATCTAAATAATAAGCTGTCTTAGGGTCTTCTGCATACATATAATTCAGTATCAGAACTCATTATTTTAATTCGACAAAGTTGTTTTTACAAGTAGTTGTCTATATTCGCTTCATGAAAAAACTCACAAAATTTGCAATAGCTTCATTATAAAAATATAAAAAAAGAAAGATAAACAATTAAATAATAAGTGGTAGAAAATCATTACCAGTGTAGAAAATCATTACCAGATATGTGGTTATGTAACTACATACTTGGTAATGGTAACTAGTTACTTTTGTTATTACATTTCTTATTACCTTTATATGGCGATGTCGCGAAAAATAATAAGTTATGGTTACACACCAGCATACGAAAAATCCAAAAATATATCGTTACCTAAGTGCTTACCAGTACTGATAAAAATAATGAGTCTAAAAATAGATTTTCAAAATAATAAATTATATAAAAAAAAAATATTTTTTATAGTATTTTTTTTTAAATAAAATTTCCTGGTGCGGGAATCGAACCTGAGTCTACAGATTGCCAGTCAATAGCTCTACCATCTGAGCTATATCGACATGTAATATTTAATAGATAAAAACATAAATGACCTGCTGCACACAAGTAAGCTTACTCGCCAACATACAAAAAATCAAAAAATTTGTGGTTAAATATATCCTTACCAGTGTTTAAAGAATATT
This sequence comes from Leucophora obtusa, assembly GCA_949987735.1. Classification (NCBI taxonomy): domain Eukaryota; kingdom Metazoa; phylum Arthropoda; class Insecta; order Diptera; family Anthomyiidae; genus Leucophora; species Leucophora obtusa. The sequence goes on from OX465297.1 coordinate 192,130,967, forward strand.
GAGTCTAAAATTTGATTTCAAAAAATTTAAAAAAATCTAGAAAATGATTTTCTATTTGGAATAATGATAAAAATAAGTCATTATCAGTGACTCATTATTATATGTTTTAAAATAATGAAGAAGGTAAGTGGGTGTCATTACTGGTAGTCCAAAAAATAATGATATGTCATTACCGTTTCTACACTGGGTATTTAAACAATAGGTAGTTTACCAATAAAACATTATTTTTGTAATTAAATAAGTAGCCGCGGGTAAGCTAGACTGCTTATAAAATTGAATTCGTCTAACAAAACTAACTAATACTGACGCTGAATTATAAATAGTAGAAAATTGTAGTTTCATTATATAACCACTTATTTGGTTATGAAAGATTTTGCTGGGATTGGTACTAATTCTTAAACAAATTTCTCATAAGAAAAAGTGATTAAAGCACTACAACTACGATATATTGAAATGATTCAGCAATTTAGTCTTATCACTCTTATTTTTAAAATTATTTAAAATTAATTGTTTGTCTTAAAACCAAAAAGTTTTTGTTGTCATACATTAGTTGGAAAAACATTTGAGAATACCCGAGTATGTGGTTAAATTTTTAAAATTCTTAAATATACATATGTATTTGTATATATGTAACTCAAGTTGAATTAAATACACAGAGAAGACTACAAATAAAAGTAGTAAATACTATTACCAGAATTCATCACAAATATTTATACATATGTACGAATCTTTATATTTACATCACTTGGATTATTTTGGAGTATTTTGTAAATAACAGAAACGCTCACAAAAGGAATTTATCTTACATTTTATTGTCTCTAATACCTCGAATAAATTATTTGCCTGTCTGTTTATATTATATAGAATGAATTTTGTTATTTTAATTTTTATTTTTATTTCAGACAATTACTCATGGTATTTACCACAAATAAAAACCACTTGTTATTGTTTTTATTTGTGGGTTTTAATTACTTTTTCTTTTTTGTGGTTAATGTACTTTGTACATGATGAGTAGAATGCTATAAATAATAATATATTGGGAGAAACCATATCAACTCAACACAAAAATGTGTAATTTTCGGATTAACAATCTCCGATATGAATGAAATTGACCACAACTATTGTACACTACAGGAGCTCAATGAAGCATAAGGTTTTTAATATCATGAAAATTATAAAAAAAATTGACTACATTGTCGTTTTGCATGCTTAAAACAAATCGTTGGCATAGTCGGCAAACCTGTCAAGTCCAATTTTTATGCAAATTGAGTTTTTGATGTAGTATGCTAGTGTAACGCAAAACACATCACTTACAAAAAAAAAAATGCCGTTATGTTGTTTTTTCTTGATGTTATGCAGTGGTAAGCAATTCTGCCAAGTCCAAAAAAAAACAAAATATCGAAAACCACATGCTAAGTCCAGCTGAAAACAACACACATTTTGTTTCAACAAATTTCTTCAATAGAATTAAATGCGACTTTTGGTTATTTAAAAAGAAAAAACATTATTAAAGATTAACTAAATAATTATTTAGTTATTTTAACTTTTAAGGTACCCAGTATACAATTGGAGTCCGAAAAGACTCATTAAAGAGCCCTTAGGCCTTCAGAAATCATAGATATATGAGGGTGTTTTTCTTCACCGCTGAAGCCTCTTTTGAGCGCACTTTTATGACTCATAAAAGACTCCAAATTATGAGCATTGCTGGAAAATTTTGAATTTTCTGAGCCATTTATGAGTCATTTGTGACAAATTTTTGAGTAATTTATGAGCATTGAAAAATTTTTGAATACACTTATAAATAAGAGTATATTATGTTTCATTTATGACTCTAAGATTTGAGCACTCTGGAAATGTTTGTATTTCAGAGTCTTTTATGAGTCATAATTTCTGAGCGCTCAGAAAAATGTTGGCTGGGTAACTATTGCTTATAATTTTTTTCAGGAAAAACATCTCCTGAAAAATTAAAAAAAACGGACTTAACAGGTTTGCCGACTAAGCCAACGAAATTTTTTTTTAAATCGCAGTAAAAGATTTCGAGGTATACTGGAAATGGGCTAAAAATGGCATACATCTGAACTGAAAATCCCATATAAATAAAAATATATCAAAAAAATTTAATGCGCTTAAAAAAATAATTTCATATTCATGCTCGACATGCTGAAATCAATTGAAAATGATGTGTCACAATAAGGGAATGCAAAATCCAGTAATGTTTGATTTCCGCTAGAAAAGTAAAATATAAAAATTTTCATATTAATTTTCAAAATTTTATAAAGCAATTATTTTAAAGTCTATGTATAGTCGAACCCCGATTTTCGCCCCTTGTTGAGTAGCTCACATTGGGGCAGTTAGTTCTAAAACGAGTACCGAACTCTTTGTTTTTTCTTAAGTAGGGCATACACGTTCAATATTATTGATCAAAAATTTTTCAAAAATCAACCAATCAGAACATTTTATTTTAAATTCTTTGTTCTGATTGGTTGATTTTAGAAACATTGATCAATAATATTGAACGCGTATGCTTGCCTTTAATTTTTTATATTTTTATAAAAAACGAGTAAAAAGGTTAAAGTCGGGCATGCCGACTATACAATAACCTACACCAGTCTGGTTAAAAGCCAACTAATGTTTGGATCCGAAATTCGAATGGGTTAAAATGGGGCTTGTGTCAAAATTTTCTATAATGTGAGTCAGCGCACCAAATTTCATTAATATATCTTAATATTTGCGACCTGCAGTTTGTAACCAAGCCAATTTTGGGGGGACCCTTATATGGGCACTAGGTCTAAATATGGCCCGATGTTCACCAAAATCAATAGGCTTCGTCCTTGGGCAAACATAGGTCTGTGTACCAAATTTCATTAAAATATCTTAATATTTGCGACCTGCAGCGTATAAACAATATAATTTTGGGGGACCCTTATATGGGCACTAGGTCTAAACATGGACCGTTGTTAACCAAAATCAATAGGCTTTATCCTTGGGCTGACATAGGTCGGTGTACCAAATTTCATCAAAATATCTTAATATTTGCGACCTGCAACGTATAAACAGTATAATTTTGGTAGGACCCTTATATGGGCACTAGGTCTAAACATGGACCGATGTTCACCAAAATCAATAGGCTGCGTTATTGGGGCAACATAGGTCTGCGTACCAAAGTTCATCAAAATATCTTAATATTTGCGACCTGCAGCGTATAAGCAATATAATTTGGTGGGACCCTTATATGGGCATTAGGTCTAAACATGGACCGGTGTTAACCAAAATCAATAGGCTTCATCCTTGGGCTGACATAGGTCGGTGTACCAAATTTCATCAAAATATCTTAATATATGCGACCTGCAGCGTATAAACAATATAATTTTGGGGGGACCCTTATATGGGCACTAGGTCTAAACATGGACCGATGTTCACCAAAATCAATAGGCTGCGTTATTGGGCCAACATAGGTCTGTTTACCAATTTTGATTAAAATATCTTAATATTTGCGACCTGCAGCGTATAAACAGTATAATTTTGGTAGGACCCTTATATGGGCACTAGGTCTAAACATGGACCGCTGTTCACCAAAATCAATAGGCTGCGTTATTGGGCCAATATAGGTCTGTGTACCAAATTTCATCAAAATATCTTAATATTTGCGACCTGCAGCGTATAAAGAGTATAATTTTGGTAGGACCCTTATATGGGAACTAGGTCTAAACATGGACCGATGTTCACTAAAATTAATAGGCTGCGTTATTGGGCTAACATAGGTCTGTGTACCAAATTTCATCAAAATATCTTAATATTTACGACCTGCAGCGTATAAACAATATAATTTTGGTAGGACCCTTATATGGGCACTAGGTCTAAACATGGACCGATTTTAACCCAAATCAATAGGCGTCGTTCTTGGGCCGACATAAGTCGGTTTACCAAGTTTCATCAAAATATCTTAATAGTTGCGACCTGTAGAGTGCGCACAAGAATGCATGGACAGACAGACAGACGGACGGACAGACGGACATCGTTAAATCGAAATAATAAAAAATTCTAAGCCGATCGGTATATTATAAGGTGGGTCTAGGACCAATATTTTTTGGTGTTACAAACATCAGCACAAACTTATAATACCCTGACCACATAGTGGTGTAGGGTATAAATAGAATTATGTTAAGGTAAACGTACACGTTCAATATTATTGATCAATGTTTTTAAAATCCACCAATCAGAACAAAGTATTTAAAAATAAAATGTTCTGATTGGTTGATTTTTCAAAAATTTATCAAAAAGTTTTGAACAAAAAATAAAATTTATAAAATTTTATTGAAAAACGAGTTAAATAAATAAAATAATCCAAATCTGAATTTGGTATCCTAAGTAATGCAAGGGAAGGGTGTAAGGCTCCGAAGTAAGTACCCGATCAAAAAAATTTGTATATAGTCGTATATAGTAATATCTTGTTTTATCTTATATGTGAGTACCTATATATGTTGTCATGAATATATAATTGTATGTTTCTTATGTGGTACCTTATATAACCATATATTTTTATATATTGTCTTTTATCAAATTAGAAATCAACCATATATGCTATACATAATGAGATATGACAGATGTGTTGTCATATATAATTATAAATGATCTTATATAACATAATATATGATCACATATGGTGGCATATAAGCCATATATTTTGAGATATAGTAATATATGCCCTGTTATAAAAATTTTTTGGTTGTATGATGTAAGATATATTTATATATGATTATGGTGCAAGATTAACAATATAATTTTAGATATGGTTATATATGGTCCCACGTCAGTAATATTTTCTATGTGTTTAATATACAATTATATATAGTCACATATTACCTGAGAGACCCTACTATCGAATCCCAGCTCGGGCAGAAAAAAAAATTTTTTTTTAACTTTTTTAACTCAATTTAAGTTACTTGTAAATAGTCTTTTAACAGATCTTAAAAAAATTAACCCATTTACTGCCAACAGCGCCTGAAAGTTATGTTTAATATGTTATTATATATTGTCATATATAACCCCACACATAATTATATATGTGACTGAGGTAATATTATCGAATCCCAGCTCGGGCAGAAAAAAAATTTTTTTTTTACTTTTTTTAACTCAACTTGATTTACTTATAAATATTTTTTTTACAGATCTTAAAAAGGTTAAACTATTTTGTGTCAACAGCATCTGCAAATTATGTTTTCAATTAATAGTATTTTAAATACTCGTATATAATTAGATATCGTAATATATAATAATTTCGTTAAAGTTCTGAATTTGAGTTCTTCCAGAGCGAAATGATTTTTTTTTGTAATATTTGTACATACATTTTTGACAATATTTTGATTTTTGTACTCCTACTTTTAATACAAACAAAACGAACTTTGTGAAAAAGTGTTGAATAAGAGTATTTTTTCCAAAGGATTGCTAAGCTTATATATGTCATACCTTATTTCAAATACATTTATATTACCTTTTAAATAACATGTATATTGCTCTTATCCCACTATTATTTTCGTAAATACAGACTGTTGATATTTAGATTTTTGAGCCATATAAATCGGTGCCTTGACCTTTCTTATTCACCAAAAAATTTCCGTCAGTGGAAAACATTTAAGATTTTTAATTTTTGTTTTTTTGAAAGAATGTTATTACCCGACTAAAAAAGTTTTCATATGATCTTATATGATTTGATATAATTATAAATGTTTATATGTGTAGCTTTATGTGACCATATACATTTATATTAACACTTTGGTTTTATAAATATGTTTGATATGACGTTATATATAATCATATGCGATTTGGTCTCCAGCCATATATTAAGGGATCTGCAAATATAGTTTATACATAATTATATATAATGGCGTATAAGCTTCTCTAAACAATCTTATATCAAAATATATAACAAAGTTAATATAAAATTGTATTAATTTTATGTATAAATTTATCTGACATGATATCTAATTATACAAAATTTTATAAAGTTTAATTGCACTATAAAAATTAAAAAAAAAACTGTATCTGCCCGTGTAAAAAAGATCAGATCTTGCCAGATCTCAGCACATCTTACCAGATCTAATTAGATCTCAAAATTGGGGACAAATTTGAGATCTAATTAGATCTGATCAGATCTAGGCATATCGGGCCAGATCTTCGTAGATCTTACCAGATCTAATCAGATCTCAAAATTGGGGACAAATTTGAGATCTAATTAGATCTGAACAGATCTAGGCATATCTTGCGCATTTGTCCAGATCACTTTAGATTTGAACAAATTTGGCACTAGATCTTATCAGATCTTGCCATAAGGTATTATTACATTTGCCATATCTGATCATATTTGATGTGATCTGGTACAGGATCTAATTAGATTGAATCACATCTATTGAGAACCAAAAAGATCTGGTCAGATCTAAACTTTTTTTCACGGGTGGTTTTAAATTTTGCACTTTGATATATAAATAAATATTTATAATTGAATTTATCATATATTTTTCAAATAGTTGGCGAAATACCCTTTATTAAACTAAAAATAATTTTAAAGAAATAAATAAGGGAAAAAATTTTTTTTCATTGTGGAATTAAAGGTCGAAATAATAATTTTTACTTGAAATTTGAAAATTAGACAAACATATGTTGAAATAAATATGGTTTAAGTTCATTTATTTTTCCGTAAAAAAAAAAATTAATTGTGAAAGTTAATTTTTTATCATGTTGGTTTTTAATTTTTATTTTAAAAAATTAAAATAGTTTTTTTCGACCTTTTTAATTGATTAATTGGAAATTTATTAATTCAGTTCGAGGCCTATTTCCTTATCATGAATTAACATAATAAGTACTTTTTTCAAAAATTGTTTTTTTTTTCTTCATCAGGATACTCTCCTGACAAATACTTCACAGAGTTTTTGCTTTCAAAAAACCTCTAAACTTTCAGGAATGAAAAGACGATCGTTAAGTGGCCGACTACAACGCCAGCAACCTGGGTTCAAATCCTGCCTACGGCATTTTTTTTTCTTTTTTTTTTAATGAAATAAATATTTTTTAAATAAATTTTTTTTTTTCATTTTTTGTGTTATTTTTCAATTATTTTAAAATTTAAATAATTCCAAATATATCATAGGATAAATTTTGATCTCAAGTTATCAAATTAGCTTATCCGTTTGCATCTAATTGGATGTAAATTAATCCCATGGGATATTTTGGGATCTATCAGGATCTTAATTTGATATTATTGGATTTCCCAATTTTGAGATCTATTTGGATCTTATTTAATCCTGTAATATATTTGAGGGATCTGATTGGATATTGCTGGATATTACTGGATACCCCAATTTTGAGATAAACTTGGATAAGATCATATGTCGATCTATATCAAATGAGATATGACTACATATGCTAGATATAATGTTTTTTTGATCGGGTAAGCAGTTCAATCTATTACCAAGTAATACACGTGGTAAAACCCCACTTATTACAAAGATTTTGCTGGGTATTATTTATTCCCAAACTACTCAAATGTAATTGGTTTAAATATTTTTCAGTGCGTCTATTCGAGCAAAAACTGTTTTTTTTTTAACAAGATTTCATAGTTTAAGGTTAATATTAAATTTTTAAATATGAATTTGTGATCTACTCAACTAGACTTACAACATACACTAGATATGTTACAAAAATCATTGTAATACAGTGTAATTGGAAGCATAAGCTCTTTCGCAATAATGACAAAAAACTTTTGTAATTAATTGAAATTAAGTATGACTCATCAACGAAATAATTATTTAAGTAAAATTTCGCAATACAAACTGATGTCTTTAAGTAGTAAGTAGTAGTACGTTATTAAATAATGACTTCTTGAGGTTTTTCTTAAATAAGTGTTGGCTTTAAATGCGGGAACATAATTTATTTATATTATATTTTACGTTGTCTTAGAGAGGTTAGTAATGAAATTATTCGACAAACGAATAAAAGTTCTAATAAAATTAAGAAAATAAGTGAAAAAGTATTTATGTGAAAAATATTTTAAAGCTTTTACAATTAAAAATTTATTTATAACAAAAATATACCGGAAGTGAAGAGTATTAACTTTCCAAAAAATTTGCTTATTTGGGTATGAGTAATATTAACTTAAAAAAAATTCTCATATGCACTAAAGCACTGTTAGTAGATTGTTAATATAAACAATACTCAAAAAAGTTTTTCGATAGAATGAACTGAAAAGGACAATTAAAATGACAGTTTGCAGTTAACAAGGCGGAATAACCAATTATATATTTCATAACTACGAAACAACTAAAAATATTGTTATTTTTAGCTGTTGAAAAATAACCAACAAATGTATTCAAAATAACTAACAATGTCGTAAAATTAAATATCGAATTTTTACTACCAAAATTTTAAAACAACTGTCAAAAATTGGCAAATTCCTGGAAAGATCAGAAAAACAGCATTCTTTGAGCTAATGTTTTCTGATTTTTATCAAATTCTGCACGTAAATGCTCTATGAAACCATTAAGGCAAATCCACCCAGGAAAATTTTTTACAATCGGTAGCCAACCACACCCATTCTACAACTGGTTCCACTGCAACCGATTCCATGGAACTGGTTCCGGAACCAGTTCCTGGGAACCTATATGGAAGGTGTGGGTGACGTAGAATCAGTTCCAGAACTAGTTCCAGAACTGATTCTAGAGCAACCGGTTCTACTTTGGAGCTATAGAAGGGGTTGCTTTTGGGACAATCTCAAACAAAAAGAATCGGTGTTAGAATCGACAGTAGAAGGGGTTGTGAATGAAAAGTAGCTATTGTACAACCGATTCTTTGGAACAAAAAATTTTTCTGGGCATTTTTATTTTCTTAAAATTCCAGAAATAGTCGATTCTTTTAACGATTTTCATTTTTAAAGAAATCAAAAACATAAATAAAAAAGGGTATAATTTGTCTGACCTTGAGTACCTAAAATTTCTATAGTTCTTGTCTGGTTCTAATAATTCAAAAATAAAAAGTAAAAAATGTTGATGGCTCAGTTGTCTACGTTTGTATTTAGGTGCCTATTCCTACTTGTATAGGGTCAACAAATGATATACTATAGAGAGCCTTAAGCCCAAACCACATAGTGAAAGTGCCATTGAACAGTGGCAGTGCTGTCAAACTTTGTTCTTGAATTTCGCGAAAACGATTCAATATTTTTAAATATTTCTTATTGCGTTTTGTTTAAAAACAGCTCTTGTTTATTTAGAAACTTTTCTACTTTCTCGGCAGTAACAAATAGAGAAAATGCAAAAACTGATTTATCGACAAAACGTCGCACTGCGGTCGACACTGCCCAGGAAAATTTTCTGTTCCAAAGAATCGGTTGTACAATAGCTGCTTTTCATTCACAACCCCTTCTACTGTCGATTCTAACACCGATTCTATTTGTTTGAAATTGTCCCAAAAGCAACCCCTTCTATAGCTCCAAAGTGGAACCGGTTGCTCTAGAATCAGTTCTGGAACTAGTTCTGGAACTGATTCTACGTCACCCACACCTTCCATATAGGATCCCAGGAACTGGTTCCGGAACCAGTTCCATGGAATCGGTTGCAGTGGAACCAGTTGTAGAATGGGTGTGGTTGGCTACCGATTGTAAAAAATTTTCCTGGGTGGGTTTATGTGGTTAAGGCTTTAGAATACGAGAAGAAATTAATAGTGCAATAAATCCCAGTGTAGAAATGGTAATGACATATCATTATTTTTTGGACTACCAGTAATGGCACCGACTTACTTTCTGCATTATTTTAAAATATATAATATTGTGTTACTTATTACTAGTTACTCGTTCCATTATTTCTAAATAAAAAGTAATGCGTTACCAATAACGACTTATTTTTTCATTATTTCAAACATCCCAGTGTAGAAACGGTAATGCCAAATCATTATTTTCTGGACTACCAGTAATGACACCGACTTACTTTCTGCATTATTTTAAAACACATAATAATGAGTTACTAATAATGACTTATTATTATCATTATTTCAAATAGAAAATAATTTTATAGATTTTTTTTGTAAAATTTTTGAAATCTATTTTTAGACTCAATATTTTTTTAACACTGGTAAGGATATATGTAACCATATATTTTTTAATTTTTTGTTTGTTGGCGCGTAAGCATGTTTGTGCCCAGCAGGTTAATTATGTTTTTATCTCTTAAATATAACAATTTTATTAAAAAAAAATTTTAAAATAAAAAAATAATTTTTATAGGAAACTTATGTTTTTTAAAATCTACTTTTAGACTCATTATTTTTGTCAGTACTGGTAAGCATATAGGTAACGACATATTTTTTGATTTTTCGTATGCTATTTTAAAATTTCAGTGTTGTTAACTTTATTTTAAAATCGGTAAAAACAAAGAAAAATTGGTTCATATTTAAAGCGCTGTCATGTTAAGTCTGGCCAACATTTTTGAATAAAAATAATGCAAGATTTAAGAAAATTTTCTATAATTTCAAACAATATTCAGTTTGTATAGATCCAAACAGTACTCGCTAAATTTTACTATGTAATTTGATAAAAGGTCGATATCGCTGATTTTTCATTAAAAGCGACGCCTACTTAGAACGGGTAGCAAAATCAAAAAGCAAACGATACGCTAAAAATGTCTATAATTTTCTGGATCATCCTCCAGTTTTTCGGGGACAACTTAACCATTTTTTAGATCTTTAAAAATTAAAGCACCAAGCATAAAATTAGAAAAAACCGTAAGTGATTCTATTGTATTGTGCGTCACTGTATGTAACTACATATTTTTTGAATTTTTGTATGTTTGCGAGTAAGCTGACTTGTGCGCAGCAAGTCAATTATGTTTCTATCTATCAAATATTACATGTCGAGATAGCTTAGATAGTACAGCAATAGACTGCCAGTCTGAAGTCCCAGGTTCGATTCCCGCGCGTAAAAATTTTATTAAAAAAACTTTTACATTAAAAAATTTTTTTTTATAAAACTAATTTTTTTGTAAATCTGTTTTTAGAATCATTATTTTAGTCAATACTGGTAAGCACATGGGTAACGACATACTTTTTTAATTTTTCGTATGCTGGTGTGTAACTCATTATTTTTCGCGACATTGCTATATGAAGGTAATAAGAAATGTAATAATAAATGTATCTAGTTACCATTACCAGGTATGTAGTTACATAACCACGTATCTGGAGGTCAATTATTTTTTTATCTATCAAATATTACATGTCGAGATAACTCAGACTAGCAATCTAATGTCCTGGGGTCGAAACTTTATCAAAAAAAATGTATAATAAAAAAAATTTTTTTTATAAAAATTACTTTTTTAAAAACCTATTTTCAGGCTCATTATTTTGCGCGACATCGCCATACAAAAGTAATAAAAAATGTAATAATAAAAGTAACTGGTTACCATTAACCACACATATCTGGCAATTATTTTCTACACTGGGATATAAAAGACGAATACACAAATACAAGTAATATATTTTTTTATAATAGTTCCGTAATTCCAACTGTGATATTTAATTTTAGAATAATTTTACTGTGATTTATATTTAAATTTTTACTTATTTTTCTTCATTTGTTTTAATTTAATTTGTATTTTTTGTTGTGCTTATGTATGGACAATTTTTATTGTAAATTAAATGTGATATTTAACGAGTGATTATATGTAAATAAGTAAAATTATTTTCTCTTGTTGTAGTTTTAACTAAAGTGCTCTTTATGTTTTTAAATTTGTCATTGCCAGATTTAATAAATTATCCCTGAAGAAGTTGGGAATATCCAACGAAACGTTGAAGGACATACATGGCCTCTTATTTAATTTTTTCAAACTTATGACCTTAGAAGCCTGATTTGGAAATTAAAAAAAAAAATCTTAATATTCTAAAAATTAATTTTTTTTGATAAGAATGTTATGATGGTAATAATTACTTTTTAACTCAATGTAGAAATTTTCCATAGTAGTGTTGTGGTTTCAAACGCGTCGTATAGAGGTTAAGAAGAAGAATAAGAAGAAGAATAAACCTTCCTCAAAAGTTATAAACACATTAAATTTGCAAATCAGACTAGATCTAGTTTCTGCCTTTTTATGGACAGGCTTCATCAGTGATCTTCCATTAAATTGTATTATTGTTTATATAATAATTTCAGAAGTGATCAAACAGACATATACAAACATTCTACTTCAGATTTTCTGTTTATCTTCTTATTTCTTAATTTTCATTTTCCAACTTTTTTGAGTCAAACTTATAGATAAAAGTAATTTATTTAAAAACCTAACAAGTTTTTTTTTTTTAAATACAAAGCTGATTTATTTGATACTAAATTTGAATATTCTTTGAGTTGTTTGGTGTTTTGTAACCGATTACTTAAATAACCCGATGTTGCCTTGACTTAACAATTTAAAATAATTATGAATCTTGGTGGTCATTAGTACTTCTACCACAATAGCTACGTTTGTTTCTATGTGTATGTGTTTCTTGAGATATACACAATAATTTTTTGTATTGTTTGTGCTTTTCGTTACAGAGTGTCACATCTGGCTTGTTTGTTTATATATTTTGTTATACGTTTAATGAATTGCAGCACTTTAATAATGTTTTCATCCTCTTGTTTTTGTTCAAAAGGCCCAGACGAAAAAACGGCAACTTTCACTTTTACCCGAGTGTACACTTATACACAAGCAAACTTAAGCACACACTCGCGCAAACAAACTATTGTTTGGTTAAAGAAGAAAAATAAACAGAAAAACAGTTTTTCCATTTCTCTCGGCAATTTTTTTAATTTTTCATCAACACTCAGTTGTTGGTGATGTGTTTGGATAGTAAGGTGGGTATTAAGTGTTTTAGAAAAACTTTTTCAATAGAAAAGCTTAACGAAGAGCGAAGGCCATCGTCGTTGTCATACCGAAAGCGACATTGACAGCATACGATAACAAACAAACAAAAAAAAAAAAGAACCTAAAGCGACAAACAATGATGAGAACAGCGGTGTTGTCGTTAGAATGAGTTGTGTTAAATATCAGTGTAAATAGGATTTTCACTATTTTATTTTTCTTTATTTTTTTCTTTTTGTTTGGTTTTGTTGATGATGATTTTGCATGTCAAGCAACAAGCAAACAAAACAAGGTCTGTTGTTGTTATTATTTTTGCTTAAGCCCCGTAAGTTGTTTTTCACGTGAAAAAATTTCACTCGATCTTAAAAGGCTTCTAAAGTTAATTTGAGTTCTAAAAACACACAATTATTTTTTTTTAATTTGTTAGAAAGACACTACCATAATAAACACAAAATGTTATTTTTTCAAAAAAAAAAAAATAATTGTATTCTACACTCATATTTCAGAAATTATTCTCTATTAACTATGAAATACACTCTGTTGATTATTTCTGAAATACAATTGATAATTTCTGAAATACATTTGATAATTTCTGAAATACTATTGATGAACTTTTTGTATTTTTTAAAGAAGCAACACTCAGGAAATTCTTCCTGTTAATTAACGTGTTGCTTCCTTCGGAAAGGGAATAGAGAAGAAGTGAAAGGTGGTTAAAGATGAGGGGCTTAAAATTTGGCAAATATATGAAAATCAATTGATAAAACTGAAAATCAATTGATCATTTCTGAAGTAGGGGAATGTTGTGCACCTTGGCACTTTTCACAATTCGATGTCAATATCTCTAAGATTAATATTAGGGTATTCAATCGATTAATCGTTATTCGATTAATCGAACAATTTTGATAAAAAATTCTTCGAATAATTTAAAATGATCAAATTTCTAATAACTATTAATTCGAATAATTTAATACAATTAATCGATTAATCGAAATTGCTAAAAAATTACAAAAATTATTCAAAAATGTATTTTTAACAATGTAATTAAATGTGCTAAAATCGCTAAACTTCCCAGTGTAGAAAATCATTACTAGATATGTGGTTATGTAACTACATACTTGGTAATGGTAACTAGTTACATTTGTTATTACATTTCTTATTACCTTCATATGGCGATGTCACGAAAAATAATGAGTTATGGTTACACAACAGCATACGAAAAATCAAAAAATATGTCGTTACCTATGTGCTTACCAGTACTGACAAAAATAATGAGATTTTCAAAAAAATAAATTTTATAAAAAAAAATATTTTTTATTGTATTTTTTTTTATAAAATTTGCTGGTGCGGGAATCGAACCTGGGTCTACAGATTGCCAGTCAGTAGCTCTACCATCTGAGCTATATCGACATGTAATATTTAATAGATAAAAACATAATTGACCTGCTGCATACAAGTAAGCTTACTCGCCAACATACAAAGAATCAAAAAATATGTGGTTACATATATCCTTACCAGTGTTTAAAAAATATTGAGTCTAAAAATAGATTTCAAAAAAATCTAGAAAATTATTTTCTATTTGAAATAATGAGAAAAATAAGTCATTACCAGTAACTCATTGTTATATGTTTTAAAACAATGCAGAAGGTAAGTGGGTGTCATTACTGGTAGTCCAAAAAATAATGATATGTCATTACCGTTTAACAACCCAAGTAAAAAAGTTTTGATATAGTCATATATTATCAAATAAAATTTTGTATAATTATATATTGGAACCATGCGTGGTTCCAGCAATTAATATAAGGGGAAAAATCATACGCCTCAGTGGCCAACTCAATGTATTTGTCTACTGTGGCATATGATTTTTCCCCTTATATTAATTGCTAGAACCGCGCATGATTGGAACATATGTATATACCAAGATATAACTATACAAAATTTTACGAAATTATATCCTAAGTATATAACTATATCTTGTTATATATTGCGCAATATATAGTGCAACATATTACAATATCCATTATATATAGACCTTTATATCTAGTTGTATATGATTATATTATATTTCATACATTTGGATGAGGACAAAATCCGGATAAAATTGTATTAAACCATAACTTATTCTATCAAATGAGATCTAATTGTGTCAAATTAGATCTAATATGATCATAATACGATCTAATTTGATACAATTAGACACAGAGAGAATTTTTCTGGACGAGTTTTAATGAAAATTTTCAGTAAACTAATGAAGTTTTCTTCACAAAGCAAATGAAAAATTTCATAAATATGATGAGGAAGCTTCACGTATTTTATGAATCTAGTTTTAATGAAACTTCTTCATTGAGTGTATTAAAGTTTTAATAAATAAAATAAAATTTTTTACAACATTTTATGAAAAATTAATTAATTCAATGCAAAGTTTCAATGGACGAGTTCCAGTGCAACTTTGTTATTTTAATGCAAAAAATCATTAATATCATGCAGATAATTCTCTCAGTGGATGTTCTCATTATTCTGATATAATTAGATATAATATCAAAAGTCATATAATTTGTTTTAGTAGGGAAATTGTGAAAAATAATTTGCTCTAGTCTTGAATCATTCTTGCCTACCCATGTGAAAATCGAAATATATATGAATAAAAATGATCATACATTGGCTCGTAAGTGATCATGCATGGGCATACATAGTCATATATGTCCATGCATAGTTCGATATATGATCAAAAATTATCTCATATATTTCCATATAGCTTTGGATCCGATATTTGAGGGTATATGGAGGTATATACCCATATATGAGCATGTGTGAATCATATATGAGCATATATGATCCTATATGTACATGAACGGTCATATGCCCTTAAATTTCGTATCCGAAGATATATGGAAATATATGAGATCATATATGGTCATACATCGAACTAGACATGGACGTATATGACTATGTATGCCGATGTATGATATAAATACAAGTCAATGTATGATTATTTGGGTTCATATGTACGTATATATTTCGATTTTCACATGGGTACGGAAATCATCAGGGGGCGACTTTTTCGAATTTCTAGAAATATTTGTTAGATTAAACTCAATGAGAATTTCTTATTTTCGCCTAGGAGCCTTATTAAAGTTCTTAAATATCAAACGAAAAACACTGAAAATTATCACAATTTGCTTTGTCATCTTCCAAAATACTATTCTGTTGCTTTGAAAGATCTAGCAATGTAGTGACAATTAAAAGAAAAATAAATTATTTTTTTATTATATCCAGAAGTTGTTTTTTAAATACTATTTAAAAAGTAAAGCAAAGAAATTTAAAAATAAGTTGTTAACAATACTATATTCAAAATTAAAATTTATTAAGATCTACAATACAACATTCTTTAATGAGAACCAAATAACTTTTCGTATACATAAGGTTTTACGAAGATAATGGAACCAACTACATTAGATACAGTTTTGACAAAATCACAACTTTTTTTAAACTCCCTGCGAAATAGTTACTAATATCAAATAAATGAAGGGAGATCCGTAAACATAGAGGAAATATCAATTCCCAACACAATAGCTCTGTTCCACGTACGTTACCGCGGGTGCCCGCGGGAACCCAATCTTACCAAAAAGCGTTTCTATTGTTAAAAATTGGGTAAATGAGAGCGTTGATGAGAGAATAATTTGTTTTTCATTTTACCAGAAGTTACCCGTACTTTTTTTTCGGGTAAAATGGTAAAACTGTCAAATCACTTGTTGTTTATAAATCAGCTGTTTTAAATTTGTAAAAATAATTAAAATAATAACAAAAGTTGTAACCATTAATTAATATCGTTAACAAATACCACATTCTAACACTTTTTCTTTATTCCCTTCGATATTTTATTGTTCAAAATAGCTTTTGTTTATATGAATAACTTTGACGTTTATTTTTGGGCTTGAAATGTGGTTTTGTGCGTTCCCGGTATTGTGAGCAATTTTACCATTTTTTGAGATAATTATTTGTTTACTCTCATTTTACCAGACTTTACCCAGAATTACGTGGAACAAACCTAATGTTACGTGTTTTTATGTTCAATGCATGGGAAAGAGACAAACACTAAAATAGTAGTTGGTCTTTCCTTATTGAACTCGTTGAACTTACTCGTTTTATAGAGAACTACGTTTATATCTGACATAATGCATAATGCAAAATTTGAATAAGGGTGTGGTGCGGTTTTCTGTGGTCTGTGGTTGTGACTGGGCGACAAAAATAGATTAATATATTTTGTATTTTTATGAATTTTAAAATAATTACAAATTTTGTTTCTTTTTTTTAATAAAATTAAAAATACAATAAAATTTGAATATTAACTCGATTAATTCTTAAATTTTATTCGACTAACCGGTTAAGAAAAAAATCCAAATAATTACTTGCACGATTAATCGATTAAAATAAAAAGTCGATTAATTGTATACCCTAATTAATATAGATGCAATAATTTTAAACCCGGAAATATTAGTGTTGCAAATAATAAAAACTTTAGAAATTTTTATGCACCTTAAAAATTATGATTTTTTTAGAAAAGCGAAAAAGTGTCCTAAATTACAAATTGGCGAATACCATGAAAATAGTAAAAAATTGATAGTTGATATCTACTTGAAATGGGGAAATGCAAATTAATAGTTAAAGTTATTTCGTAGAGAATTAAATTCAAAAAGCATTGAAGCATTGAAGCCTGGGAAGCTTCAATTAGTCATGTATAGAAATTTATTGGATACATAGAAGAGGAAATATTTAAAAACGACAAACTTTAAATTGATTTAAGATTGTAACTTCAAATATTTTAATTATTTCTAAAAATTTAGTTTAAATTTTTTCTAAAAATTTACTCTTGTCGTTACAAGGTACACGCACCCAATTTTAGGGTCTCCTATAGATTTATATGAAACTTAATGTAGCTTAAAATGATCATTAGGCAAAATAAAAAACTTCATAGAGGAAGACTTTTCAATAAAATATTAACAAGAAAACTGCGAAGTTCCAATTTACACGCAATTCAAGGTACATGATATTCCCCTACAATTGATAAATCTCAAATACAATTGATAACTTCTGAAAAACATTTGGAAATGGTGAAGAGGGCGCGACCATAAAAATTACAAAAATGCTTATTACGAAACCGGCCTATTCTTCTATCAAATTTTGTAAAAAAATTCCCACGGAAACCTTGCTTGGTATGAAATGGGTTAAGATTCTCCTCTAAACAGATAAAAAATCGAGTTGGGAGTTCTCAATTAACATATTTTCAGCTTTCTAGAAAACTGTATTATGAATTTTTGTGAAAGGAATAGATCAACAGACCTCGAACTTTGCATAAATGAATGATCTCAACACTTGTTTTTTTTTCGCATAAAAAATCGTTTCCTAGTAAGTAAACCTATTTCAACTTTCTTCAAGTTTTTTCGCATAGTTTATTCAAAAATCAAGTGGAAAGAAACAGAAACTTTGCAAAGTGTTACTACACTCAGATAAAAAAGTTAGTAAAAAAATTTGTGAACAGTTTCCAATGAACAGTTTATACTGATTTTTAGTACAATTTTTATTTTTAGTAATCATTTTTGCTATTCTCTTATTAAAAATTACGGATTTTTTTTATTAGTTTTCGCTGCTGATTTCAGCAAAACATTTTTATAATTTTTCAAAACCGAGTGCTAAATTTAGCAGAAAAATATACTAATTTAAAAATATTTTTTTGTTTGATTTTTTACAATTCTTGTTTAGTTTATACTTATTACTATTGATATATTCTTAGTTTGGAAATAACACCCAGAAAATTTTATTGCGTCTGCAATGCATAAAGAGCAGAACCGTTTACAATATTGTTTCCAAATTTCAAGTACGATGGAGTAATTATACGCTTGTTAAAATCGAAAGAAAAAAAGTTTTTTAAAAAATTTTTTTTTTAGATTTTTTACAGTTTATTTATTTTTTAGTACAATTTTTTGCTAATTTTAGCAGATTGATTTTAAATTACAGTTTACAAAAATTTACTGAAATTTAGTAGCTGCAACTAATTATTTATACTAATTTCATTGTACTAAAATTATGATATTCAGTAAGTTTTTTAACTGAATTTAGCAAATCGATTTTGAATTGCAGTTTACATAATTTTTACTAAAATTTAGTAGCGGCTACTAATTTTTTCTACTAATTTTATTGTACTACAGATCAGCAGGCATGTGTTGCTAAAATTAGCAAAAAAATACCGCTGGCTTCAAAACAGTTAAATTTCCCGTAATAACATCAAAAATTTCAGTAGCCATTACAGACTTTTTTGGTTGAGTGTAGTTTCCGCCTAATTTTTGCAATTAAACGATTCTTTTTATGTGTGTAAATTCATATAAATTGTTAATTTCTTGTGTTTTATTCTAATTTGAATAAACTGTAAAGGGCGGCATACACTTTCAAAATTTTTGATAAATATTTGATTGTATACAAATTAATTGAAAAATTATCAATCAATGGCCAATATTGAAATGTTAGTGTTTTTAAATTTGTATTTTGTTTTCGAAAAATAAATAAATAAAATTAAAAAATCATATAAATTATTGCAAAATAAAACATAATTACTATAAACGTAGTTTTATTTTAAAATCTGCTAAATTTTGCAATTTTTTATAGAATTGAAAATATTGATCAATTTTAATTTCATTTATATTTTTCTAATAACATTGAAAGTGTGTGTGAAAAGATCAATAAAATTGAAATTAATTATTTTGACCGTGTTCGGCTTAATACCTGCAAAAAGCTGTATAATTTTTATGAAAAAGTAATGAAATAAAATTTTTGAAATTACTCGAGTTATTTGAGTAATTTTTGAAATCTTACTCGATTAATTGATTAAGTTGAAAACCCCCCAAAATCGAGTTATTCGGTTAATCGAGCAAAGCCAAACCCAAATAATTTGAATATCCTAGTAGACATCCACTGAGGTGGGATATCGGAGAATTTTTATGGGGAGGGGTAAAAAGGGGGAAAAGACCCCTTTAATGACCTGTGAAAACCCCTTAAGACTCTGAAACTTTATCTTAAAATATGTTCTAAATACGGTTAAACAAAATTTATTAAAATAAAAGCCAACAATTTTTTTATAGTGATAACTACTGATAAATTGTTAAATTCACTTGAATTGCCAGGTCTAACTCTACATAAATTGCATTCAAATAAACTTTAAGGCACGATAGCACGTCATTAATAACAAAGTGTTTGATAATATTTATATATTCAAAAAATTTCTATTTCAACCATTCAAATGTTTTTTCCCTTTTTTTAATTTAAATACTTTTCTTAAGTACATCATGAATATTTATTCATAACCCTAACCCATTATTTCAGCTGTAAATGAATTTTGTAAAAAAATGTCATATAATTTTTTTGTGGTTTATTTTTTCCATCCCAGTTTGTTATTTTCCTTTTAATTATAATTTAAAAAAAAAGTATTAAAAATACCTTGTGGCACACAATTTTGTTTATGATGCAATATAATGTTTCTGTTTCATCCTCAAGTATCTCTTGCTAAAGGGTCTCGTCAAAAAAAACATGTTTATCAATAGACAAAATGAATGGCCAGAAAAAAACCGGCAGCAGGGAGTTTATAAACAAAAAATAAAAATAAAACTAAACCCTTTTTGATGAGCAACGACAAAAAAAAAACTAACCAAGATCTTTTAATTTTATTTTGTATGAAAAAAAAGAAACTCTTAAATTATGTATGTTGTGCTACTTACAGTTTTTGGTAAAATAAATTTAAAAAAAGACAACAGCGAAGAAAATTGTATCCTTTTTTTTTGTATACTAAGGACCTTTTTTTATGACAGTATGAGAGATTACATTATAAATCTTATTACATGCATATAAAGGATTAAACAAGTGTGTGACTAAGCTTTGTTTTTGTGTCTGTGTCATTTTTGTAAGCTTGTATGTTGGTAACATGGTTACGAATTGTTGGTAACTTTGTTTATAACCCCTTAGTATTAACATAATAATAAAATAAGACCCAATTATATTAATCATTTATATTATATCTCAACCCCAAATTCTTTGTGTTTTTGGTGCTTAAGTTCTGGTGTTTGTTAGATGATGGCAACAAACTTAAACTTTATATTATTTGCAATCATGGAATGAAAGTGTCTAACAAAATGTTTATAATATGATATTTTAATAATATAAACCACACAATATTGTTAACAAATACTTGTATATAAAACATGAATAAAGACGTGTTTGCAATCAAATACAGTGTGACAAAAATATTTCATATCCCAATTTCCGCAATATCGGAATGGATCGGGAATTCAAACTATATGTTGCATGTTAGGTCATATATTCTAGTTTCCGAATATCGACAGGACAGTTTCCGAGAGAAATCTAAAACGGCGATCGTGATTTTTTTTGTTTTATTTGTGAATTTGGAAGGTCTTAAACTTAGGCTTTCTAGATGGATCCAAAATTTAATCTATTGGTGACATTTCGAGTTATACTTTCCAAATTAGTACGATTCATGTAGCAATCTTATACAAAAAAAATGCAATAATTTTATTTTCGAAACGGGTTGCGGCTTCGAATTATATGATGCATGTAAGGTGATATATTCTAGTTTCTGATTTTAAATTACTGAAGATAATTTCACAATTTACTTTGTACAGAAGGCATTGGTTTATTCATATCCCTATGATTCTTTAATGTTTGATAAGACATAATGGGAAGTAAGCCCAATTAATTTTGTATTTAACCAAAGAAATGAAACATAAATTGTAGAAGTAAACTTATTTCCACAAAAATGTTGGCAGTAAAATTTAACTTTAAATATTCTTTTGATTATATTCTGTTAGACAAATGCCCTCGTTATTAACAAAATATATCTAATAGTAAACTATTTTTTACCACAAATTAAAAAAAAATTAATTTTTTGAAATGTCTAAATTCATGATTTTTACACAAATTTCACGCATTTAAGAGTGTTTAGTATTCAAACCATGTCAACATTCCATTTTAGGTATAGGATGTGTTGAGCGGACTTTTGTAAAACACCGCGAGGAACATTCTAACCCTCTAACTCTTAATAAAAGGGGATTTTTTGTCCCATTTTTGAAAATGGACAAAAAAGACCCATAAGTTGAAGAGTTAGAGGATTAAAATGTTCCTCGTAGTGTTGTACATAAGTTCGCTGTACACATCCTATACCTAAAATGGAAGATTCCCATGGTTTCTCCCTAAAATCCAGGTCTGTGGGACATTTGAGCACCAATTCTGAATAAGTACGAAATTAACCCTTAAACACATTTTAAGTTTTGACTTATTACTGGCACTTAAGTTAAATTTTCAATGCTGATGTCGTCAAAGACTTACAGTAGAATTTCATGACAAATATTTTTGCGGAACATTTTAACCCTCTAACTCTTCAACTTACGGGTCGTTTTTGTCCGTTTTAAAAGGGGGCCAAAAAAGTCCCTTTAATTGAAGAGTTAGAAGGTTAAAATGTTCCACAAAACTATTCCTCGTAGTGTTTTAAATAAGTTCGCTGAACATACCTATGCCCTATGCCTAAATGGAGGATTTATATGGTTTCCTATTTTGATCCTATTTAATTTTTTTTATTTTAGAGAAATCATTTTAGGCGTTTAAAACCCATTTTTGGGAAAGGCATTTTTTTTTATAAATGAATCGATTTTACCCAAATTTGGCACAAATATGGCTTGACCTTATATCAATTCAAGTTCAATTTCATCGTAATCGAATATATTTTGCAGGTTTTATAAAAATTTTAAAATAAAGGATATATGGCAGGACTAAGAGTCCTTGCTTCGATTTGACAGTGGATACTTTTTGTAATTTTACGTCCATTTCTGTACCCAGTGTAGAAACGGTAATGACTAGGGCAAGGAATTTCATGCAAATGCATGTTTTTTCTCGATAGTCCAAAACTAATATGGACTAAACATTTATCCGAATCATCAAATTTAGAACAAAATGGCATCGCTTTGTTGTTGCATATTTTTGCATATTTTGTCATAAATGCATATTTTTGCATATTTTGACTTTAAATGCATATTTAGTGCCTTTTTAATGCATATTTTGTGCTTTTTAATGCATATTTGTGCATATTTTGCATTTTTAGGATAATTTTTTATTTTGTAAAAAAATATAAAAAATTTATACGTTTTCATATTTTGATTCAATCAAAATAAACATTCTTAAAACCTTATTGACCTATGGGAAATCTTCGAGTTCTGTGTCTGTTTGCAAAACAACTAACTTAAATACATTTTTAAGTTTTAGAGTGCATTATTTTTGCAAAAATAATAGTTTTTAGTGCATTTTTCTTATATTTTTAATGCATATTTTTCTTTTTTAACCGCATATTTTAGGCGCATATTTTCCATTTTTAAGTGCATGAAATTCCTTGCCCTAGTAATGACATATCATTATTTTTTGGACCACCAGTAATGACACCCACTTACCTTCTGCATTATTTTAAAACATATAGTAATGAGTTACTGTTAATGACTTATTTTTATCATTATTTCAAATAGAAAATAATTTTCTAGATTTTTTTTTGAATTTTTTGAAATCTATTTTTAGACTCAATATTTTTTAAACACTGGTAAGGATATATGTAACCACATATTTTTCGATTTTTTGTATGTTGGCGAGTATGCTTACTTGTGTGCAGCAGGTCAATTATGTTTTTATCTATTAAATATTACATGTCGATATAGCTCAGATGGTAGAGCTGTTGACTGGCAATCTGTAGACCCAGGTTCGATTCCCGCACCAGGAAATTTTATTGAAAAAAAAAAAATACAATAAAAAATATTTTTTTTTATATAATTTATTTTTTTGAAAATCTATTTTTAGACTCATTATTTTTGTCAGTACTGGTAAGCACATTGGTAACGCTATATTTTTAGATTTTTCGTATGCTGGTGTGTAACCATAACTCATTATTTTTCGCGACATCGCCATATAAAGGTAATAAGAAATGTAATAACAAAAGTAACTAGTTACCATTACCAAGTATGTAGTTATATAACCACATGTCTGGTAATGATTTTCTACACTGGGTAGCTAATATAATATTTTTAAATTTCAGGACCTATGGGAGATGGGCGTGTCCTTGGCCCGATATTTCCAAAAATTAAAATTTTTCTTAACTAAGGGATTTTGTGTCAGTGTACCAAATTTCAAAACTCTGTTCCACTCCTTCTATTTTTGTCCAATCGTTATATGGGATCAAAGCACTGTGCGACGTTTTTAGAATTTCTGGAAATATTTGTTAAGTAAAATTATAAACTCAATGAGAATTTCTTGTTCTCGTCTAGGAGCGTTAATAAATATTTAAATTATCAAAGAAAAAACAACAACAAAAAACTTTTTTTTTACCGCAATTTGCTTTGTCATCTTTCGAGTTTTATTTTTGTTTTTTTTTTTAATGCGAATAAAAATCTAGCCTTCTCAAATAAGAAGTCTACAATATTTTTAGCAAATAGTTATTTGATTATAGCGGAATTAGCTATTTGCATTTAACTAAATTTGGTAATTTGTCATTTAAAATTAGCTAAAAATTCATTAAAATACGATTAAAATTTTGTAAATTGAATCAGTTCTATTTTTGCTGTTCTTATCTTACTAGTATTTAGTAAGAAAATATCTGATAATTTGAGCAGTTTTTTCTTAAGGTAATTACTAATTTTTAGTAGCTTTTTCTTCTATTTTCACTGATATATTTCTATGAGTGTAATATTCGGGACTTTACTACACTGTAAATAAATTTATATCTAAAAAATTTGTTATGAAATCTAAAAACACTACTCTGCATCTTAACACTACTCCTCATATATGGTTTTGTATAAGCTATTCTTTGTCACACTGTAAATACATATATTAGCTGTATTTTGTCTCATGCCTATCAACGTTAAGTATTTAAAGTAAATCTATGTTAAACCGACTGTAGTATAAAAAGATTTTAAACAGGTTATGTTTATATTGTTCCATTATAATCGAACGTACGTCAGCAAAAGTTTTTAGGAAGTAACGCGAATAAGTTACGTTAGATGTGAAAATGTGTAAATGTTGAGTTTTCAACGTTGATAATTATCCGTGTTGAAAGTTACCGTGCATACGAAAAGTAATAATTTAGTTTTCGTCTTAAACGCGTTTTGCACTTTGAGTTTTTTTATAAGTTAACGGATATAGTTAAGTCGAAAACACAGCTATTTATGAAATATTTATATATGTGCGTGTTATATTTTGTTTATGTTAAGCTTATTATTAACTCATATCCTGTTTCGCAAAATTATTTCCATGAAAAACTTTACTTTTTTTTTTGGAAATTACTTGGTTGGCGGAAATAAACTTTCAAGTTAAAATTAACAGGAAGTTGATTAAAATGTTTTCATAAGTTTATTTGTAACTGTAATTAACAAATATGTATTAAAGTTATAATAACTGACATTTTAGGGTGTTATTAAGAGTTGTGTGTCGTCGGCAGAAGTACAAATTAACCTAACAACAAAGTAATTTGAGTATTTTTTTTTGATTTATTTACCAATAAAGCCCAAATTAGTGTAGAATTCTATATTCTGAGCTAGAAATCTATTTTGAATAGATTTTGTTACTTAGTATTTACTTCTAAAATAAGCAGTTGTGTATAATAGCAATAATTAAAAATAAACAGCTGACATGTTACTCTACGATACTACAAAATTAATCCGGCCTTGAAGGATTCATGACTTGCCACTGTCTGTTAAGTTGTGTTCGTTTACTCGAAATTCTTACTACTTTTACTACAATTGGAAAGCTTTGTTTACTTTTTGTATTGAATTTTTTCAGCTGTAGTGAAAGTAGTAACTTGTAGTAAGTAAACGAACAAGCCTACACTCAAAATAATAAGTCTGCTAGCTGAACAGAAAAATTTGTTAGGGTAGAGGGGGGATCCTTCGCCCGTGGAGCACATACACTAATCCTATTTTTCTCCGATGTTAAGAGAGATAAAAAATTGGAAAAAATATTTTTTGTGCATTTTTCAATTACCTTTCCTTGGCATCCACTTTGACAAATTTACATCACATGTGGTGGCAGACAGACGTGTTTTTATGTTTTTTGGAGTGCCAAAAAAATAATTGAAAGCAACTGCATTTTGCAATAACTTCCTCAAATCATGTTATAAAGAAATAAATTTTCATTATGTCAGACCTATGATCCTAAGCTTTGAAATAATAATAATTTGATTTTAATAAATGTTTAAAAAGTGTGAAAAATATTAATTTTATGTTAGTGCTTCTCTTTGGGGCACAATCACCAGATGGCCCGAGGAGCTACGAAGAGTTGGTGCATCCCTGCCAAAACTGACCTATAAGACTTTTCTATACGTTTAAAATATGCTTAATAGTAATTTAGAACAATCGTGTTCATTCTTAAATTTATATTAATTATTCAGTTTTTTGTAATTTTGAAGAATCATTATATTATAATTTTAAATTATTTTTTTTTTAATGTATTGGAGATTTAGTGATTAAAAAGAATCACGTATCTAAAAGAACTTATTCTAAATTATTTATTTCAGTCATTAAATGATTGACTTTGCCGTATTAACACATTTTTTTTCTTGAAATTGTATCTAGCTCTTTTGGCGAGTTTGGGGCAGTTACGCCGATTTGAGTTACCTTGAAAATCATTAAAAAAGTAATAGAAAATATGCAAATAATTAGAATAAAAATCATAGAAATTAAAGCAAAGATATCTTCAATTAGATAGTAATTTTTGAAAAATAATTAGGGGTTAAGAAATGACACTGCTTTAAAAAAAAGTGGCGAAGGATCCCCCCTCTACCCTACTTTAACAAAATTTTTTCCTGTTTTTTTGGCTTAAAATAAAATTTGTTGATTTTAACACTTGTTAAATTTAACAAATATAAATTTAAGTAAAAAAATTACAAAACTACATTTTTATATGTAATTATACTGAGTCGTAATTATCTCGGGACCCTCCCGGGCGTAGTCCATATCATGTGAGGCATATAAGGGCTCTCCAGTGGAGCAAGCATTTTGTCCGTTTTGCTTTATTTCGCTTAGTTTTTCAGATATGGGATTTTCTATGAAGTGGAAAAATTTTATTAAAAATTTCCGAGGGTCCAAGGCCCCGCCAAGGTGTTCTTTTGGATACAGAAATTTTCAAATCGATTTGAAACCGGTTTGACAGATTTTTCTACTGACGTTATATTTTAAGTGTACATTTCCAAAAGTATTTGAAATAATTATTATTTATTTTCCTACTTTTCTGTATTTTATTTTAGCATTTTAGATAACGATATGTAAATAATAAATTAGTCAGTTTTTTATTTTGTAATAAAAGGATTAAACAAAGTTTTTAATAGAGAGCATTTTCATACAATGCTGAACTTTAGTAATAAAAAAGTTATGCTTTAATAACAAAGGAAGAAAATTGTTTATCGTTTGATTTAAAATCCAAAGCGGATTCAATTTTATGAAAAATAAGCATTGTTTTTAAAGAACTAGTTGGAATTTAATCAAAACCCTACAAATAAGTTTGTTATAATGTTTTTTTATTAACGTTTTAAATCTTCTAATTTTTTTTTGATTTAATTTTAATACGAGTTATTTTTACAAGCTAAGATATTAGATTTACAAACAATTACATTATATTAGAAATATGACAAATATATTTCTACAAATATACTCGTGTAATAATCTATATAAAAATAGTATATAAAAATATGAAAAAGTATGGAAATACACACAGAAAACAGATTCGTAGTTCCAACCGAATTTTTCGCCAACCGAATTTTTGTAGTTCCAGGTACAATCACTTTTATTTATTTTTAATACCATTGTAACTACCGACATTTATTTACAATTTTTGAATTTTTGTTGTGTTAATAGATTACTTTAATGTTTGTGGATTATAAATTCTATAAATAGAAAAACACGTTCCACAAAATTTATTTAAAATTTAAAATTTTTTTATGTCGCTAACTGGAATCGAACCGGCGACCCTCCGCTGGTCAGCCCATTGCTTTCCCTCTAAGCTAAGCTCTATTTAAATTTTTTTAGTCAAACTTCAAATTTGAATTTCTTCAGGTTTGGATATTTTGTCTATTAATAAATTTATATCAACAACAGAAAATCAGTTGTGTCTTTTAAATTGATTAAAAAAAAAATTAAAAAAATTTAAATCGCG
The DNA here is from genome assembly GCA_949987735.1 of Leucophora obtusa. NCBI lineage: Eukaryota > Metazoa > Arthropoda > Insecta > Diptera > Anthomyiidae > Leucophora > Leucophora obtusa. The sequence goes on from OX465297.1 coordinate 192,159,061, forward strand.
AACCGGGATTGAACCGGCGACCTTCCGTTTGTCAGCCCATTGCTTTTCCTCAAGGCTAAACTCGACATAAACTTTTTTTTCAAAATTTGAATTGAATTTCTTCAGGTTGAAAATTTGAATATTTTGTTTTTGAATAAAATTATATTCACAACAGAAAATCAATTGTGTCTTTTAATTTGAATCAATAAAAAAATTATTAAAAAAAAAAAGTAATGCCTTGGTTGAGGTTTGAACTCAAATCTCTAAAGCTATAAGGCAGTGTCTCTACCTCCTGCGCCACAGATACTTACGTTTAGTTGTTGTCTAACTTAGAATTTAAACACGCATATGTATGAAACGAAAAAATATGATAGATTCCAAAATTTTATTATGATAAATAAAACTTCTGTTCCTTGTCTCAATATATTATTACAATTACCAAAATAATGGAAATTAATGGTTAAAGCTACTAAAGATGAAAAAAAATTTTAAATTGATTGGAAAAACTAATACTTTGGATAGAGTGATCGATTTTATTGAAACACAAATGATACTAGATTTTTGCTGCCGATATTTTATTGAAATTACTAAGTCTTTGGTGGTTGTTGGTATTGAAGGTAATGGGGAAGTTGGCATTTTTTCAATATTGGTTAGAAAAGCCAATATTTTGGATAATGTGACAGTGTTTTGGTTCATCATATATATTTTTTGTTCACAAATAAATATAACTTTCCTGATGATGAATTTTAAATAATTGCAATTAAAATTATTGAATGATGAAAATATTTCGTTGGTTCGGATAAAATTCCAACCAATTTATTTTCTGTGTGTAATGAAAATTTTCGCAAAATAAACAATTTTTCTTCTTTTTACGAAAGTTTTCGTTGTTTCGACTTTACTTTCGTTTTTTTTTTATCAGGGCATATATAATGATAGCCAGAGCTTTGAAGAATTAATTCCTTTTTGAATGAATTCACTACCAATCGAATTCAATTTTCTCTAGAATTGAATGAATTCCTTTTCTTAAGTAATTGACTGAATTCGTTCAAATGAACGCGTTCATCAAACAACAAATTCAAAGAATTAATTCAATTGCAATAGTTCTTTTTATTAAATCAAATGAATTAATACACTGGTGAACGCGTTCAATTTTATAAATCGAACGGAAAAAAAAGTGAATTAATTCCTTACTGAATTAATTCACTACTGAATTGGTTCAATTTCATTTTCGTTCAGTGAATTAAAAAAAATAAAATTACGTTCAGTGAATTAAAAAAAAAAATAATAAGTTCACTGAATTGAAAAAAAAAATAAAATAAGTTCACTGAATTGAAAAAAAATAAAATAAGTTCACTGAATTCAAACTTGTTTTCTGCCGTTCAGTAGAAGAAAACAATAACGTACAAATACAATTTTTAAATAAGCAATTTTGCAGCGTGTGCTAGTAAAAATAAACAAATTAGAAACCGGACGCTGTTTATCAACCTACATGATTCAAAAATAAAGCCTTTTACTATTAAAAATAAAAACTATACTTTTATAGATAAATTTGGAAAAAAAATATAACTATTAATTTTTCAAACCAGTTATATAGTTATATTTTTTTCCAAATGTATCTATATCTGTAAAGTTTTTATTTTTAATAGTAAAAGGCTTTATTTTTGAATCATGTAGGTTGATAAACAGCATCCGGTTTCTAATTTGCTTATTTTTACTAGCACACGCTGTAAAATTGCTTATTTTAAAATTTTATTTGTACATTATTGTTTTCTTCTACTGAACGGCAGAAAACAGGCTTTGAATTCAGTGAACTTATTTTATTTTTTTTTTCATTTCAGTGAACTTATTATTTTTTTTTTTAATTCACTGAACGTAATTCTATTTTTTCTTAATTCACTGAACGTAATTTTATTTTTTTTTAATTCACTGAACGAAAATGAAATTGAACGAATTCAGTAGTGAATTAATTCAGTAAGGAATTAATTCACTTTTTTTCCGTTCGATTTATAAAATTGAACGTGTTCACCAGTGAATTAATTCATTTGATTTAATAAAAAGAACTATTGCAATTGAATTAATTCGGAACAAAATAAATCGAACGAAAGCAAATATGAATTAATTCCATTCAATATATGGTACTTTGTGAATTAATTCATTGAATTTTTAATTCAGAATTGAAAAATTGAATTAAGGAATTAATTCTTCAAAGCTCTGATGATAGCAAACATGTTTCCAGGGCAATTTTTTTTCAACTTGTATGTTTAAAATTCAACAGAGAGAACCTTTTGGCATAAATTCATTTAGCAAATGCCAATTTGTATAAAAAGATAAACGATAAACATTATTTGTTGTGAAATTTATAAGTCATTCTTCAAAAACTTACGGCATGACCCTTTTATAAGGCCATGGTTCATAATCAAAATTAGAAATCTTTAAACATTTCGTATTGGCGCCTTTTTCAATCACTCATAAACAATTTTGTACAAAAATATTTGCCGCCGTATTGAATTTGCCTTTATGTATTTTGAATTTTTGATTTCACATTCGTGATCACTGATCCAAAATTTATTTAAAATGTGTCTTTTAGATTCAAAATATTAAGATTTTAAATTTAAGTTTAAAATTTTAGATCCGTCATTTTTAAGTCTTTTAATATTGGTCTCAGATTTGTGATTAGCAGCCCCCAAAACTTTTTCATATGATTCTTAACCGATCCTCCAGGTATTTTTGTTTGAATGAAATCTAAATGTACTCACGTGTACGTGAGTGAGTGTGAGGTGAAAAAATTTGTTCATGCATGAGTGTACGTGAGGCAATTTTTTTTGCTTGAGTGAGTATGCGTGATTAGAGTTTTACAAATTTTTTTCGGATTTTGATAAATATTTTTTGAATAATATTTTTTCCGATTTCATATTTTTTGATTTTAAAAGTTTAAAATAATGGCAAGATTCCATATTCGTACCAATTTTTAGTTAACATACATAATTTGCCTTCATTTTTGCATTTTTTTTTTTTTTTTCGGTAACAACCTATTTCGTGTTCACGCATGATTGTTAGTAAAATCTAGAAAAAAATGTTTGTGAGTGATTGTGCCTAATACAAATTTTTCTCTCATGACCGTGAGTGAGTGAGTGTAAGCCAAAATCCATCCACATGTCCATCTCTACTGTAAACTAATTATATACATTTACTTTGAGTTGCAACCAGTCAGTCTTAAATTTCGTTTTGCTCTATGTTAAAAGCTGTTATTACATTTTATATTTGAGAAAGATTAAGGTTAAGTAACTTTAAAAAAAATAAATAACAAGATCTAAATCCTAAGTATCCATTGTTAATTCCATATAAATTTTGTCATTTGAAACTATTGTTCAGCTTTTGTTATTTTGAGATGTAAGTTACAATAGCAGCCATAAGGATTATAACTTTAATTTAAATAATTGAGTTTTTTAATATACACAGAAAAAACAGTAGGCACCAATAATGGGAATTTGTAAAAGCAATCACATTTGCTTTTAAATTGAAATTTTATTCCAAACAATTTTTTTGTTTGAAATATTTGTAACTCGTTTCTTAATTGTTATCTTTCATATAAAAATTGTTTAAAAATAAAAATTCAAAGTTACAAAAAAAAAAAAAATTTTTTTTGGATTTACAAATTTTTTTGTTGGTGCCTTTTTAAAAAGTTATTTTTTTTTTGTATTTACATATTTGGTATGAGAAAGGTATTTTAAAATTTAATTAGAAATTTGTAAATTCTTTCTGTGTATATACTTGTTTTGCAATATAAGTTCTAAGGTTCAGTTTTACAGTGAACACTTATATATTTTTTTAAAAAAAAAATTTGATTAAGGTCGATGGTGCTAACATAAATTGCTCATTCGTAAGTAATATTTAAAAGATCTTTAACTCTCAGAAAAAATTTCATTTACTCCAGTAAAAATGCATTCATTGACTTTTTATACACTTTAAAAAATATTTGTAAATTCACTACTATAAAATGGGTAAAATTTTTTTTAATGGTATTTAGCATTAAACTACTGCTTATTTCAGTAGTTTTTTCTGTAAGTTAATTTTTAACTAATTTTTAGTAGCTTTTTGTGGTATTTTTACAGGTTTATTTCTATATATAAATTTTATAAAGCCACATATATTTATATCGAATTATATTTGACAATCTGAATATGAACAATTTTCGGATTAAATTGTATTCAATTATATCTAATTTAGTATAATTATACACATGTAGTTGACCCACTTTTCGGATCAAGTTGTGGTTGTATTTTTTCTCGGGTATATTAAATTTTATTTACGTATTTGGGTGTTAGGTTTTGTTTAAGTATTCACCATAATACCGGCCGAAAAAAAGTTATAAATTTTTGTGCTGCGTAGTCTTCAGAATCTGTAATTTTTTTTCTTCAGAATTTATAGTAAGTCGTAAAACTTCATTATAAACAAATCATTCAAACATTTCTTTTTTATCTTCAAAATTTTGTTATATTTTGCTATTATCTATGTATGTATGTGTATTTATTAAGGAGAAGCTTTGTAAAAAAATGGAAAATAGAATAGAAAGTTACACATCTAGTCAGCTATAATGGATGAGTTTACTGAGCGTAAACATCAAGCAGCAGCAAAAAATAAGCAAACAACAGGAAATAACAAACAAGCACAAAAGTGCATACATATGAGCTATGTTCTGTTTTTTGTACTAAGACTCAAAAAAAAAAACATAATCCAACCTTAACAACAATTCAAGTACATTAAAAACAAGGTTCTTCTATATAGCAAAAAAAAAAACCAAACATAAAAACTCTTTAAAACATGCTCGAAACAAAAAAAAAAAAAAACTGAAAGACACTTTCATACATAGACTTCAAAACACACAAAGATATATTTCACGTACTCTCATACCTTAAGGAAGGAAAAACGTAGTCATAGAAGCATGAAGAACACAGCAAGAACACACACAGGACGACTAAATTTTTTGTCTTCCAACACAAATATTGTTCTAAGGAAACTGACATGGCTGCATTTAAATAGAAAAACTATAATTTTGCTAGTGCTACATACTTATAGAGAAAAATCTATCAAGATCCATTTAGCTATATACTTTGTACCTGAATTTGGATTTGGTTTCAGGACGTTAACAGAGCAGATTTAATATAAACTACGAGGAGCTTAGTAGGCCGGTTTTTATTTACAAATATTTAATAAAACAAAATTTGAAACAAAAATTCCACATTTTATTAACAAATTCAGAATCGTAGAGTCTAGTACGTACAACAAAATTATAACAGGGGATGAAGCATGGTTTTACAAGTATGATCTGGAAACCAAGCAACATTCCTTGGTATGGGGACATGTCTTAATTTGGCGAATAAAAAAAATTTTCATATTTTTTATTAACGTACTCGAAAAATTAAAAATTTGTATTTTGCATATTATATGGGTTATATCAAAAAATGTGATAAAAACCGTGTAACCACCTAATTTCTAATGCATGGATTACATTTGAGTTACATATTTCGATATATATCAGCGCATTGTCACCTGTTTTACAAAATTTATAACAATCTAACCAATTTTTGGTTAATACATAAAATTTGTGATCATTTTTATATGCCAAATGTAAACTCCGTAACAAGTAACTCATAAGGTTTTTTAACTTTAATTAAACTTAAACTTTTTCGTATATCTTAGCTATCACGACTTCAACTCTGTAACGATTTTTCGTCATAATTTTTGATAAAAATGCATATACCAGAATTTTGGAGTTATCTATTATTTATATTCCGAAAAGTATAATGTTATTTATACTCAAATGATCGTTGGACTGTAAGTAATCATCCAGTATAACAGACTTGAAGCTTTTGTGCAGCATGTAACATTCTCGAGATGAAAAAGGATGTCTTTAATAAGATTTGAAAAAATGTTGTAAACTCCGTTCCTAATTTTTACACCAAACTATTTAACGACTAAGAAAAACAATGTCATATTTGGATTCACCATGTAGGTATCATGCGATTTTGTTTCGGAAAAAAAATTATGACAAAGCCTTTCTGAAAGAAAACGAAAAAAGTAACCAAATGTAAACTCCGTAACTGTAAACTCCGTAACCACAATTGTTTGCATCAGATTTCATTCAAATAAATGCAGATAAATGTTTAAAATATTTTAAAATAACCATAAACAGAGGTGATTCAACTAATATTTATGTGTCAAAAGACGATGCAACTAATAGTTTTGCGTCAAATCAAAAAAAGTTATCAGTATTTTACCCTAAGCTGCTGGAGCGAAAAACGATTGATTTTGCATTTCATTGGTTTTGAATCGATATTTCGAATCATTATTGACATTAGTTTGACAAACTAAATTTGTTTCACACAATTTAAGAAATTTTTGATCGCGAAATGTTATGTTTTTAATATATTATTTTGTAACTGCGCAACCGATGTTTGGATTTAAAAAAATTTTATATTTTTGAAAAGCATTTAAAAGGACCAAAAATACAAAATTAAAAAAAAAAATTAAAATTTTTTTCGCGGAATGAATTGTATTTTTATTCGCGAAACCGCCAATTTGATCAACACAAATTATATATCATTAGAAAGCAAATTGAAAACCCAAATACGAAAAACTAATAAATTGAAGAAAATCCGTACGCAATTTTTTTTCTTATATCTTTTGCTTGCAGAAATGTAAACTACGTTACAACAAAAAAAATTAAAATTGTGCAAAAAAAGTTATTGCGACAACTTGTAGAAGAGATTTTTTTCAATTAGGTTTATATTAGAAAAAAGCGAAATATTAACACTTTTTGCTTTTCACAAATTTGGCCCAAAAATTTATCACATTTTTTGATTTCACCCATGTGTTTCTTCTACACTCAGAACAAAATGGTAGTAGAAAAGTTTGTAAACTGTTATCGAATTCACTCTACTATTATTGTGCTAATTGTTAGTAAAAATATATACTTAAAAAGAAACATTTTTGCTTTTCTCTTTTTACAAATTACTGAATTTTTAACTATTTTTCGTTGCTGAAGAAACATGTCTCATTTTGCATTTAAAAAAAGTTTTATCATGTTTATCAAGTTTTACATAGGACGGTCCGTTATTATTTAGTTTTCCAGCATATTTATGAATTTTTTATACCCTACACCTCTACCTGGAGAGGGTGTAAGTTTGTGCTGATGTTTGTAAATCCAAAAAATATTGGACCTAGACCCTTGACCCACCGTATACTAAAAATTTTATACATTTTGCTTTCTATTGAAAAAGCATAAGTTCTTATTATAAAACACTCATTTGGCGCATTTGTGGCCAATTTAATATACCTCGCCTGGAGGCGGGCTTAACGGTTAGAGGGTTGATTTGAAGCATGTTGGCAAGAAAAATTAAGAGTGAGTTCAAAAAAAAAAAAACTGACACACATTTTTGTCAATAACTTTATTTATGCACGTTCAATAATTTTTTTAAACCACATTACCTTCCAAAATGTGTCAAATTTAAATTTTTAATTTATATTTGTTAATTAAAACTAATCGATAACCAAAAAGAGTGCGCAATGAATTAATCAAAACTTTTCAACAAAATCCATTTTGGTCTTATAGAAAAATAGTAACCCAACATAAAGTACACCGTGATAGTGTTTCATAGGCCATTAAACATAACGAAGAGAACTGAACCATTGACAAAAGATATGGATCGGGAAGAAAAAAAGGTCTTAGAAGAGCATCGATTACATCTGGATGAAAAGCCGCCCGAAAGTGAAACCCCATTTACACTGTAATTAGGTTTTGTTGAAATTTACCTAACATACAGTAGTGGACTAAAGTGGATACATATTTGAATATTTTTAAAACTGTATTAATAACTTTTGTTCAATTTGTGATATCCAAGTGTAGTTTTTCCAGTTTTTGAAGTGGCCAGGTCAGAGCCCCGATTTGAATCCCATCGAGAATTGGTGGGCAATTGTCAAAAGAAGACTCTCCCAATGCGAACGAGCACAGACGAACTTAGATGATCTTTAGTCAGGAGTTTCAGCGGAATGGACAAATATTCCACCTCAAACTATTAAAAATCTCGCGGAAAGCATGCCTTCTCGCATAAAATCTGTTTTAAAGCACAAAAGACTTTCGACAAAATATTAAAGAAAGATAAAAGCGGTCACAATTTGCAATTATTTTTTATTAACTTCTTAATGATATTGTCTACTGTATTTAGGTTTTTATTGAAGAAGAATGTTTTAATTTTATGTTTAAAAAAAATCATTTAAGTTTCTATAATAAAATAAAAATTATATCAAATTTCGAAAAATGTTGAATTAATGTATCCACTTTAGTCCACTACTGTATATATTTAGTAGGGAACTGAATTCCTATTATAAATTTGATGCATTTATTTCCAGTGTGTAAATGAAAAAAAGTACGCACATGATGTGTAAATTAATTATATAAAAATTTTTGTAAATTTACATGTGTAAAAAAATTTAAAGTTATGCGTAATTTCACTCTATTTGTGCGTAGATTTACCAAAATAAATACGTTATACGGCCCAGCACTAAAAGAGTCCAAAAATAAAAGAATAAAATCAGTTTCAAAATATTTTATTAATAAAATAAGTAAGCCTAATACAAGCCTCAGATTCTGGGGAGATCGCCATTGAAAAACATTTTTCTTTAAGAAAAAGCCTAAGTACTTTTTCCCATGCGAAAAGTATTATATGACACTTTTTCCTCTAGAAAAAACCGTCTGTCTATAGGAAATACCTTCCCAGCAAAAAACGTGGAAGTGATCTTAAGGAATCAATTTTTCATTGATTCCAAAGTATCATTAAGTTCTGATTTTCCGCTTCTAAAGCAGTTCTTTTTCACAACTTCCGAAAATGTGATTTTGAAGGAAATTAAGTCTTTCCAAATCTATCTAACTACAGATATTTCCATATAAATTTAACATTTATAACTATGGTTAAGCACTTAACTTTAATTATTTTGAGACAAGTTGTTAGGTCAAAGTGTTTTGCTTAAAGTTTTTACGAATAAAAATTAATCCGTTTTCACCAATTAAAAAGAACATTAAGAGGATTATAAAAGAAAACTTCCACCCTATGACAACCCTATGTAAAATTCATTGGTTCCGATCCAAATTTTCACAATATCGAATCCAAATCACTGCTTCTTGTTCTCTTCTTTTGATGATTTTTTTTGCTGGGCTTAGATTCTGCATCCTTTTTTATGTGGAAAATACATTTGACTCAGAGGATATTTCGTGTTGAATATTCATCACGTTATGAGAATTTTTACTGTAAAAATGTCTTCGAGTCAGCGAAAAATTCCTTACATTCTGAAGAATTTTCTATGGGAAAAATTCCTTCTAATCGTAGGATTTTCTAAAGAAAAAAGTTTCAGAAAATTGGTGGTTTCAGGAAGACCTCAGAAGCTGAGGTATTTTTCTATTTAAAATGTGCTTATAATTGGAAGATTTTTCTATAGGAAATAGTCCTCAGAATCAGAAGAGTTTCTTTAGGAGAAAGTACTCGGAGTTAAAAAAATTTTTGATATGAAAAGTTCCAGGAATCTGAGGGGCTTCTATTATAAAATGTCTTGAGAATCAGAAAAAAATCACTAGAATCTGAGGATTTTTTTTTAGAAGAAGTTACCGAAATATAAGGGCTTTAATTTAGGAAGAAGTCCTTTAAATCGAACAATTTCCTTCTAGGAAAAAGCCGTCAAAATCTCTGGGAGAAAAGTTCTCAAAATCTAAAAGTTTTCTGTAGGAATGTGTTTAGAATTTAAGGGCTCTTATTTAGAAAATAGTTCTCAAAATTTAAGCATACTTTCCTAGAGTGAAATCTTTTGGATCTTAGGGTTCTTCTGAAAGAAAATTAATCACAATCATTGGCTTTTTCCTTAGAAAAAGTGCTTAAAATCCAATATATTTTCTATTTTTTTTCTATAGCCCATAGGGAATCGGCTAGTTTCTGGCCACTTTTTCATATTGAAAAATCATTACATTATGTCCAATTTATGCCATATAAAAAGTCTGAGATACTGAACGCATGCTTCTTTACAAAAAGTTTCAGATTCTAGACCTTCTGGCAGAAGATCCTTTTCAGTATAAGATGCCTTTTTCGTTAGGAGAAATAAAATAGGAGAAGCGACAGATAATAAGCTCCTTTTGTTAACCTAACTAAACACTTTTTTATAAACAACGTCAGATTATGGACACGTATTCTTATAAGAGGGTAACTATTTATGTTGTGAGCCTTGGTCAGTTTAATACTTGTTAGGCGCCAGCTGAAATTTGCACTAGAAATTTTACCATTTTTGATCACAATCTGGCTTAGAACTTTTTGTCATTTGGGCATTATTTGTGTTATTTATAATATAGTGAAAGTCGTGTGTTAACAAAAAATCTAATTAACATAACACTTAAACATTTTTGGGCATTGTGTTATTACGATTTTCCATGTGGATTATCTAGACAAGGGTGCATAGAAAAATTAAATACAACTTTTGATGATGAAGCTTAATCTTTTGTAACTGTGAAACACTGTTAAAACGATTTTAATCGCGGACGTCTTTCGCTTCAGAACGAATTTCGAGAAGGTCATCCAAAATCAGCTTTTGTGCCAGAAAACATTGATGCTGTATAAAAACTGATGATGCAAGATCATCATGGGTCATACTCTGAGACTGAGGTTACCTTAGGCATAAGTTCCACCAGCATAAATAAAGTATTGCATGAAAATTTAGCCGTAAAAAGATTTTTTTCTCGTTGGATTCATCATCACTTAACAACATCTCAAAGAAATTCTCGGGTCGATTTGTGTAAACGAGTGCTCAAGAAACGCTATTGTATTTCTTGGTGCTCCAAAAGATGTGTATAAGATCGCTACAGGTGACGGACGAATCAGGAATCTATGCATATGACCCTGAAACTAAACAGAGCCAGAAGTCAAAATCAAATTTTATCAAAAATGAATTTTTACTTGTTTCGTAATGTACGACGAGAAATATGTATTGGCCCAGACAAGATTTTTGTATTGCTGATACAAGATGTCGAAGAAGATGTCGAAGAATACTATAGGACCAAAAAGCTAACCAAATTTCTCGTGTGCCATGCTATTTGCGTTATTTCAAAAGTTCTGTTTGTAAGTTCTGGTTCAATTAATTTGGAAATGTATATTGAAGAAGAAACTGCTGTTATTCTTGAAAAAGTACAACGTCTCCACGTACTTTTGGCCAGATTTTGAATCATGCCAGTACACTAGTAGTAAAATAATGTACTCTTTGTACCCAGGGAGGCACACCCAGATCTAGATTAAAAAAAAAAAAATGTTTCATTTGTTCTTTTAATAGAATTAATCTAAAAAATACGAAACTTTAGAGAACGTTGTATTTAATTTTCATCTTGTGTTTTTTAAACTTTTTAAAAAATTCCTACATTAGGATTTTTAAATCAATTTGTGGCAATCTTTTTTTTACTAACTTGTGCCATTACTGCACTCTTATATCATTACTGGACTCTCCAAAATATTAATAAGATCGTTTTCTCTAAATAACACACTTGATAGTGGAAAAAAGGGATATTTCACTCTCAAAACATTTCCGTTGTGATAACAGATTTTTTTACAACCGAATTGATTCGGTTACTGCAACCTCGTAATTCGGTTGCCCCAAACCGAATTCAGTTGTGATAACCAATTAATTCGGTTGTCGCAACCAAATTCGATTTCAATTTGAGGCAAACGAATTACGAGGTTGCTGCAATCGAATCAATTCGGTTGGTAAAAAATTCAGTTGATACAACGGAATTGTTCTTAGAGTGCTTAAACAACCTTTACTTTTACTACGCAAAAGTGTTGTACTGAGTGGCAACACTAGTCAAAATCTTTAAAAATATTTGTTAATAAAATAACAAACCGACACAACCGCAGAATCTCAAAACTTATTTAATGAATTGTGAAAAATAATTTGTCCCTATCCGGATTTCATTCTAGACATTTCTAGAAATAGTTGTTGGGTTAAATTAAAAACTTAATGAGACTTTCATGTGCTCTTCTAGCAGTATTATTTATCAACTCAAATACCAAAGAAAAAATTACAATACAAAATTACCACAATTTGCTCTGTCACCTTCCAAAATACTACCCTGTTGTTTTGACAGATCCATCAATGTCTACAATGATCCAGTGATAGTTACTTATTTATTTACAATCAGTAATAGAAAATCATACATGTTTTGTTAATATTAAAAACACGCTTTACCAGTTTTCGGTTAGCATTAATATACACGTTACAACAAAATTTCTTATCAAAAAGAAAATAATTCTTTAAAATTTGTTCAATTTTTATGGAAATCTTAGTTAAAATATTTTGGTTTACCTGTGTAAAAGTTGTTCTAAATAAAAAGCAGCAAATAAAAATATAAACGAATGTTGGTTTATACTTTTCCTTTATGTTGAATATTGTAACATAAATTTATGATGATGCGTTTTTAGTTATATTTAAGTTTTTGTGTGAATTTTCCGTGTTTGTAGTTATGTATTATATAAGCATTAGTATTTTCTATAACTGTGCAAATGTATGTGTGTGTTTTTTCACATGAGGCTTTCCATACCATTTGTCCAGCTAAAATAAAAAACATATTGCATCAAAATCAAACATATAATATTTATTTTTTAAATATTGATACGAATAAAACGTGGAATAACTTCTTTAATGCCTACTTCTAAAAAGTAAGGTAAATAGGAGTGGTTAAATACCCAGTGTAGAAAATCATTACCAGATATGTACTGTTGTTTTGAAAAGGCTCGATTTTTATTTGAATTAAAAAAAAATCGAAAAAAAAACTTCGAAAATTTTAAATTTTTTGGTAATTTTTTAGGCTACTAATTATTTATGAAAATTTGTTGCCGATTTTAGCAGGTTAATTTGCTATTCTCCATTTACAAAAATTTTTATAACTAAAATTCTGTATATTTAACCGTTTTATTTTTGCTGTTCCTATATGACTAATATATAGCAAAAATAATCTGCTAATTTAGCAGTTTTTTTCTGCAGCATCATTTTTAGCTAATCTTTAGTAGTTTTAACTAAATTTTGTACGGACTTTTTTCTATTAGTGAATGGATGAAAAATGAGTCCACCACTTCACACCTAATACAAAGGAATAGTTTAAACCGTGAACTGAAATGGGAGAATTGTGTCCAATTAGGAAAACAATTAGTTGCGAGTAAGGAAATAAGCGGCATTTGGCGAAAAAGAAAATGCCATTTCATCAAGACAAGGCACTAGTTCAGACATCCACTATTTCGATAGCCAAAATCCATGAAGTAAGGTTCGAGTTACTTCATCACGCGCCTTATTCGCCACGTCTTGGTCCCTCGAATCATTTTCTATTTCTAAACTTGAAAAAATGGTTCGGTGTTAAAAGATTTGCCAACAACGAAGAGGTAGAGCCTACGGTTGGTGGTTATTTTGAGGAGCCAGACAGTTCTTACTATAAACAGGGTATTGAAAATCGGTGGGAAAAGTGTATCGAGCTAAAAGGAGACTATGTTGAAAATTTTTCCCAAATTTGTTGTGTTTTCTTTGTTAGATCGGGTAGTTCTGGGAATGCCCACTTTTGAAAAAATCGAAAGAGTTGTTCCATGCTTTATTTGTTTCATCTAGCGCAATAAAATCAGAGGCTTGATATTGAGCGGACATGCTTTCTCCTGCAGAGGTACAGTTTTTGAAAAAGCCTCATATTCATGTGTTACAAACAGCAAAAAGTACATCATACTTGGCTACATTTGTACTTGAATTCGTGTAGAAGTTTTAGAAATATACTTAAAATAAAAGCGGCACATATAGCACACTTTAGATTTGTGTTCTTGTTACACTCAGAAAAATATGGCGGTAATTTAACAGAAACACTAATGATGTTGACCTAAAAAATCTTATACGTCTTTTTAAGAAAAACAAAAAAGTTGAAACCTTGTGTTGACAATCATAATATTGACAAATAAGATTTCAATTTAAGATTTGAATTTTGTTATTGTTTTGTTTACATAGTTGTAACTTTTAGTCTTAAAAGTGGTCTTATGACAGTCACAAGGATTCACAAGTAAGAAAAGGCTCCTTATTCAAATTTTTTGTTTGTTTTTATTATTAAATTAAATTAAAAAAATTACTAACATATTTAAAAAGCAATAACAATACATGATTTTAAATTCAAAATATTTTAAGAAATTAAAAATCAAAATCATTTTGACACTTGCTTTGCTTCTAAATTTTTTGTAACAGAGATTATCAAAAATTAATTATAAAAGACACAGGGTATGTCAAACATGCACATTTCAGATATTTTTACTTGGTTTTTGGCAAAAACCAGATAGAATCTGGTTTTAAGTTTGTATAAAATTTTTATGGGAAAACTAAATAAATTTTGTAGTTTTCGACTCAAATACTAAAAATGGCCGAAATATGCTATTGAATTATTTAAAAAGCAACGATAGTTTAAGTTAATTCAGTGTTAAGAGAAACGATAATGAGTTTAGAATTGATAATGTTCTTTTAGGGCTTAAGCTTGTCAACCATATTTTAGCTAAATTTTTGAGTGTACTTTTGAATTATTTTCCTTGAAATTTAGATATAAAAAACAATATTTTCATGTAAGAATATACTGTGTTCTTATTGAAACTCTGTTTAGCTTTTTATATGTTTACATAATATATATTATTCAATGTATTTTCTTTTCAAACTAAAAATATTTATGCATTGTATTTATTTAAAGAATTCATAAAAATACAGGTCATATAAAATATTATATCATAAATTCCAAGAAAAATAAAAAAAGAACAGCATTTTTTGTTCTAATGTTCTAGAATTTTCATTAAATTCAGCACATGAATGCTCTGTGGAATCATTAAAGCAAATCCATTTTTATTTCCTTAAAATTCCTAAAATTTGAGATTTTATTCACGATTTTAATTTTTTAAAAAAATAAAAAAAAACAAGTATAATTTGTCTTACATTGACTACCCAAAATCTCAATAGTTCTTTCTGGTCGGATTCTAATAATTCAAAATAAATTTAATCATTTTGATTAAACGGTACATTCGTCTATATTTGCATTGAATTAGTTTCAATAATAATTTTTTTCAAAAATGCATTTTTAATGCAGATGCACTTTTTGAGTGCATTTTTCAATCTGTTATTTTTTTTTTAAATTAACCCAACAAAAATATGTGTAAGTCATTCAAAACGAGCAAATTTTAAATTAGTTACGATGGAGCGATAAGTGTCCTTTTTGTATTTCGAAAGTATGTGCTTTAAAATAATTTGGCCTTTTAGTATAACCATCGACGCAGAATCACTTTTTGTTACGATTTATCGATGTCCGTCCATCTGTCTGTCCATGCATTCTTGTGCGTACTGGACAGGTCGCAAATATTAAGATATTTTGATGAAATTTGGTACACCGACTTAATTCGGCTCAAGGATTTTGATTTTGATTAAAATTGGTCCATGTTTAGACCTAGTGCCCATATAAGAACCCATTTCTTATATTCTTAAAAAAATAAAACAGTTAATTTGTTTTTACGTACTTTATTAATTTTCGATTATTTGCATATATTTTAATTATTTCTACATATTTTTAAAAATTTTCAATTACCGTTCTTATTGAAAGGGGGAAGGGAATAAAGAATTTGATCCCATTGAATATCTTTTACTACGACCCAAATATTAATATTCTTTTCATTAAATGCAAATATATATTGTTAAAGCTCTATGTGAGTCGTTCGCGTCTTATTACTGAGTCTGCCCGCCCACCAAATGTATATATAATTGAAACTAATTAAATACAAATAGAAGTGTTTTTTGAATTATTAGAATCCGACAAGTGCTACGGAAACTATCAATATAAGGCAAATAAAAACGTATTTATCCAAATAGCTCTATATCAGGGGTGACAAGACTTTTTTCACTGCGTGCCAGAAACGGAAATTTTTTTTTTTTGTAAAAATTTTTCGCGTGCCACCTTAATTTTAGTTGTCTTTTAAAATTCCTTTTTTAAAAAATTTTAAAATTTAGAAAATTTCTCTTAAAAGTATCATCGCAGATGTACATATTTATCAGCGCTACGAATAACACCCAAAGGGAAAATTAAATAACATCCAAGAAATGACTAAAAATGTTTGACGGTTATTTAATTTTTGGGGGTTTATTTAATCTTTAAATATTGAGATTATTTCATTATGAGACAAACCGCCAATGAAATAAAATTAAAACAGTTTAAAGATTATTGCCTTTTCATTTTTTGGGGGGTTATTCCATTTTTGGTGTTTATTTCATATTGTTAAATAAGTTAAATTATTGGGCGCCATTTCTTAGTTAGGTACGTAAGAAACTAGTTGAAAAAAGTGCTTCAGGCAAAAATTTGATTTTGTTAAAATAAATCAGGCGGTTTTTATCATCATAATAATGAATAAAAAGCGAATATTATGGATTTGAACAGAGAAATTTCTATTTCAAATGAAATGGCTCTGAGAAACACGATCAAAACTCAATTTCAAATTCCAACAATGGGGGTTATTTCATTATGAAACTTATTTCATAACACCTATTTTCCCTTTTAAAAAACTTAATTTTTTAAATCCAATTTTATTACAAGTTGTTTCCCATTTTTGTGCAATTTTGTGGTACTTTGTACTTCTCCGGTTATGAGGCATTTTCTCATCGAAACATTTAAACTTCTTTCAATCTAGAATTTTAGAAATTTTCCCGGAATTTTCTGATAATCGAATTTGTGAGTTCTGTATTAACCATATTTCTTTAAACAAAAAATGGTGGCAATACTGAGTTTTATTCATTTTAAAAGACGTTTTACAAGCTCTATGAAAAATTTCACCATTATGGAATTAAATCACACTTTTTTGTAGCGAAATTTAACATTTAACTGAATTTTTTGCTGGTCTTCTACACTCATAGAAATAAATCCGTAAAAATAGCAGAAAAAGTTACTAAAAATTAGTTAAAAATGATGCTGCAGAAAAAACTGCTAAAATTATCAGATTTTTTTACTAAATACTAGTAAAATGAGAACAGCAAAATTAAAACTGCTAAAATTACAGAATTTTAGTTATATTTAGGCTAACTTTTAGTTAATTGAAAATAGCAAATTGTACTGTAAAATCTGCAGAAAATTTTGCTAAATATTTGTAGACTAAAAATAGCAAAAATAAACTGTTAAATCTACAAAATTTTTGCTATTTTTAAGCTAAATTTAGTTGAATGCAAATGGCAGTCTATTCTGCTAAAATCAGCAGAAATATTTGCTAAAAAATTGTAAACTGCTGTTTTCAAAAGGCTCGATTTTTATTTGCATTTAAAAAAAAAATCGAAAAAAAAACTTCGAAAATTTTAAATTTTTTTGTGATTTTTTAGGCTACTAATTATTTAGCAAAATTTTTTGCTGATTTTAGCAGGGTAATTTGCTAATCTCCATTTACAAAAATTTAGCTCATATATAACTAAAATTCTGTATATTTAACAGTTTTAGTTTTGCTGTTCCTATATTACTAATATATAGCAAAAATAATCTGCTAATTTAGCAGTTTTTTTCTGCAGCATCATTTTTAACTAATTTTTAGTAGTTTTTACTAAATTTTCTACGGACTTTTTTCTATTAGTGTAATAGTTTAAAATTTTTTTAAATATCCAACAAAACGTCGCGTGCCACCTAAAATCCACTCGCGTGCCACTACTGACACGCGTGTCATAGTTTTGCCAGACCTGCTCTATATAGTATCATTAATCAGGATATAACAAAAATCCGGAAACCCTGGGTATTTTTTTTTAAATCCCATAGGGGATATACTATAACAATTTCCTGTTGTTAAAAAGAAAATTAGATTTAATGCAAATATTATTTGATATGACCAAAACAGTTAAAAAAAACAAAAAATTGTTTGACATGCAATATTAGCTTCATAAGAATACTGATTTTATGTTAGAATTTACATGTAATTGTTTTATATTTTTCGTTTAGCTATAATACATCCCACTCCAAATTTTGATAAAATATGAAATGCCAGTGGTTAAATATTTAAATTGAAACTGCAGCTGACATGTTTTCTATTACATTGTTTATAAAGGAATGAGTGTCTTTTGCATGAAGTTAGTTTTTTTAAATAAATGATTTTATTAGTTGTATTTTCGCTCATACACTAATAGAAAAAAGTCCGTTAAGAATTTAGTTAAAACTACTAAAAAGTAAAATAAAACTGTTAAATGTACAGAATTTTAATTATAAGGGGTTCTTCAATAAGAGCGCTACAAAAGTTTTTTTAAATAAAACAAAAACGGTTTTGGATATCAATGAAATTCTTTATTCCTGTGAAAGTACGTTCGATGCCATTATGTATGGAAATCGATCTCTTTTGCATGGCCACCACGGGCACGCTTGCAGAAGTCCAGACGCTGAACCCATTTTTCGACGGTTTTCAAGCATAATTCGGCCGATATTCGTACGAAGTTCATCAATCGTCGCTGGCTTGTTGGCATAGACCATAGATTTGACGTAGCTCCACAGGAAATAGTCCAACGGCGTCAAATCGCACGACCGAGGCGGCCAATTGGCTGGACCATTTCGTGAGATAACACGTTCTCCAAACTTGGTTTGCAATAAATTGATTGTGACATTCGCTGTGTGGCTTGTGGCGCCGTCCTGTTGGAACCACATGTCCTCCAAGTCCATATCACCCAATTGGGGCCAAAAATATTCGGTTATCATTGAACGGTAGCGATTCCCATTCACAGTAACGTGCCGGTCTTGATCATCACGGTAAGAGTACGGCCAAACCGTAATTTTTTCGGAATGCAATGATGACTTATGGAGTACGTGTGGATTGCTGTCTGACCAATAACGCATATTTTGTTTATTGACGAAGCCATTCATTATGACGACCATAAATTGGACGTAGCGCTCTTAACGTTGAGGCCACTGACTCCAAATTTCGGTAGTAAATTTTAATAATTTCGACTTGTTTTTGGCTCGTATATCTTTCCATCATGAAATGGCTAACCTTACTGAAGAGAAATGTCAAAAGAGCGGCAAGAAATATGGCGTCGTTTGCTGTCCCTGTCTTTCTACTTTTGTAGCGTCCCTGTTGAAGAACCCTTTATTTGAGTTAAATTTTTGTAAATTTAAAATAGCAACTAAACCTGCTAAAATCAGCAAAAAAATTTGCTAAATAATTAGTAGCCAAAAAAATAAAAAAAAAATTAAGATTTTCGAAGATTTTTTCGTCTATTTTTTTAAAATGTAAAGAAAAATTGAGCCTTTTGAAAACAGCAGTTTACAATTTTATTTACCAAATATTTCTGCTGATTTTAGCAGTATAAACTGCTATTTGCATTTTACTAAATTTTGCATAAAAATAGCTAAAATTTTGTAGATATAACAATTTATTTTTGCAATTTTTAATCTACTAATAGTTAACAATTTCTGCAGGTTTTACAGTACAATTTGTTATTTTCAATTAACTAAAAGTTAGCTTAAATATAACCTAAATTCTGTAAGTTTAGCAGTTTTAATTTTGCTGTTCTTATTTTACTAGTATTTAGCAAAAAAACTGCTAATTTTAGCTGTTTTTTCTGCAGCATAATTTTTAACTAATTTTTAGTAAGTTTTTCCGCTATTTTTACAGATTTTTTCTATGAGCATTTTCTATCAATGTTAAGCATTTAAAAAAAATCTACGTTTTATGGGTTAAAAGTTTAAAAACTTTTTTACATTTTATATTTTTTTAATATTTGCGATATAATCGAAAAATTAAATAATACAAATACAGCAACACATAGAAATTTCACGCACAAGCATAGTTTTCTACTCAAAATTTGTTAAATTTACAATGTTATCAGTTCTTTCCCATGACACGAACATGTTAATTTCATTGATGGAAATCCCAAATTGTTGAACTAGTCCCACTTCCAGAAAAAATACAACTCAAAAATAAATGTAGTTCAAATTTGGCATTTCCTTCAATGAATTTAATACTTTCATGTGATAAGAAAGAACCGATACTGTTGTAAATTTAACCCATTTTTAGCCGCTACCAGTTCTCGTCGACAGATTTTGATAAAAATTTATATGAAGGCTATTCTGAGCCTAATTAAGAAAAATATAAATTTTTAAGTTCCAATTTTCCGAGAAGTTAGTGGAGATTGTAATCACCATTGGCGGAATATGACTGATATTTTTGAAATGTAGATAAAAAGTATTTTTATACTGAGTATATCATAAAGAAACAGGACCCATAATAATTGATACAAAAACTAAATTAAATAAAAAAACATGTCATTAGCAATTTATGAATAGTAAAAGTGCTGGTGATTATAATCACCAGTCGGCGAAAAATGGGTTAAGAAATTTTCAGTAGAAAAATATGCTTGTGTAGATAAACTAGTCATGCTTTTTCACGTAGTCCTTAGTATTTTTGTTGGGTAGTTAAGGCGAAAACATAGCTATCGACGAGTAGTGTTTGTAACCTCGCATAGGAAAATCGTAGTTAAGTAGTATTGGAGTTAACTATTAAAGAGTTTTTCTAAAATTTGTTTACAGGGGGAAGAAGAAGAAAACATTTTTATTGAAAAATTTCAACGGGTAGAAGGGAATCACCAGACTGCCGCAGTTTCTTCTCACCCAAGGACTCGTCAGTGGTTAGTTTATGTGTAAATTGATCAAAGCATTTTTAATTATTAAATTGTCTCTATATGAAAAACTTTTTCGGTATGACAGAAATCGAACCGGCAAACCTCTACACAGGTTATGAATCGTAGCATCAACTCTTAACGAGATACACCATAGTCAACACAGCGATGAGTGTGGCTAAACACAGACTACACAATGTCCCAGTACAAAAAATCATCAACAGAAGAGAAAAAGAAGCAGTGATTTTTATTTCGGTATTGTGAAAATTTGGACCGCAACCAATGAATTTTATATTGGCTATACTTACTTTTTTCATTGTTTCAAAATAAATAATAATGTATTACAAATAATGACTTATTTTTATCATTATTTCAAAAATAAAATAATAAAAAATAAAATCTATTTTTAGACTCAATATTTTTTTAACACTGGTGAGGATATATGTAACCACATATTTTTTGATTTTTTGTATGTTGGCGAGTAAGCTTACTTGTTTGCAGCATGTCAATTATGTTTTTATCTATTAAATATTACATGTCGATATAGCTCAGATGGTAGAGCTATTGACTGGCAATCTGTAGACCCAGGTTCGATTCCCGCACCAGCAAATTTTGTTAAAAAAAAAAAATACAATAAAAAATATTTTTTTATAAAATTAATTTTTTTGAAAATCTATTTTTAGACTCATTATTTTTGTCAGTATTTGTAAGCACATATGTAACGATATATTTTTGGATTTTTCATATGCTGGAGTGTAACCATAACTCATTATTTTTTGCGACATCGCCATATAAAGGTAATAAGAAATGTAATAACAAAAGTAACTAGTTACCATTACCAAGTATGTTGTTACATAACCACATATCTGGTAATGATTTTCTACACTGGGTGTGGTTGTTTTTAATACAAGTTACCAGACATAAATTTGAAAAGACTTCATTTCATACAAAATCACATTTCTGGAAGTTGTGAAGAAGAACTGTTTTAGAAGCGGGAAATTAGAATTAAGTGGCACTTTGGAATCAATGAAAAATGAATTCCTTAAGAATCACTTTTTTTGCATGGGAATTAACTAATACATAAGCAATTTATTTCAAATTGGCAATTTATATTTCTTTTTAAATTTTTGTAATAATTCGTACTTTCTGAGTTAATTATTTTTGACCAGAAATATACTCAAACAGACAATATATTTATAATCTATATTACAAGGTATCGTATTAACTAACAGAATATTTATTTTTCTTTCTTTCTTACAGAAAAAAAGGACTTAAAAAAACTGTAAGTACATGAACTGAAAGAAAAATAGTTAAAAACTTATGATTTCAACAAAGTAGAGATTACACTTTTCTACGAGTTATTATTTAATGTAATATACAATGTTAAAGATATTTCATTAGAAGTTAAATACACGGTGCCACAAAATAAAAATAATTTAATATACTTTTCGGATGACCTATTGTGTATGTTGGAGATCTGGCCTGATTGTTAATTTAGACAACAGAATAAATTTATAATTTATAAGTGAGGACTCCTGACGTGGACCCGTATATCTTAGTAAGCTTTGTATTTGTTGTGCAGGGGAAAAAATCTCAAGGCTACGTATTTTTTTTAGCTGCCCAATTTCATATTTAAGGTTTAAAAACTGGGGTCAACAATATCGTAAAAAAGTACTAAATTTAGGGTACTTTGTATGGGGATGTATTAAGGCTGTGTATTTTTCTATAGGCTTTCTAATAATTTCTAATAATACTATATATTAGAAACCACATTAATAGTGAATTAAGCAAAATTTTGTTTTTTACTTTCACTACTTTCCAACACAAAACAGTACTGTCTGCAATTTTGGATTCACTATTAATCTTGGTTGCTAATATATAAAATATATCACTGAAAGCTTATTAAAAAATACAGAATATGTAGTGAAAATAAGTGCACCTTTATACATAAAAAATTCTTGTTTGGGAAAAGCTATATTTTTATTCATTTTGTATGTAACCATGTCTTAAATTTACAATATGTAAACCAAAATGCACATAAATTTAGTGTACTTTTAAAAATATTAAGTTTGATATGCATACTCTCACCCGGCTCTAATAAATCTATTAAAATAAGTCTTTCAGGAAAAACACGTGGCAAGCCGAATACTCAATACCCTACTAAAAAAAAATATATGATTTTTGATATTATATATAATTATATCCGAAAAATGAGAACATTTAATTGTATCGAATTAGATCATATTATGATCATATTAGATCTACTTTAACACAATTAGATCTAATTTGATGGAAAAAGATATGGTTTGATACAATCTCATCCTGATTTTGTTTTCATCCAAATGTATCAAATATAATATTATCATATCCAACTAGATGCAATAGTATATAATTCGATACAATTATACATAATTATATGAGGCATATGTAACTATATGTACCCAATAAAACATAGGTTTTAAAAATTCAAGTGCTTTAAATTTTGCTTGAAGTAAAGTATATTTAAAATTCTAGCATTTGTATATTTAAAAAAAAAATGGTTCAAACTTGAATTTTTGTTTCCCTTTTGCTGGAGTATGCTATTGAAATAAAATGCAATTAAAGTTTTATTCAAGCCTTGAAACTGGAAAACAGGGCTGGAATTGGACTTGTTTTCAACTTGAATTCAAGTGAAATTGTTTATAGGGTATGCATAGAGCATGCTACGAGGACATTTTTCGATCCACAGTTTAGTATGAAGGCATTTGGTTAGTTTGGGGACTGTCCTCAAACTCTTCCTAGGGCTAGCGTATAGTATCAAGATATTTTTGACTCATATACAGCATAGTTTGGGCACATTTTTAGCTGTATCAAAACTAGGAGCACCACATACATATATATATATATATAGGTCTATATATAATTGGATATTGTAATATGTTGCACTATATATTGTGCAATATAGAGGGTAGAAATACACTCAAAAAAAAAAGTCAGTAAAGTCAGCGAAAAATGTTGCTGTGTCAGCAAATTTTTAGTCAGCAGCGTGCTTGCAAAAAAGTTACTAATTTCAGCAAAAGGTGTTGCTGAAAGTCAGCGAGCTGATTTTTACAAAAAAACAATGTAATCTCAGCAAAAGTTTTGTTAACACAAATGAAAAAAATCCTTCCTAAAATCACTAAACTTTTTGCTGAATATTTGTAGACTGAAAAAAACTAAAAGAATTGTAGAGAAGTTTTGCTTTAGTTACCGAGTGTAGAAACGGTAATGACATATCATTATTTTGTGGACTACCAGTAATGACACCCACTTACCTTCTGCATTATTTTAAAACATATAATAATGAGTTACTGATAATGACTTATTTTTATCATTATTTCAAATAGAAAATAATTTTGTAGATTTTTTTGAAAATTTTTTTAAATCTATTTTTAGACTCAATATTTTTTAAACACTGGTATGGATATATGTAACCACATATTTTTTGATTTTTTGTATGTTGGTGAGTAAGCTGACTTGTGCGCGGCATGTCAATTATGTTTTTAACTATCAAAAATATAACATGTCGATATAGCTGAGATGGTTGAGCTATTGACTGGCAATGTGTAGACCCAGGTTCGATTCCCGCACCAGCGAATTTTATTTAACAAAAAAAATACAATAAAAAATATTTTTTTTATATAATTTATTTTTTTGAAAATCTATTTTCAGACTCATTATTTTTGTCAGTACTGGTAAGCACATATGTAACGATATATTTTTTGATTTTTCGTATGCTGGAGTGTAACCATAGCTCATTATTTTTCGCGACATCGCCATATAAAGGTAATAAGAAATGTAATAACAAAAGCAACTAGTTACTAATTTATTTGCTGAAAATATAAATATAGAAATTGTGGTTTTTTTTTTTAATTATAATTTTCGTTGTCTGTACTACATCTGCGACATCTTGTCTATCTGGTTGTCGTCCACGATATAAAGGCGGTTATCAGCACAATTTTTGTAGCAATATAAATTAGTAAAACATTAGTTCAAAATCAGTTTAGTGCTAAAAATATATAACTAAAACTTTTGCGGAAAACGTAATTTCAGCAAAAAAAAAAAAAAAATTGCTGAAAACTAGTACACTTGATATACAAGACGTTTTACTAATTTTTCTACTAACTTATTTTTTTGAGTGCAGTTATATATTTAGGATGTAATTTCATATAATTTTATATTATTATATCTTGGTATATATATTCCAATATAATTATACAAAATTTTATATGATAATATATGACTATATCAAAACTTTTTACTTGAGTAGGTACCTTATATTTTCTCTGTAGCACCGTGTTAGTATTGTGCTAATTTTATACACAAATTTTTATAATAAATAATTCTTATTAATCAATAATTTATAAATATTAGAGAGGCAATGCAAATCCAACTTTAAATTTTTGCGGATACCCTGGTGGAATATTGTAATACTTGGTCTAGTAACTTATATGATGAAAATCTAACCCTAATTGGAGAAATCTAATTGAGATTAAAGGTTCGGAATTTAAAAAAAGTTACCTAGGTATATATTTAATAAAATTTCATATGAAATATCCGAATATATTTTTATTCGTGTACTTAAATACTTAATTGTAAATATTAGAAAATGTGGGCAACAAGACGTTATTAAAATATATGTATATTTTTTTTAATTTGTTCCGAGAAGGCACTGTTTAGAGTTGTCCTATTTAGTTCTCCTTTTCACCACGTAAGTTTTATACGAAATGGGAACAAAATCTGTTCGGGATTTACTAAAGTTAAGAGCAAACTATTTTCCCATTTATTACATTGCCACCGTAATAAATATATCTACACTAAAACCCGGCAAACACGAACCTGGATGAACCTAATTCTCGGCTAATATGAAGTAATTTGAAGTACAGATATTGTGGCAACAATTTCAATATTAAGAAACAATTGTTAATACCAACTCGTTTTAGACAAGGATTCGGTTAAACGAACTGTTACTTATAGGAAATATCACACTTTTCAATATTTAATATAATTTCTCAAAATTTAGCATTTTTTTTGTTTATATTTTGACATATTTTTAAACAAAACCACTGAAAATTTTTCTTAAAAATAATGCAAAAAATCATGTAAAAGAGTTGCATAATTTTGAATTTGTTTTCAAGAATTTTATGTATTTTTTTGTATAATTGAAAAACTAAAAAAAATGTAAAGCTGTTCATATGTAGTATACGACCGAACAGTTCGGCCGGAAAATATATTTTGTCGGTATTTGGTATGTTCAAGCATTATGGACAAATTTTGCTTATGGAACACGTTGGAACAAACGTTGGGCCGATTAGAATGCATTTTGAGGGTCAAACTTAAGGAAAAGTCCGAATCAACAAATTCACTGTTCGGCCCCCGAAAGTTCGGCCAAATTGAAAAAGTTTCGGCGGCCGAACAGTTAACTTTACACCTTTACAGAGTTTTCCTTAAATTTTATATTTAAAATCGAATTAAATCGGTTCAACAACCATTTTAGCAGTATGAAAATTTATCCACAATGCTTTCAAATAACAGAAAATCGACCGAATGTCACCTTTTGGCCGAACTGTTCGATCGGTTACTATTAATATGAACTTCGCTTATAGTGAACTTATTTTTCTGGTTTCCCGGAGTTTGTCTTAAACGGGTTTTACTGTATATTCCATAAACTGCATATTTAATATAGAATATGCAACAATATGGAATTAACTATGATACAAAAGAGTAGAAAAATAATATTGACAATATTTTCTCGTACATCTTTTGTAAAATTAATTTTTAGGAAAAAGCTTCAGGTCAATATTGTATTTTCATTGCAAAGCTATGACGAGTATGTTAAAAATATATTAAAGTGGATTATTACGAATTAAATTGGTAGTTTAATAATAAAATATAATTAAGAAAGCTAAACTTAGATATGTCTTCAATTAATTAAATTTTTACGAGTATAATCCCGGTATATATACAGATTTTAAAATTCTTTTGTTTGAATATTATTTAAACTTTTATACTAAATACACCAAATTGTTTTTTGTCGCACTTCTTATCTATCTATTTATATATTAGGCTGGTTCTTTAATACACTTTATCGAGTTTTGCAGCTCATAACCCTGAAATTCTTCTACCTCATCTAAAAAGCAAATGCTGAAAATTTGAGCGAGACCTGGCAACCATAGGCCGACGCGTACATAGCTTAAAATTTCGAGCTTGTGTAAAAATAAGCAAAATTAAATAAAATTAATATTAAAAATTTAATAAAATTCTTTAATTAAAAATAAATGTTTTTTATTTGACCATATATACCCACCTATAAAAAATTAATTGTTTTGACATTGTTATACCGTTTTGTCCTGGTAAAAAGAAAATCATAAAAAATGTGCGTGTTTCTCAAAACTCAAATTCGAAATTTAATTTTTATTTTTTTTTTTTTAACAGAAATGGACAAATTTTACAATCTTTGTTCTTATGTTAAATGGAATGGAATGGAATTGGGAAAGAGTGAAATCGAAACACAAAAGTAAGAGAACACAATATAATGGCTGGCTAGAAAGAAATGTAATGGAGCGAGGAACGATTGATATTGAAACACTAGACAGTTGGAATGAAATGGAATAAAACGGGGAAAGAAATAAAGCGAAACGGAAAACGATTGGAATTGGAACATTAAACGAAATGGGATGGAACGAGGAACGAGTGAAATTGAAACACTAGACAATGGGAACGAAATAGAATGGAACTGGAAACGACAGGAATTGGAACACTAAAATTGGAGAACGAAATGAGATGGAATGGGGAACGAGTGGAATTGATACACTAGACAAGGGGAACGAAGTGGAATGGGATAGGGAACAAGTGGAATTAAAACAGAGGGTACGAAATGGAATAAATTGAGCCTGGATTTTTGTGATATTTATCGATTTCAACATGTTTTTTTATTTTTAGCTACTTTTATCAATTTTTACGTTTTATTTTTTAATTAAATTTCAATTCATTGTCATTGATCAATGAAATCAAATCCTAAATCACAACTATATTCCAATATTTCCAATTTCCAGTCACGAAGTAAGGTACGTACATTAGACCGTACAACTTCACAGTCAAAAAAAGTGCGCGGTACACCTTTAAATATAAAGTAGGCAATTCCAAAAAAAAATTTTTTGGCGAACGTACACAGAGGGAATTTTGCCGGACGAATTTTAATGAAATTTTTCAGTAAAGTAATGAAGTTTTCTTCACAAATTAAATGAAAAAGTTATTAAATTGGACGAAAAATCTTCATATATTTTATGAATCTAGTTTTAATGAAACTTTTTCATCGAGTGTATTAAACTTTTAATAAAAAAAATGAAATTTTTCACAATATTTTCTGAAAAATTCGGTTAATTCAATGAAAAGTTTCAATAGACGAGTTCCAGTGAAACTTCATTGGTTTTATGCAGAAATTCATTAATATCATGCAGATAATTCTCTCAGTGTAGGGGTCGTCTTTTTCGTTATAGCTTCGTCATTTAAAGTTGGATTTTAAAGTGTGATATATCGATTTTTTTGCCTCGAGGAGACCAGTGTTTTGCTATAAAGGAAAAATTTAACCAAAAAAATAAAAAAAAATTTCTGTTGGGTTTATCGAAAAACTGCCTTAGCAAAAGTTTAATGATTTTTTGCGAGCTTTAGTTTACTGAGATTGGGGTCGTACTTTAGGGTGGTAGCAATTGAGATCTGGTGGGTAAATACTAGAACGGGAGACTTCAAGTTAATGGTCCTTAGAGCAAAACATTGGTCCTCTCGAGAGAAAAACGTCGATGTATCATACTTTAAGATCCGACTGTAAATGCCAACGATATAATGAAAAATGTAAAGTTCGGCCAAAAAATAAAAAAAATTTTTTGAAACCTCCTTGCAAAAATAATTTAGATTGGACGGTGTACAGCAAACTTTTTATTTTTCAATACAAACGTGAGAAAAACGGGGTTCAAAGGAGAAAATGGCCCCAGTAATCACCCAGCTGAAATCGCTGCAGTTTTGTGATTGAAATTTTGCATGTTACATCTACCTTCAGCATAGCCATCTGTTGAAGCATATAGAAGAATTTTTACGGGAGAAGGGGGACAAAAAATTACCTCCTTTAATGACAGGTAAAACTACGTATTTTTTTCCATTAACAAAAATATTCATAAAGGCAATTTCACTTGTCCCCAATTTATCACACACGACCAATTTTTGCGAAAAAGGGGAATTTTTGATATATTCGTGGTCGTTATGAAATCCCCACCGGAATTGAATTGGAAACGGAATTTGATTCTATAAACGGGTTTATAAAAATTAACAGAAATGGCATTACAATGACGTCGTAAAACTTTTTAAATATTTATGTTCCAGAAAATCGAATAAATGTGTGAAAAATTAGCTGTCAAAATTTGTTATTTTAAGAAAACTCTTTTAGTCTGATCGGAAATTTCATAATCAAATACGTAGAGTGAATTTATAGAATCCAACAATCGAAAATTTCCGTAAAAAAATTTAGAAAATTTCCTCATTCCTTTGCTTCTACGAAAATTTTTAACGATTTATTTTCTATTGTTGGTTATACATGAATGGATGTCACTACATTGCTAGATCTGTCAAAACGACAGAGTAGTACACTGGAAGATGACAAAGCAAATTGTGTAAAATTTTTTGTTGTTGTTTTTTTTGTTTCTTTGATATTTTAAATGTTTAATAACGCTCCTAGACGAGAACAAGAAATTCTCATTGAGTTTTTTAATTTAACTTAACAAATATTTCCAGAAATTCTAAAAAACGTCGTCCCTTAACGATTTCCTTAGGCAAGAATGAAATCCGGATAGGGACATGCCTACAACGGATAATTTTTCACAATTTGTTAAATACATTTGGGATTTTAGCATATTTAATAACTTTAATGCAATTAATGTATATCCCGATAAAATAAAATTAAAAAAAAAAATTCGGATATTGGATTCTATAAATCCTCTCTAAGGATTTGATGAGGAAATTTCCAATACGATTAAAATTATTTTCAATAAATTTATTAATTTAAATAAAAAATTTCATTTATTACACAGTACAACAAAATAAGAAAAAGTTGGTGCATCGGGATTGCGACACATCATTTTGAATAGACTTTGGGGCACAGACCACGAATATGTCCCTAGAATTTTAAAGTTAGCTATAGTTTCAGAAATATTTGAAAAACGTTTTGGTAGGGAAATTAAATTTTTTAACTAACTTTTTGAAAAACATACAAAATTGAAAGTAATAACGCTATTTTTTGCAACATTTTAAAATTATGCAATATTCCCTTTAATTTTATATATAGCACGTTTTGACAGCTGCGATAATATTTCCTATATATTAATTTAAAATTGAAATTTCTCTTTTTCACGATTTTATTAATAAATAATCTGCGATGAAAGGAATATCTAATATTTGAATTTGTACCTTTAGTAAACATCTTATGTTACTTAATTTGTCAAAAAAATTTCACATTTACTGTTTTAATTTGAAGTTAAAATTGACTAAACCTGAAAAAGACTGACTTATTTAATACCTAAAAATTAAGGAGTTTGTGACAAATCTTAAATTATAAAAATCAGATAAAACCATTTACAAATATAAAACATATATTTTCTAATCAATTTCAACGAAGTTTTAGATAATTGAAGTGCAAATTTGGAAAAAATAACAATTTCAAAATATACATCATGTTCAAAAATATATTTTATTTCTTTCCTTTTGCCATAGTAAGTTCATATAAAATTTATTTGAAATAAAAAACATGTAAAATTTGTATTTCAGATTGAATTTTCTGAAAATATTGATGCAGAAGTTGTGATTGTTTTGATACAAAAATTTAGTGGAATATGAGTTTTTGTCATATGTGAAGATTTTCCAAATCCGATTAAAGGATTTTACTAGATTTGCAAAGTAGGAAAATAATTCAAATTTTAACTTGAATTGCAATTACTTATATCCTAGATCCTTTCCCTTATCAAAATAAGTTGATATGTTTCTAATAGCGCAAAGTCTATACTTTTAAACCATATTAAACTTTCTCCGTGGCTTAGTCAGGTATATGAAAGGAAATTACCTTTAGTTTATTACGAGGCTAAATGAAGTTGATTATAAAGCAAAGTGTAGAAAAAATTTTGGAAAAACCTTATATTTATGTAAAAACATTTTTTTAGAAATGTTATTTTAATTTTTTATATGGAATGTAAAAAGCTGGAAGAAATTTCAGATTTGATACTAAAAATGCTGCAATTCCCATAAAAAAAAACCAAAAATTTCAATAAATGGATAAACATTCTTCAAATGCAAATATCTAGGAAAGTTTAAGGGATACTCTACAATTTTTAGGGTCACAAAAATTTTTTAAGATCTGTTTCCAGGAGATCCATGGGTCATAACTAAAACTTAAATTTACCTTAGCTGCAACTACTCAAAAGTTCATTTCAATGCCAGGTTTATTTCCAACATATTTCCAAAATCCCCAACTGTGCCATGGGCTGTAAAACTAAGCTTCGACTCCTGTAACAATTTTATTAAAGATGCTAGACGCTCTTTTCCTGAATTTGTTAAGAAAATATTGATTAAAAAATACATGTGCCTCCTCTTGAGCTTTGCTTAAAATTCGGGGAAACCATTGAGATAATTTATTCTATTTACTCTATATGCAGTTTTACATTCATTGAATATTTTCACAGGATTGAGTTTACGCCGAAATCCGTAGAGACTGGCAAACCGAATTTCTTGTTGTCGTGGTAGTGAAATTTCTGCCGACCCTTCTCCTGTAGTTTTTCATTTTCTTTCTTCCAATTGTAACAACTTTTCCAAAATTTTTAATGAGATAATGTAAAACTATGTTTTGTTAAATATTAAGAAAAACCGGCCTCCTAAGCTAACTTTTATTATTGCCCTTGTACATATTAAGTTAGATAATAATTCGTTTTATTTTTTTTTAACAATTTCATTTTTACTTTATAATATGACCGCTATATTACTTTAATCGAATCGAAGATATCTTACCAATAACGTTTTACCGTTAATATGCATTTTCGTTGTCATGTCTCACTTATATTATTATTATTACAAAAGTAACTCCGAAAATGATACCTTTAATCGAAGTTAACAAGTTTTCATCAGGAAGTAAATTTATGCCGTAGGATTTTTTATGGTATATGTAACAGGAAATCCATCTTTAAAGAAAACAAACAACACCAAGTAAATTCAATTATGTGAAAGTCTTTTATTCAATATGAAAAACAAAAAATAAAATATTTGAAAACAACTACACTCAAAGAAAAAGCTTAATCATATTTACCTTTATAAATAAACTTAAAAATTTTTCATCCAATGAAATGTCTTAGAAATATTTATGTAAGTGTTTTATAAGAATTTTGTAATATTCTACTAACAATTTGACAAAAAAAATCGTCCTTTTTATCACCCTCAGTTTTCCAGATATGGGCCATTTTCCAAAAAATTATATGATGAAATGATAAAAATGTTGAAAAGAAATTTATGAAAAGTTTCATAATATGTTTGAAAACTTCATGAAAATAACGATTGTTTATAGATTTATATCCCATATAACTATTTCATAAATATGATGAAGCTTATTTTCCCCTGAGTGTGTACTAACATAAAATAAATGTTATAAATATAAACTAAAGAAACAACTCAAAAGAACTCGGCAGGATTGAAAAAATCTATAACAATGGATGACGACATAAAGCTACTACGATGCTTTAAATACATATAACAAAGTACGTTATAGCTTAAAGATTGTTGAACTACAAATTGTATACAACGGCTTATTGGAGAAATGCCGTAGTAATTCGATTTTGATTTACTTTACACGAGAAAGGAAAATATTTTAAAAAATCTGAAAAATGTTGGATATCGAATTTCTTTGAATGCTATCCTTAATTAAAACTGTCAATAACAAAACTAAAATTGCAAAGATTTTTCTAATTAAACTGCGTTTCGACTTTAAAATTAAACTAAATGTTAACAAAAGGAAACTAAAATTTAATAGTTATCCACTTTTAACTACACTTAAAATATTTTGTACGTAAAATCCGCTGCAAACATTTAAAAAGGAATTAAATATCACTTGAAAACATGACCGCTAACATTTCACTTAAACTTACATTTTCTTTGGTTTTTGGCTGTTAATAAAAAGAACCACAAATTAGTCAAAACAGCTAAAAAAAATTACTTATTTTTTTAAAAATCAAATTACTGAATAAAATTAGTGTTACGAATTATCAGTGTCTTATTTTGCTTATCTACAAATAAATGTTATTTTCACGTAAAACAACAAGATTGAAATACAACTTAAACAACTAACAAATTGTGACTGATCGTTAAAAAAACAAAAAAAAAAAATTAATAAATTATATATAGCTCATGTAGTCATATCCCATTGGATATAGACCGACATTTAATCTTATCTATGTTGTGGGCGCGTTGGACTGTTACACATAAGGTTGTGGGTTCGATCCCCAACCAAGGCATAATCAATTTATGAAATAAGTAATATGTATGAATTTTATCTATCCCTCATATTTAACGCAGCGTCCTCCTTCGGTGTTCCCATAGCACTTAAACCTACCGAATTAAAATAATATAACAGGGCTATGAACTAAAAAGCTTCAACAAATTTCGCCAACTTACCATCAGATGGCGCGCGACAACTGTTCTAAAATTCAACATCTTGCCATATTTGAAGCCATATCTTTCACCACTTTTCACTTCTTCTCTATCCCCTTTCCAAAGGAAGCAACACGTTACTTAAAAGGAAGAATTTCCTCAGTGTTGCTTCTCTTTTTTGTAAAAAAAAAGTTCATCTCAAAATTATGGTATTAATGGAATTCATTTAGATCAAAATTGATCTCAAAATTGTAGGGTCCAATAATATCAAATTAAGATCCCAATAGATCCCAAAATATCCCATGCGATTAATTATCCAATTAGATACAAATAAATAACATAATTTTGGCAGATTGAATTAGATATTTTGAGATCAAAATTTGTCCTATGATCTATTTGAATTATTATAATTTTAATTTTAAAAAATTCCAAAAATTTGTGAACAACATGCAAAAACTGACTTAATTATTGCTTATAAAGTATTAAAAGTGGTGCTAAAAATGATTTTGATGCAGTCAATTTCCAAACAGATGCTAGAGTTATATATGGCTCTTCATGACAACATATATATTCACATATTATAAGATAAAACCAGATATTACTATATATGAATATAAATAAAGTTTTTGTAGTTTAACTTTTCAGTTTAAATGCAGCATTAGGGCCTTTCTACATTAAGCCATCGATGTAAATATGTACCAACTTATGGATTCTAAACGAAAAATTTGTAGTACATAATACACTAGGGTGGCTCTAAAATTGAGTTTATTTAAAATTTAAAAAAAAAACGCGCTTATGACTTCTTTCAAATTTGAATGAAAAATGTTTGTTAAAAATTTAAACCAAACGGGCAAAAGACAAACTGTTTCACAATGAGACCAACTATATTTAGCGAAGTTTAATTAAGGAAAAGAGCGATCCCGTACAAATACATTGGGGTATCCAACTTTTGAAAAGTTCCATCTCTATTAATTTAGTTAACTTGCAATCGAAACTCGTCGTACACAACGTAATCAAATTAAAAACAAGTAAAAAAATATATTAAAATAAAAAAATAATAAATACAAAAGTTATGAAAAAATAATTTGTTTGAAGTTAAATAAATTTAAAATATCAGTTAATTGTGCGAAACTTATCTAATTCATTTAGGCCTAATATAAATGTCGTGTAATTTTGGGAAAACTTAAGTCAACTTTTGTTAAATTTTATCGGAAAAATAATAATAATAGGGTAAGTTAATTATGGGTCACTTTTAAAATCTGTGACTTATAAAACAAATTTTTCATCCAAAATTCATTTTACAAATTATTATGCATACGCACTTCAGACTTTTGAAATATTTATACCCTACACCACTATGTGGTCAGGGTATTATAAGTTTGTGCTGATGTTTGTAATACCAAAAAATATTGGTCCTAGACCCACCTTATAGTATACCGATCGGCTTAGAATTTTTTTTATTTCGATTTAACGATGTCCGTCTGTCCGTCCGTCAGTCCGTCTGTCTGTCTGTCCATGCATTCTTGTGCGCACTCTACAGGTCGCAAATATTAAGATATTTTGATGAAACTTGGTACACCTACTTATATCGGCCCAAGGACGAAGCCTATTGATTTTGGTGAACATCGGTCCATGTTTAGACCTAGTGCCCGTATAAGGGTCCTACCAAAATTATATTGTTTATACGCTGCAGGTTGCAAATATTAAGATATTTTGATGAAATTTGGTACACAGACCTATTTTGGCTCAAGGACGAAGCCTATTGATTTTGGTGAACATCGGTCCATGTTTAGACCTAGTACCCATATAAGGGTCCCCCCCAAAATTGGCTTGGTTACAAACTGCAGATCGCAAATATTAAGATATTTTAATGAAATTTGGTGCGCTGACTCACATTATAGAAAATTTTGACACAAGCCCCATTTTAACCCATTCGAATTTCGGATCCAAACATTAGTTGGCTTTTACCCAGACTGGTGTAGGGTATTGTATAGTCGGCATGCCCGACTTTAACCTTTTTACTCGTTTTAATTTTTATTTTACAAGTTAATTAATTTATATTGTGTAATAAATACATCTTTGGTAAAAATCTTAAAATTTTTTATTAAAAATGGAGTTTGGTGAGTAGATGCGTGACCAGAGCAATTCCGAAGGGTCACCACAAAAATTAAAAAAAAAAAAAAATGTGCGTGACTTGCCTTGCTGGCCCACATTTAAATTGTGAGTTTCTTTTTAATTGAAAAATAAAATTGACAATTAAAAAAACTAAGTTATAATAATAACAAAAATAAATAAAATTTAATGCAAATAGTTTTTGAATTGCTATTTTTTCTTACCACTCTTTTGCAATGTAATTTTAAGTTGATACATTCTTATGTAACTCTATGTAACACATACAGTCTTATTTGTTAAATTTTTCTTTGCTTTGCATCAGAGATGTAAACCGCTAGCTATAGGCCGAATAGCTGCCGCCGACGAAAATATAGAAAAGAAATCAAATATTTTTCCTAACGATATTACTAAATCTTAACCTAGTGTCTTCAAATGCAATAAAATATGCCATCAAATTTACGAATTACACACAAAGCAACAACAAAATTATTTTCGTTGTTGTTGCTTTGTGTGTTATTTTCAAATTTCTTTGCACATTTCAAGCCGCCGCTAGCTTTTGGATTTAGCCGCCGCAAATTTATCTCAGCTTACATCTCTGGTTTACATCACAACCTGAAAGGATAAAACTCTTTTGTTATATATTATATAAGATTAATATCTATTGTTACAAAATTTTCCTTTTCAAGAATATATCATGATATTTACAAACATTTTTATTAAAAATAAATTTCATACAAAAAACCACCAGCATAGTGGTAAGAAATATGTGTGTACAATTGTTCTGTATGGCATGTGTGGACCATTACATATGCACTCACACAAATACTTATAATATACAGATTATAATTAATGTCTTTTTCAGTCAAAAATAACAAAATGTACACTTAAAATAATACGTCAGTAGAAAAATCTGTCAACCCGGTTTCAAATCGATTTGACTAATTTTTAATAAATTTTTAGTTGAAACATTGATTAATTAATTATAAACAGTGGTTTATAATTTGATCTCTTAAATAAAAAACTGTTTTTCAACAGCATATAATCCGTAGAATTTTTTATACTGTGACATGTCCGAACTAGCACTTGATAATTCCTTATAAGTTTAGTGTGAAATACCTAAAAAATCAGCTTCATGAACTTATATTGGAAGAACGGACAATTTACCCACATTCTAGAATAATAAACTTAAATGATTTGTTGTTTAAATATATACTAACTATATACTAATAGAAAAGCCTGTAAAAAATTTAGTTTAAACTGCTAAAAATCAGTTAAAAATTTATCTTGCAGAAGAAGTTGCTTTTCAAAAATTGTTGATTTATGATTGGATTTTACCACTTGTCGGGATCACATACAAAAGTAGAAATTCTCGTCCCGTTGAATTTTTGTACGTTGTGTAATGTCTCGGCTTGTGTGTTCCAATCATCATTTTCTTATTGCGGAGAACTGATGAGTTGGGGTGGTGCCCACGAAACAATTGTATGGAATATCATGAAAATGGTCAATCTTTTTGAAACAACAAATAAAATCTAATATGACAATATCATGTCAGAATTTTTTTTTACAATTTTCCAAATAAATATCAATTTTATTTTTTTTCTTTGTTTATATTTGGATTGCCGCTCAAGGGTTGCCAATACGAAATTATATAAATAAACATTTGACAATTTAGGTGATAACGTACAAATCTATGACGAAGACGTATGTATTTACAAAATAACGTTTTTCAGTACCCGCGTTAGTGAAAGTGTAGGTGATAAGCTGAACGCAAAATTAACACGTAAATATCTTAAATTCCATATGTGTTTTCATACAAAAACTTATACAGTTTCGCTACTTTTTTTAAACACTAAACATGAGATTGGGTCTCTGAAGAAAATACGTGTTTCTTCTTTTCCTTTACTTTATCAAATACACGAATTTCATTGAAATCGGAATGATCCAATCGGGATACATCTTATTTAAATTTATATAAAAGTTCGAGAATGTGATTTTTTGGACGCCTTTTTTAACCATCTTTTAGTAGTTAAATTTCACCAAGCACAATTAAAAAACTACATTAACCCTTTGGCGAGTGGCGGACATTATAATGTATGTCGACTTCATCAACTCGTCAGTGATTTGAATTTTAACCAAAGCGCCATTCATTTACTGTTATCGGTTCGTTATTTTGTTCTTATTAAAATTTTATGCAGGCTGTGAAATTTCAAAACAACATTAGATCAGTAGAGTTCGTTTTGTCTTGTGAACATCACCGTTGCTGAGAATGTGTGTTAAAATTTAAAAGTCAAAAAAAAAGGCTAAAGTTTAGTCTCAAAAATTGTGTGATGAATAAAATTCAAAAACTCAAAATATTTTATGTAAGGATAAGTAAAAGAAAAAATATAAAATTAAAATTTAAAAAAAAATTTAACCTGCTCGGGCTCGGCAGCATTTTAATGTTTGAACTTTAATTCCAAATATCTCCGCTAGGGGGATAAAAGTAATAAAAAATATTTCTTTTGCATAGATCTACATTTCCACGAAGTTTGGTTGTAAAATTCCCAGCCATTAAAATTCCCGTGTCAAAGGGTTAAAACCTTTTAAAATGCATTCAATATCAAGACTACGAACTTTAAATTACCTACAATGTTTTTATTATTCTTTAGCTTACAATCAGATTTAACTTAAAATACACTATCAGTCTTCAATATTTTCTGCTGCCTCAGGATACGGTATGACATTCTTTGATCGTTGCAATGATTTTAAAAGTTATGTAATTATTTCCATAAAATGTTAACCACTGTATTTCACACGCATACATTTATAACAAATGTTGTGTCTCTTAAATTTATATTACGGTGGAAATATATTAAACGTGCTTGCTGCCGGCTTATTGTACAAATACTCGTATACATTTTAACAGCATCCTTCATAAACCATTAAGTTTTTTTTTTATTTTTTTGTTAACTCTATGATAAAGTACAAAGGTAGTGAATATATTAAGTTTGCTATATGGTTTGAAAGATCAGGAATGTATATTTTTTGACGATAAGTGTGCTTGTATGCTGATGCTGTCCGGTGTACAATTTAAAAGCAAATATATGACAGAAGACCTTAAGATTAAAAAAAGCAAAAATCTATCATTGAAGTATGTGTAAAAGGTAAATACAGCGAAACCTGCCAATAACGTACGCTTTCTAAGGCCGACAGCTGCTTTTGAGGAACAATTTTGTTGCAACTGTGCACCAAGTCAAAATTTTATAATAAAATTAGCTCTCAATAGTGAGCTTTGCCTTGAATGGACGCGCACACTAAGATAAGTATTTATTTTTATTTTTTGCATATATGTTTCTAATATTGTGGACCTCGTACTGTCGGGCAATTATTCAATGTTTTCCTAAAAATATTAAAAAATAAATTCTTCTGAAAAGTTTTACCAAATTACAGTTTTTCCCCAAATCATTATTTTGTTATTATTTTTTAAATAAAAGAACGGATTTTTTGATTAAAATATTTTTTTTTTTTTTTTAATTTTAATTTTTTTTAACAATATTTTAAAACTTAGTAACGCCTTCAGCAACTATCGCACTGAAAAAATTAAAGTCGGCACGAGTTGGGTTCATAATCCGGGGAGCGTATCAAAGGCAATTTCAATTAACGGGGTAATAAATCTGCTGAAATTTATAGTAATATGTGGGTCTAATAGATGTTATATTTTTTAAACATCTACATAAAGTCATTATACCCTATACCAAATAGTGTAGGGTATAATTCTTTATAGACGCGTCTAAAAAGTTTAAATCGCGATCTCTCCGATATTGGAACTGATCGGTTATTCTAGTTTTCTAATTGGAGCACTGTGCAAATATCGCTCAATAGTTTTCTAGATTAATCCATAACGGCAATCGTAAATTTTTCGATTTTTGTCATTTGTTGCATTTTTTTGTCTTATAATTTTACATGATTTTGCAGTCAATCCTCGAGTTCTACCTACCGAAATGGTATGTTTTCTTCACCAATTTTATACCAATTTCAAACTTTTGGGCCTTCAACATAT
This sequence comes from Leucophora obtusa, assembly GCA_949987735.1. Taxonomy (NCBI): domain Eukaryota; kingdom Metazoa; phylum Arthropoda; class Insecta; order Diptera; family Anthomyiidae; genus Leucophora; species Leucophora obtusa. The sequence goes on from OX465297.1 coordinate 192,198,584, forward strand.
ACATAGCCCAGAACACCGAACCGTTTCGTTATCGGAGAAATGGCGATTTGAAATTTCTAAACCCGTTTTTATAAAATTTAAGTCCACACTATGTGCTAGAACACAGAATGAATTTGTGCTGATATTTGTTACTATACCCAAAGAAGAAATATTTTTTACATGACCATGTTCGAAGATAATCACATATTTTTGCGTTTATGATTGTAACAATCATATAATTAAATAGCTGTTATAATCATATTATTACCTATTTTATTATATGAATTATCGCATTATGATTCCAAAATCAGATCTGAATTTTATCATATTATAGTTCTACATATTACACAATGATCTCCAAAGATTTCTCCCAGCATTCTGTCGAAGCTGGATAAAAAAGTTATGAATCTTTTAGTCATATATTCCACGACTAATTTATACAGTTAAATAAGTTATTGGTAACCGCTTTTATATAAGTTAAAGCATGTAATAGCGGTACGTATAAAACTATGTTTAAAAATTCAATTTCACAGTACATCCAAAATAATCGCAATAGTTCCCAGTTATCATAATATATTTCTAATGATCATAATATATTCCTAATGATCATAATATTGGAGAACGCCTACTTTAACAAATTTTCCGTAGTTTTTGAACGAGTGCAAAAAAACTCTATTTCGTCAATTTGAGATCCAAGAGATATTACCAAAAACATATTTTTTTTAAAACTTTTTAAAAATTCTTTTTATTGCCACAACCGGGTATCAAACGTGCGATCTCAAAATTGCTAGTCTAGCTATTCTTTGATATAAATGTTGACTGGCACGAAACACCACTTTGTCAACCCTAAAAGTGTTGTATTGCTGTATTAGCTGTATTTTCGCTCACATCTACACTCATAGAAATAAATCGGTAAAAATAGCAGATAAAGCAACTTAAAATTAGTTAAAAATTATGCTGCAGAATACACTTTTAAATTATAAGATTTTTTTTGCTAAAAGAGAGCGAAAATAAAGCTGTTAAATTTATAGAATTTTAGTTATTGTATATTTATGTTAACTTTTAGTTAATTGAAAATGACAAATTGTACTGTAAAATCTGCAGAAAATTTTGCTAAATATTAGTAGACTAAGGTGCCTATTCCTACCTGTGACTCATTGTGACCGTCATAAGACTTTTTTTAAGACTAAGAGTCATAGGCCCTTACTATAAAAGAGTATTTTAAATTTAAAGTCGACTTTATTTTTAATTATACGGTTTTGTTCATTTTGTGTATGAAAACCCTACAAAAATATTTATATTTTCAAACATTTTGATTGGTTCAAAATAAATTAACCAATGAGAATGATCCAAAAATAAATAAAGTCAAGGCATACTGCCAGCCAAAATTTTAACTAAAGCGACTTTAACTAAAATATACATTCGAAAAATTTAGATAGTAAAGGTGATAACTAGGGAATGTAAAATCCCGCGCTTTTTGATTTTCCAGGAAAGCGGGAACTTTATCTTGAATTCCCGGGATCCCGGGATCCCGCAAAGGACATAAATTAGAAAATATTTTATAGTAATTTAAAAATTTTTATTACTAAAATGTCTTAAAAACCTCAAATTTTCATGATCGTGAAATATATGCATTTTAAAAAATTGAATAAACTAAAACTAATTTTTAGACTAAAACACTTGTCAGTAAAAAAAAGTAATTAAAAATTAAGCCCTAATTAATTAAATTACTAAAATACTCTAAACGAAAGCAAAGTAACGAAAATTTGATTTGTTTCCCGTGTATTTTGAACGAAAGTGATTGTCAATTTCTTTCGTTTAGACTATTTTCGTAATAGATAAACAGGCCCTAATATAGAAAATAATTTCAGAAAATTGGAAAGAAATTTTAAAATTATGGGAAAAAATATCTAACTTACTTGAAAATTTTTAAAAATCAATGGACAAATTTGTCTTTAATTCTGTACAGAATAAGTGCGATTCAAAATTTTTTATGCAAACACTATTTAGTTGAGTGGTTTTCTTAAGAAATATATTTTTTAAATTCCTTTTAGTGCCTATTAAAAAAGCAGGAACTTAAAAAGTTCGATCAAGTACACAAATTAATCAGTGTGTTCGTTTATTCGAAAATCTTACTACTTTTACTACAATTTTGTGAGTAAATGAGCAAGATTTTTACTATTTTTAAAACGTTGGACAATTTTGCATAAGTAAATTTTAAACAATTAACTTTATTAAATTAAATTGCATTTTGTGAAATCCCGGGATTCCCGGTCCAAATTCCCGGGAATACGGGAACTGAAAAATGCCTAATTCCCGGGAATCCCGGGACGGGAAATCCCGGAATGCATTCCCTAGTGATAATTTTTATACAAAACAACAATAATATTCAAAAAATTTAAATTATGTTTGTCAATGATTGGGTCGACCAGGTCTTAATATTTTTGAACTTTTTAAACAAAAATTTGAATAAATATAATTTATTGTGACTGTGCAACAACAAATATATGGGGAATACCGTCATATCTAAGAGTCACAGACTTTTCGTAGGAATAGGTACGTAAAAAGCAAGGACAAACTGTTATATCTACAAATTTTTGTTATTTTTAAGCTAAATTCAGTTGAACTCAAATAGCAGTCTATCCTGTTAAATTAACAGAAATATTTGCTAAAAAAACTAAAAAAATTGCAAACTTTTGTTTTCAAAAGGCTCGATTTTTATTTACATTAAAAACGAAAAATAAAGTTTTTTCGTGCTTTTTTAGGCTACTAATTATTTAGCAAAGTTTTTTGCTGATTTTAGCAGGATAATTTGTTATTTTCTATTAACAAGAATTAAACTCAAATATAACTAAAATATTGTATATTTAAGTATATAGCAAAAATTATATGCCAATTTAGCACTTTTTTCTGCAGCATCATTTTTAACTAATTTTTGTAAAAATGTATGAACGTTGAATTTTAAACATTGACAATTATCCGCGTTCAAAGTTAACGTGCATACGTGAAGTAATGTTTTAGTTTTCTTCTTAAATTTACTTTGTACTTTGAGTTTTTTTCTGATTTAAATTTTGTTTAATAAAATGTTGACAGCTTTGTTAACTACCCAGTGTAGAAAATCATTACCAGATATGTGGTTATGTAACTACATACTTGGTAATGGTAACTGGTTACTTTTGTTATTACATTTCTTATTACCTTTATATGGCGATGTCGCGAAAAATAATGAGTTATGGTTACACACCAGCATACGAAAAATCAAAAAATATATCGTTACCTATGTGCTTACAGGACAAAAATATTGAGTCTAAAAATAGATTTTCAAAAAAATAAATTATTTAAAAAAAAATATTTTTTATTGTATTTTTTTTTTTTAATAAAATTTGCTGGTGCGGGAATCGAACCTGGGTCTACAGATTGCCAGTCAATAGCTCTACCATCTGAGCTATATCGATATAGATAAAAACATAATTGACTTGCTGCACACAAGTAAGCTTACTCGCCAACATACAAAAAATCCAAAAATATGTGGTTACATATATCCTTACCAGTTTTTAAAAAATATTGAGTCTAAAAATAGATTTCAAAAAATTTTCAAAAAAATTTAGCAAATTATTTTCTATTTGAAATAATGATAAAAATAAGTAAGTAGTAGTAACTCATTATTATATGTTTTAAAATACTGCAGGAGGTAAGTGGGTGTCATTACTGGTAGTCCAAAAAATAATGATATGTCATTACCGTTTCTACACTGGGTACTGTACTACTAATTTAAATCTCTCCCAATTGCGGATAATTCCTTATAATGGCAGGTGCCGCTGTATTGTACGAGAACTCATAATTTCATTGTCTTGGTCAAGATTTTTACTAAAAATTTCTTGAAATGTTTAATTTATTATTGTATCAAGTCATCTAAAATCAACTTGTTTTCTTTTGAAAAACAAAAAAACACTTGAGGGTATATGAAACTCAACACTGCCGAACAAAACACTTTAATTTTACTTATATATGCACATAAACCAAACAAAAATCGCAATGAATGTTACATTGTATTTAAAATGACAGTAATACAAGTTGGTTGAACGCTTTTTTCTACTGCTTCGTATAATCGGATTGTTTATACCCCCTTAAAAAAAAACCAAAATGATATATAAATCCTTTTTAACGTGGCTACGTTTAAGGCTGGATTAGCTAGACGTAAGCAGACAACTCTTTATAAAAAAATTTTATTATTTGTAATTTAGTTGTGAAAATTGTATCATCTTTCTTTAATTTGAAAAATAATTTAAACAAAAAGTGATATTAATTTATGATCTAGAGTCAAACTAAAAAACATGCATTTACCAAATAAAAGATCAACTATACGTACCCCTCATTCATCTTAAAAAACACATTATACGGTGCAAAATATAATTTAAATAACATGCATTTAAATTTAAATTTAACGGTTCGTTGTAATTCAAAAATTTGTGTCTATCATACATAAAGTTGAATAGAACCAGCTGAGATACTTTAAGAATTAAGGTTCAAAGCAAAAAAGAGTAATAATAACAAATGACAAAAATAGCATTGTTAGATTTTCGTTGATGTTAGTCTAAGTTGAGTTGTTAACATATTCGATTTGCTTTCAACTTTCACATAAGTAGATGATTATCAAAATTTAACCCATCAAGGCAAATGACACTGATGATGGCTTTGTAGCGAAAGCCGAAAATACGTATTCAGTATTGCTGGCCTTATCTAATTCTTTCAAAAGTTTTTATTCCTTGTAATTTACTTGTGAGAATTGTATCACCTTTCTTTAATTTGAAAAATAATTTAAAACAGAAAGTGATATTAATTTATGATCTAAAATCAAACTAGAAATTATTTTGTTTTTCAATATAATCTCCAGAAACTTCAATACACTTAGTCCAACGTTTTTCTAGCAATTCTATCCCTTGATTAAAGTAATTTTGCTGAAGCTCCTCAAAATTTTTTTGTAACTTGTTTGTATTTGTTAAAAATAAAAAAATAAAATTCAACAACGAGTTTGTTATATTAAAACATTTTTTCGCTTTATGTTGTCGTATTGACAAAAAAAAAAATAAAGTAAGACTACTTTTTTGAAATTTTTGTTACAATTTACAAACATTTGAGCAATTGAAAACAAAAAATAAATGATTTGTTTTTTTTTTTTTTTGTTTCAAAAAATTCTAAGGCTATTTTTTTGATATTTTTGATACAATTTACAAACATTTAATAAAAAAATTGTTAGATATCTAAGTAAAAAGCCAACAATTTTTTTTAATTACTTAAAATTTTGTGATACTTTTTTCTGTGTGTACGGCGAAATTTTTTTTTGAGATACGGTCTAATGTCCACATATGTGCACCTCAAATTTCGTTAATGCACATGTGTGGACATACATGATGCATGTATGGAGATTTATGTATCCATGTATGGACATGAATGCATGTTTATGAGCATTCATGAACATACATTTAACCTGTATGTATTCATATATGTCGATTTTTAGCTGGGATGTATTAATTTAGAAATACGGCGAATATATTGTAACAGTTTTTTCAAACAAATATGTATTGCCAACAAATATATTTAGCATTTTTTTTAATCACCTAGATTTAGAATTTTTAATACAAAAAGTGGAGTTATTAAATCCAAAAAAAACTGAATTTAATAAATACACAATAAAGGCACAAATATATGAAACACCCTATTAATTTAATGTCAGAAAAAAATACGAATGAAAATTAAAAGAGAAACAAGAAAATTGAAAAACTAACAAATAAAAGGTTTTTATTAAATTTTTTTTATGAAATATGTTTAGAAAAAAAACTATACCTCACCAAATACATATTTTGCAACTTGGACATGGAGAAATAGCTGAAATAGAAATGGCAATTTTTCACGCTACAGTAAGTAATTTAATTAAATCCAATTAGTGAATATTAAATATTGCAATGGAATTTTTCAATTGTGTAAAAATATAAATTAAAGTGATAAAACTGAAAAGGCAGACTGTTTATCGCTGTTTTATGTAAAATATAATTAAAAATTAAAAGTTAAAGTAAAACCCTTCATCATCGAATTCGGTATTAAAAATTAGGGTGAAAGAAGTGTCGGACAGAAAATTCTTTTCAAAATAGGGAGAATCTAACCCCATCTGTTGAGCACTTTTAGAACTACTTTTTGGATTCTTAAATCCAAGTGATTAGAAAAAGCGGTTATTATATGCATCCATTGCTTCAGCGAGTAATAATCAAAACCTGTATAGAACATTTCAGATACTACGAGTACTTTTGTTTCTTTCATACCTATGTATTGAAAACATAGAAAACGTAAATATAAAAAGGAAGTCTACTCAGCACAGTCCACAATAGTCTGGAAACAGAGTTAATTTTATTGTATTTTACAAAATGTCATGTATTTTACATCTCACCGTGGGATGTCACTAATACACAGATATCGCAACTCTGTTTCAAGGCTAGTGTGGACTGTGCTACTTACTCAGCATAGATTTGCTCTCTATGTTTACATTTTCTGTGTACTCAATGCATACGAAAGAGTAAAGAACACAATATAAGGTATTATATCCCAGTGTAGAAACGGCAAAGATATATCATTATTGTTTGGGCTATCAGTAATGACAACGACTTACTTTCTGCTTTATTTTAAAATAAATAATAATGGGCTATATAAATATTAGTTAACTAGTTACTTTTTCCATTATTTCAAAATACTGCGTTATCAATAATGACTTATTTTTATCATTATTTGAAATATAATGCTCTAGTTTTTTTTTTTTTTTGTAAGGATATATGCAGCCACATATTTTTTGATTTTTTATATGTTGGCGCGTAACTGTACTTATTATTACGTTTTTATCTATCAAACAAAACGGTCCGGTATAGCCCAGATGCTAGAGCTATCGACTGGCAATCTGGAGTACCAGGTTCGATTCCCGGCACGAGCAAGATTTTATTAAAAATTGTTACATTAACTATTATTTTTTTTTTATAAAACTTTTTTTTTGAAAATCTTTTTCTAAACTCATTATTTTTGTCAATACTAATAAGCGTATAGGTAACGATATATTTTTTGATTTATTATATGCTGGTGTATAAGAATAACTCATTATTTTGCACGATTTCGCAATACAAATTTAAGAAGCCCCATATCTGGTAATGGTTTTCTACATAGGGATATTATACTACGTTTACGTTCGGCTAATTCAGACTTCACTTTTACACACATAAACTTTTAAAGAGGCACGTGGTTTTTCCCTAACATTTCAGCAGAGTGTGATCATCTCTTGCAACTACCAACGTGATTTGTTTGTTTTAGCCCGACTTTATCTTTTGCAAAAATTTTATATAACATATAATTTTGTTTAATTTTTTTTTTCGCTTCCTTTTATATTTTCTGAAAACCACTCTTAAGAGCACTTAAGCAATTTATTTTTTAATTTATTGCGTGCTAAAACACACACACACACACACAACATACATTTTTTATGCATACATTTTTACCTTCACTTAAACACAATAACGAAGAAAATTTAATTTTTTACCAGGCTACCAGGTTTTAATATTAAATATTTATTCACATACACCGTGGTTTAATTGTACTTGTACACATAAAGAATAATAATATGTTGTTATGCATACATATGTATGGCTGAGTATTACCAAATTCAACATTTCATTTAAATAGTTAAATAAATTGTCGTTACATATGACAAAACAAGTAACTACTAGTTAAGCACTGTTGCCAATTTGGCGATTTTTTTCAGATCTAGTGATTTTAATTTGCCTCCAGGGGGAAAAATTATAACATAAATGCATATACTTTGATAATTAGTTATAATTATTTAAATTTTTATTATTTACCAGTTTTGAATTATTCTTATAAACGGCAACCCTCTATCAATTCAACACACCATTCGACTTCACCATCTCCGATTTGAATAAAATTCGCTATAACTGTGGTATAAAATCATAAAATCATATCATAAGGAAGTTTTTCGATAAACCCAGTAGAATTTTTTTTAATTTTGAAATTTTTTGTAATTTGATTTTTCCTTTATAGCAAAACACTGGTCTGTTCGAGGAAAATAAAATCGATATATCACACTTTAAAATCCAACTTTAAATTGCCGAAGCTATAACAACAAATTTAAAAAGGCCACGCCTACGTTCGACAAAAAAAAATTATTTTGTTTTGAAATTGCCTTGTAAAAATACTTCATATTGGAGGGTGTACGGCGAACTTTTTGTTGAGGTACGGTCTACTGAAAACTCTTCTGTAGTTGTGAAAATTTCAAGCAGATATCCCTATTCGTTTCTGAGTTATAGCCAATTTAATTCAACACGATGAAAATTTTAAGTTTTTCGAACAAACAAAAAAGAAAACTTTTTCGAATTATAAGTGGTGACATATCAATTTAAATTAATTTCTGTATGGTGAATATGAATATGAAATTAGTTTTTGAGAGGTATTAAGTGTTTTTGAGATATTTTTAATGATATCCGATTTTGAGTTCGTTTTTAATTATATGTCATTTCTAATAATTTTTCCACATGCGATTTAAAAAATAATTTCATACTTGTGTTCACTACTTTAAAGGCAACTGAAAATAATATGTCACAACAAATAGTAAATTTTTTTTTTAATTTGTCCAGAAATTCCGTAAACATTGTCCGATTTGGCTCAAATAAAAAAAAATAATTAAATTATGGAGATATATGGAAAGTGGACTTCTTTGCAAAATTTGAAATTTCCTACAAATATAGAAGGGGGTTCAATAATACACCCATACTTTTTTAAGAACGTCAAATAATTCGCGTTTTGAGATATGGGTATTTGTACTCAAGACCACCAAAAAAGAGCCTCGGCCCTTACATGGAAAAAAATTGTTATTCATATCGATTTAAAGAATACATTCTTACCTTACAAATAATACCAGCATGAGTTTTCTCTATGATATGCTAAAAAGCTATAGAGAATTTTGTAGCTATACTCTAGTGAAATTTTAACGTTTTTCCAATTAACTTTTAGTTAACTGAAAATAGCAAATTGTAAAATCTGCAGAAAAATTAGCTAAATATTAGTAGACTAAAAATAGCAAAAGTAAACTGTTATATCTACAAAAATGTTGCTATTTTTAAGCTAAATTAAGTTGAATGCAAATAGCAGTCTATTCTGCTATAGTCAGCAGAAATATTTGCTAAAAAAGTTGTAAACTGTTGTTTTCAAAAGGCTCGATTTTTATTTGCATTTAAAAAGAAAATCGAAAAATAACTTCGAAAATTTTAAATTTTTTGGTGATTTTTTAGGCTACTAATTATTTAGCAAAATTTTTTGCTGATTTTAGCAGGTTAATTTGATATTTTCCATTAGCAAAAATTTAGCTAAAATATAACTAAAATTCTGTATTAAACTGTTAAAATAATTTTTTGTTCCTATATTACTAATATATAGCGAAAATAATCTGCTAATTTAGCAGTTTTTTCTGCAGCATAATTTTTAACTAATTTTTAGTAGTTTTAGCTAAGTTTTTTTATGGATTTTTTTCTATTAGTGCACCTATGATGTAGGATGTAGTGGGACGGTCATTGGGTTACCTCGTTTCCACTTGTGCATCTTGGTGGACATGGCGCTTTTGGTGTGCATGCGTGGAGAATGGGACTTCCTTATTTTGACTTCTGTAGGATCTCTCACGATGATGAAGAGGAGGAGACTCCGTTCCATCTGCTGCGCCGGTATCCGGTGTTCACTAAAAGGATGCTGTTTTTGGTCATCCGGTTGTGAATGACCTGACGGGCCTGTCTGATGCTGATATTCGGAGGATCAGGGGGTCTAACTGGTTTGGTTCGAACCCAGGTGTGGTCGCCTAACGGCTTTTCAGGTATCACAACGGAAACACCATTTGGCAGGACCCACGATGACGGCTGCTTCTGAAACCTAACCAAACTACGTGTATTACTGTAAGAAATGAAATTTCCAAGAAAGAATGGTTCAAACATATTTAAAAACGACATTCCGAGTAGCTGCGACTTGAGATATTCGATTACTGCCGTTACCCATACATGGGACTAATTAATTAGGTGGACTAATTAATTGATGATTTCATTACCATTACATTGATATCAATTGTAATGAAATTATTTTCATTACCATTTTTTTAATTAATGGTAATGATTCTCAAATTTAATTTCATTGATTAATGACAATGATTTTAAACTTCATTACCATTGATAATGAATAAATTAAAAAAAATAATTGCCATTGACAGAAAAACGTAAAAATGGAGTAAAACTCGCTGAAATCGATGATTGAATTCAGGCTCATGCTCATTTGAAATTAAATATTACTTTCCATTCCGTTGTTATTTGTATCCAGGTAAAGTTTAACGGAATTAAATGGATCCTCCTTAATAAATAATGTTTTATAACTTCCCTGGCCAAACCAGTTGTTCGTTTTCATCTGTCTGAATTTTTTGTAAACAAATGGTTTTTAATCAATTGTAATTAGTTTTTTTATACATTAGTGTAATTTCATTACCATTAGTAATGATTTTTTTAATGAAAAATATTTCATTACCATTAAATGGTAATGGAATTTTTTTCATTGTCATTGGTATGAACTAATGGTAATGAAAATTCAATGGTAATGAAAAATTCCCATGTATGCTGTTACCAGTGATTTATCGATCACTGTAATTAAATCACTGGTATGAAAAACTCGTTCCATATGCGACCCGTAATATAGTACACATGTACTATAGGCCCAAAAGCAAAACAATACAAGAAGAGATAGATGGATGGGCGGACAGACAGACGTACATCATTAAAAAAAAACCAAAAATTATTATAAATCGATCGGTATGCTAAAAGGTGTGCCTGGCTTAAATACCTTTTCGTGCTATAAACATCAGCACAAACTTATTAAACCCCGTCCATGTAGTGTTGTAGGGTATAAGAAGGTAATTTTTTTATCTCACCTTTTATACTCTACACCACTACGTGGACAGGATGTAATATGTTTGTGCTGATATTTGTAAGACCAAAAAATATTTGAGCTAGAGCCATCCTTTAATATACTGATCGACTCAGACACACTTTTTGTTTCGAGTTAACATTATTCGCCTGTCTGTACGTCCATCTGCATGTTTGTCCATGTATTCTTGTGCGCATGTTACAGGCCACACATATTTAGATATTTTAAGGAAGTTTGATAAACAGTACTACGTCGATCCTGCGAAGAAGCCTATTTATTTTGCTTAAGATCGGTTCATGTTTAGACCAAGTTTTCGCACGCTATAGGTCGCAAATACGAATATGTTTTAATGAAATTTTGTATGCTGACTCCCATGTGGCCAATGAAAAAGTCTATGGCTAGGTCTACATTTGGGCCTATAGCACATATGGACTAAATATATTTCCGGTTTTTTCTTAAATATAACTGATATTGGTCAAATCAAAATTTCCTACCGTTTTTCTAATATTTTATCATTTTATAAACGAATTTTGGCACAAGTTCATTTCAACACAGTAGAACTTCGGATCCAAATATTAGTTGGCTTTTAACTAGATGCCCGACTTTAACTTTTTTTACTTGTTAATCCTTAAACGTGAGATTAGCCCGCTAAAAATTACGTCTCTAATTTTTTGCTCCTCTATCCAAATTTAACTTAACTCGAAGAGAACACATAAGTATAATATACACATATGTACTTAAAATAGTGCAGTTTAGACAATGTTCTTTCTGGAAACATTTTAATTTTGAAATATTTTGCGCTTTTTTTAAATTTTTTTTTTATAAATAAATTGTCAAATTAAATTACCTTATTTTATTCGCATAGGTTTTACTAATAAAAAGCTGAAATCTTTTTTAAGCATAATGTAAATGCACCTATATAGTCTTAACTACTCATAAGTAGTTAGTTATATGAATAAAGTAGTTGCTATGGTTTTATCCTTATTTATGATTATGTTAAAAAAAAAAAATGTTAATGAGTTTATATAAATGTGTGTGCATGTCACTTGTCTCTTATGATTTTACATTCACATATCTTTAAATGTTAATTAATGTATAATGAAAATAGTTTTATCATTTTCATGATAAATATATATAACTTTTTTCCATTATACAGTTAAGTGGTTGCACTAACCTTGATTTAGAAAATTTAAGCAGTAAGCAGAAAAAAGTGTTACACAGTTTGCGTTATGAACTCATTAGATTTAAGAACATTTAAATTTATAAACTGCAAATTAGCTTGATAAAGAAACCACTAAACAAAATAATTAACAGTGTAATCTTTTGGCTGATGGCGGTAATATTAAAACTAAATATTTGGCATTACAAATTTACAGTTACATAAATTTGGAAATTTTACATTAGAGCAGTTAGATATGCTAAAATCTCAAAATTTATTTAGCAAATTGTGAAAAATAATCTGTTGAAGACATGTCCCTATCCGGATTTCATTCTTGCCTAAGGAATTTCATTGTTGCCAGTGGACAACGTTTTTAGAATTTCTAGAAATATTTGTTAGGTTGACATTACAAACTCAATGAGAATTTCTTTTTAGTGTTTAAGCGTGTTTTTAAGTATTTTAAATATAAAACAACACGAATATTGTTTTTTTTGAAAAAAAATTTTTTTGTTATTTTTTATATTTTAAATATCTAATAACTCTCCTAGTCGAGGGCAAGAAATTCTCATTTAGAACTTAGCTGAGGTGGTGATGACAACTTACTGATCCGTGCTGGAAATGTCAGTGACAACTTTCTAAAAATATGTCATCATATATTCATGACATTGACCTCCTGTGACTTGTCCTGATGACATTTTTACATTTTATTATTATTATTATTATTCTTTATTCAGTCTATGGAACATCATTTCCTTACAGACTATGATTAAACTATAAAATAATTATAAATATTAATTAATATTATACATGTTTTAAGATATAGGCTTTTGAAAGAACAAGAACGGACGCACTTTTACATTAGTAGGCCACAAGGAAGGCTCAAATAGATTATCATATAATTCAGCGGAGATCCCAATTTTAAAAGAAACACTCCTCAATGTGTTCTGCTCAATTTCCTTTCTAACCAATTTAAAACATTTTAGATGGGTTTTGGAAATATTAGCACATTTTGCAACATAACTCAGGATTTGTTCTGCTGTTACGCTGGGCTTAAATGAGGAAATATGCACCCATTTTTGATTAGCGATAACTTCTAAGTCTTTGGAATTATTATCTCCAAACACCACATGCTTACGTTTCTTTTTTTTGTAGTTAACTTTAGTCCATCCAGTATTGTTAACTGGGATATTACTTTCTACTTGAGAGTACGCAGTTGAAGCTGAGCTAACAGTATTGTCAGAGTTTTGAGAACAACAAATGCTAGCTCTTCGTTTAGAATTTAAAACGGCATTTGGCTCAGTAGCAGCAATAACATCATTTGGTTTAATAGTAGCAATAACATCATTATGAATATCATCATCATCATGTAAAGAAAGACAAAGACTAGCTCTACGTATTCGCATATTAGAATTTAAAACATTATTACTTGGTTCAATAGTATTAACAACATTTTTACGAAAAGCATAATTAGCAGAACTTGAAGAAAAGGAATCACTCAGAGTTGAACGACCTTTTAGTTGTAAATCATTATTTTTTGAATTTAAGCTTGACTCAGCATGTATGTTTTTATTTTTAAAAGAAGCACTCTCAACTGCATTGTTGTTGTATATACAGGCATTGAATAACTTTTTTAATTCTCTTACTTCATTTGACAAAATTGTTATCATAGCAATTAAATTATTAGATCCTTTAGCGCATTTATTGCAGTTATAAATAATATTATTTGATGAAATTAAAACATTAAAATCACGATCACTATTAACACCAGAGCACCCTTTATGGAATAGACCACTGCATGTTATGCATCTAATAAATATACTACCAACAGCTCTAAAGCAACTAACACAAGCAGTATTAGACTGCATTAGGAAGAAAAAATAAAAATGAACTTGTTTAAACGACAATCACTACTGAACTTGTATGAAAATATCAGCAAGTGTCTGTAGGTATTTTGTATGTCGCTACAAAATCCTACAGACACCATCTATTAAGACGTCTTCATGAAATGTACAACTGGGAAAGTCTAAAAAAAATCGCTTCTTAACAATAATTTCAGGTTTTGAGTGTGCGTTAAGAAGTCATTTGAAAAGTACATTAAATTTGTTCCAATTTGTAACACCATGTTATTTACCATTTTTTATATTAGTTTGAAACCACTAAGCGTATGAGCATTTCTAATTGCACTGAAACATTACTCATACGTCTATATATGGATACTATCTACTATTATTGCTTAAAATTATTATAATAGTATAAAAGTTTCTATTCAATCATTCACTTAATATTTTACTTCTATTTCATTGTGAGAATTGAAAGAAATGCCATAATTAATATGTACTGCAATTCATATTGCAATACGAATTCTTTGTTTAGTTTTACTTGCTTGTGTGTTATTCAACAAAGATTTCTAATAAATATATTTATTGCATTAAAGGAATTCAGTGTGCTAAAATCGCAAACGTATTTAACAATGAATGGATGTCACTACAATGCTAGATCTGCCAGAACAACAGAATAGGGAGTATATCGGAAGATGACAAAGCAAATTGTGGTACATTTTGTTGTTGTTATTTTTGTTTTTTCTTTGATATTTTAAATGTTTAATAACACTCCTAGACGAGAACAAGAATTTCTCATTGAGTTTGTAATTTAACTTAACAAATATTTCTAGAAATTCTAAAAAAGTCGCACTATGCTTCGTCCCATGGACAAAAATAAAAAAAAAAATTTAGTCTCAAATTGTGATTAAAGAAGGATTTTTTTTAAAGAAAAGAAAGTAACTCAAACAAATGTGAAAAAAATATTTGGTGTGATTGCTTTTGCCGCCAAGAGAGGGCGCTAAACTCAGAGAATTTTATGCAAAAATGACTTAACAGAAAAATGGATTTTAATTGTTTCACGAAAATAATTCTCAAAAATACATTTTTTTAAAAACTTGTTCGAAGATGTGTTTTTTAATTACTTCAATATATATGTAGTTAAAATCAAATACAGATTTTAGTATATGTTTACAAAACAATTATTTTTTATTGCTCCGAAGAACACATTTTTTTTGTTGAAAATCCAAAACTGATGGAGTATAAAAAAAAAATATAAAATTAGATATTTTTCCCCCCCTTTTTTTGTAAGTTTATACTGTTGTATAATAGGTCATTAAAAAATTATTTACTATTTTTTACCACAAATTAAAAAAAAATGGATTTCTTGAAATGCATAAATTCATGATTTTTAAACAAATTTCACGCATTTAAGAGTGTTTAGTATTCAAACCATGTGAAGCTTCCATTTTAGGTATAGGATGTGTTGAGCGGACTTTTGTAAAACACTACGAGGAAAATTTTTGTGGAACATTCTAACCCTCTAACACTTTAATGAAAGGGAATTTTTTGACCCTTTTTTAAAAAGGGACAAAAATACCCGTAAGAAACTCTTTAGTTAGAGGGTTAAAATGTTCCACAAAAAATGTTCCTCGTAGTGTTCTACATAAGTTGGCTGAACACATCCTATACCTAAAATGGAAGATTTCCATGGTTTCTCCCTAAAATCCGGGTTTGTGGGACATTTGAGCACCAATTCTGAATAAGTACGAAATTAACCCTTAAATACATTTTAAGTTTTTACTTATTACTGGCACTTAAGTTAAATTTTCAATGCTGATGTCTTCAAAGATTTATATTAGAATTTCATGACAAGTATTTTTGCGGAACATTTTAACCCTCTAACTCTTCAACTTACGGGTCGTTTTTGTCCATTTTAAAAAGGGGCCAAAAAAGTGCCTTTAATTGAAGAGTTAGAAGGTTAAAATTTTTTTAATATATTTGTATTTATTGAATCTTTCTCTTAAAGAAAATAACAATAAGTTTTCAAATCTTAAATATTACCTTATACTAATTGTACCAGACCAATGCCAGTTTCCAACTAAATGATTTTAGATTTTATTATACATCATTCCAATGCCAGGTCTAGCGTGTCTTTTCTCTTCAGACGCATGTGACCATCGCTAGAAAGTATGCTGCGGGCTAGGGGATTTGGATGCTCAATAAGTTTATTTACGTATTTTAAACTGCTTTTTCTTGCCTCTTCGAGAACAGTGGGGATGTTGAGATCCTTGTGAAGGTTTGAATTTTTGAAATACCAAGGGGCACCAGTTATAATTCTTAGAATCTTAGATTGTCTTCTCTGGAGTTTTTCGATATTTGAAGCAGAAGCTGTTCCCCACAGTTGGATACCGTAGGACCAAATTGGTTTAATTACTACGTTGTAAATGAGAACTTTGTATTCTAGACTAAGAGTGGATCTCGAGTTTGTAAGCCACATCAAATGAGATGTCTTTAATTTTATCTGAATTAATTTGGATTCGATATGTTTACTCCAAGTTAGTCGACGATGGTACTAATACGTTGTTAATTTTGATGGGGCTGCAATTTTCCTTTCGTAGAGTAAAGGTTACATGAGCACACTTAAATGGATTAATCTTTATTTTCCAGTTTTCGAGCCATTTTTCTAGTTCAGATATGTGGGCTTGAAGATGATTAGATGAAGTTGTGGGACTAGAGTGTGTGCTGATAATCGCTGTATCATCAGCAAATGTGAACGTTTTCGTTAGGCTATGGGTGGGCATGTCTGCAGTGTACAATAGGTATAGAAAGGGACCCAATATACTACCCTGTGGAATGCCTGCACTTATTAATCTCGTACTTGAGAAGTTTTCTTTCACCTTGATTACAAAAGAGCGGTTCGACAAGTAATTTTCGAGAATCTTGTGAGTATTTTATGGTAAAGTGTGGTTAATTTTCCAAATAAGTCCATTGTGCCAAACTTTATCGAACGCTTGAGAGATATCGATAAATAGAGCTGAACAGTAAAGTTTTGATTCAAATGTTTCCCTTATAATGTTGACAATTCGATGCAGTTGTTCTATTGTACTATGGCTTTTTCGAAAACCGAACTGATGCTGATATATAATACCATTATCGTTAGTATAAGGTATAATAATATTAAGGAGTAGTTTTTCATACACTTTTGATAATATTGACAGCAGGCTGATTGGTCTATATGATGATGTTTGCGTAATGTTTTTGCCGGGTTTTGGGATCATAATTATTTGTGACTGTTTCCAGTTTAGGGGAAAGTGCCCTAATCTATTTATGGCGTTAAATATAAACATCAGTGTTCTAACTGCACATTCGGGAAGTTCCTTAATCATTTTTCCCGATATTTTATCGTGTCCTGGAGACTTTTTTACGTCAAGTTCTCCAATAATATTCATCACTTCTGGGAGTCTGAATTTAATTGGATTTATAGGACTACTACAAAATGTTTCCAGATCGCAATTTATGTTTGGAAAGACGTTTGGTGTGAATACTTGTTCCAAGTGCTTTGCGAAGGCGTTAGCTTTTTCCAGGTTATTCCTAGCCCAATCGCCATTGGGAAGTCGAATTGGTGACTCTAGTGTTGTAGGGCATTTAAATTGCTTTGTAGCTCGCCAAAGGCTATGATTTGTTCTATCGGTTGGGTCAAGATTCGATAGATAGTCTTTGAGAGAAGATTCACGGAAGTCTTTTAAAGCGGCACGTAATTGTCTGCTGCATGATGCAAGTTGTTTCTTTAGAGTAGGTGATCTATATATTTGCCATTGCCTGCGAATTTCTCTTTTCTGTTTAATTAGATTATCGATGCTAATTGGATATTTATATCTGAAATTGCTGCTTGTCGGTTTTTCAGGGGAAGCTATTTTTGCAGCTGAGAATAAAATCTCCGTAAAGACAGCAACTGCTGAGTCGATCTCGTTACTACATTTCAACGAAATATTTTGGGGTAGGTGAGAACTTATATACTTTTTGTATTTCAACCAGTTGGAAGGTTAAAATGTTCCACAAAAATATTCCCCGTAATCTCTTACATAAGTTCGCTGAATATACGCTTTACACTCAAAATAGTTTGTAGTTTAAATTAACTGAAAATGTAATTTAAAATAAATGAAAAATCACTTGAAAACCGGTCTACTGACTTTTCATTTAAATCAAAAGAACTTTTCATTTATTTTTAAATGTTAATATTAACTTGTAGTTTTGTAATTAATTTGTAGTTTATTTATTTAAATAAACTACAAAAAACTTAAAAAATAATGATTTTTCATTTATTCCGTTTTTTTAAATTTCGAAAAATTAACTACAAAATCCGTAAGAATAAATGATTTTTAGTTTATTTCGTTTTTTTAACTGACCTAGAAATCAAAAGGGAATTCTTTTTTTAACAAAACATTTTAAATAAAAATATTAACTGTAACAGAAAATCCGTATTTATATGTAATTTATTTTTTAAATAAACGACAAAAACAGTTAAAAAATATATTTCTTTGCATTTTAACCGTATAATCATTTAAAAATAAATGTACGGATAACTTTTTAAATAAACTACAGTCAGTTACTGTAATAATATTTTCAGTGTACCTAAAATGGATTCCTATTTTAATTCTATTTAGTTTTTTTTTTTTGTATTAGAAAAATCATTTTAAGCGTTTAAAATGCATTTTTTATTTTTTTATATTAATGAATCGATTTCACCTAAATTTGGCACAAATATGGCTTAGTTTTGTATCAATTTACGTGCTAAATTTCATAGTAATCGGATAATTTTTGCAGGTTTTATAAAGATTTTAAGATAAATGATATATGGCAGGACTAAGAGTCCTTACTTCGATTTTGATAAAAATTGACATAAACGTTTCCAGTTTTATGTGTATCTCAATGGATACTTTTTGGAATTATACGTCCAATTATGTAGCTAATATAATATTTTTATATTTCAGGACCTGTGCGAAGTGGGCGTGTCCTTGGCCCGATATTTCCAAAAATTAAAATTTTTCTTAACTAAAGGGTTCTATGTCAGTGTACCAAATTTCAAAACTCTGCTTCCACTCCTTCTAATTTTGTCATATACTTATATGGGATTAAAGCACTTTGCGTCGTCCCCTTAGACAAGAATGAAATCCGGATACGGACATGCCTTCTACAGATTATTTTTCACAATTTGTTAAATACGTTTTGGGATTTTAGCACATTTAATTCCTTTAATGCAATTAATTTATGTATATTCCGATAAAAATAAATTTGAAAAAATATATTTATTATATTTTTTTATCAATGACAATAGTTCTAGTTCAGTTAACATCTCTTAAAGTAACTAAAATTACCAGAGTTTGTGCAAATTTATGCATTTAATTATGATTTAAGTAATAACTTTACCAAAAAAATGCAAGCCTTTGTGCTTCTGTTGATATTTGTAGATAATTGGAAAATTCGATAAAATTTTAATTGAATAATTTTTAACATAGTTATTCATAAAAACTTTTTGTCTTATTAGAGGCTAATTGAACGATTTTTGTTGTTGTGTTGCATGTTAATTTGTTTTATTAAACTGTAATAAAATTCTAAACATTTTTTTGAATACAAGCCTTAGAATCAAAAGTTCTTGGTTTCAAATAATAAGCTAAGACATAAAATAAATATGCATACATTTTGTATGCCTTAAAATGTATTTATTTTTGTAAAATCACTTTGATGCAAACTAGCAAAAAACATAATACAGAAAATATTCATTCTTACTCTCTAAATTTTCTAAATGTATATTTTTGTTCAAATCGACTTTGGTTAGAATTTTGGAGCATTCTGTTTCGTTATTTTATTTTCAGCCCAAATTGTTTGAAAATATAAAAATTTTTGTGTGAACAAAGCCGTTTGTTTAAAAATAAAGTCGACCTTAATTGGGTATTTTTATAAATGGGATCAGACGAATTTTTTAAAAACTTTGTATGAAAAATACTAATTGAGAAATGTTTTTGTTTCAAAATTTTTGTACAGATGGAGAACAGATGCAGCTAATCAATTTTAAAGAAATATGTTTTTAAGTTTGTCTTTTTAACATAAATGATTTTAATAATTTAACAAATCTTTTTATAAAAACAGGCAGTTACTGCCTTTCTTTGTAATATTTTTATTTTCTTTTAAAATAAGGGCCAACTGTTTTTATTTATTTTTAAAATTTACTTATGTGTATGTATGAAATGAAATAATAATGATTTGTCATTACCGTTTCTACACTGTGTTTTTGAGTTATTTCTGAACCATCTTTTGGGCTTAGTAGTTTGCCTCAAATTTGTGTGTCTTGTGTGATTAATTTAGAAGTCTTCAAAATATGAGCAATTTTTGACAAAATAAAATTAAATTTCTAAAATATGTGTTTATTTGAATAATTTTTGACTCATAAAATAAGAACCCTCAAAAATGTGTAAAAATTTGGTGGCTGGGCGGATTTTAGTTTTAAAATTTTTTTTTAAGAAACTAGTTTAGAGCTTAATAAACTAAATGAGCAACTAAAAAAAAAAATAATTGAAAAAGTAAACATTATAATGCCTTAAGTAAAACACATGACAAAATTACAGTATTTAAAAAAAAAACTTTTCAAATAATATTTTATCATAATAGTGTATAAGGAAAAAACATCTTAAAAAAAAAAATCATTATGACTCACACTATTTTCTCAATTTGCAATATATTATTATAAAATGCCCATGAATCTGTCATTAATTTGTTGATCCTAATCATTTTGACTTAAATTTGTTTTTGATTATTATTGTTTTGCAGTAAATTCAAAGGAAGTGAACCCTTTTTTTTGCTCCTTACATAATATCCAATATAATCCCTTTTTATTGGCTTTTTGAAGTGTTGCTTAATATGTTAAATGTAACAAAATATTCGCCCATAAGTTTTCGTTTTTGCTTTTTTGCCTTGAAATTTTGTTGTTGTTGTACACTAGTATAAAGCCTTCAGCTAACAAGGAAGTACCGCTGATGGGTTAATTCAAAGTGCGATTAAATTAAGATATGTTATAGAGTATCAATAAATAAGAGACGAACCTCTGCAGAACAGGACAGGGTATATTAAGCAAAAACTATTGGACCTAGACAGGCCTTTTAATAAACTGATCTATCGATAATCACTTTTTGAGTCATTTTAGCGATGACAGTCTGTCCGTTCATCCATCTGTCTGTCTTTCCATGTATTCCTGTGCGTGCACTACAGGTCTCAAATACTAAATTTTTAGAAGAATGAATTATTGTAGTGGACTATGAACACATTCTTGTATACAATACCTTACAAAAACTTGGTAGAAGTTGTATTGCCGCTATCAGCAACCCGTTTTATACATCATGCCTTATAAAACTCATGGGTAATTATGCTAAAAATTAGCAAATTCCATCATGTGTTTGTATGCTGTTGAATATTTTTGAAGTTGTTCGTTTCTATCATAAGCCCCAATCAATTTTACAAGGCATGATGCATAACTTAATTTGTTGATAGCAGCAATATAACTTCTGAAAAGTTGTTTGTATGGTATTGTATACAAGAAAGTTTTTATATTGTACTATAATAACACTGCATGACAAAATCTTGACTTTTAAAAATTAATAGAGCTCTGACCATCAATTATATATATTTCGGACATGCTGATTACAATGGCGTACTTTATTTTTCGATCAATGCTACAAATTTTTCGCTAAATGTCTTTTAAGATTGGCGGTTGTCCATTCAGTTTTTTATATAAAAAATTTTTCAAATTCAATTAATATGAATTTTTTTGTATTCAAATGTAAGCACAGGACCTGTGGCCATATTTACGATATAAATGCGGTGTGCTAATCTTGATATTTAAACCACTACTTAGCGTTTTATATAAGTTTTTATGGTTTTTTGCTATTTCAGCGAATTTAGTCGCCGAGTGTACAATCGACCTCAATAAATGTAGTGCCTTAGTAAGGAAGCAATTAAAAGGAAAATATTTAAACAAAAAAAAAAATGTATTCATCTATAGCGGCCTATACGCTAAAATCGTGACTTTTCAAAAATTTTGTATGGCAGCATAGCTTTACAAGATGTCCCCAAAGTCCAACTTTTAGTATCACAAAAATCATCTTATAAACGCGCAGTAAAGGAAACTTATCTCAAAAACTAAAAAAAACATTGCGATATGCCAAGGTTGTGCTGATGTTTGTAACATCGAAAAATATTGGATCTTTTAGTATGCCGATAGACTCAAAATCACTTTTTGTTTCGATTTAACGATGCCCGTCCGCCCGTCTGCCTCTCTGTCTTTGTATTCTAATAAGATATATTGCTGAAATTTGGTAAGCCGACTTATATCGGCCCAATGATTTTCGTTGATATCGGTACCTAGTGCCCATATAAAGGTACCCCAAAATTGGCTTTTTCGCAGATATGAAGATTCAGATTCAGAAGCAGTGCACCTTTTGCACTTGTTTAAACAGTACTGTTATATAAGAGAATAAAGCACAATATCTCGCAATAACAAAATGGTGTTTTTATGCCAGTCAACTTTCATATCAAAGAATAGCTCAGCGGTTGAGGGCTAGACTAGCAATCATGGCGTCGCACGTTCGACACCCGGTGCACTGTGGGCGAGGATCGCCGGGTTTTGGGCATAAGTACAATTGAGATAAAGGGAAAATATGTTTATATATATTCAAAATCTAGGATTGTTTAATATTTTGTTAGCGAAATATTGTATCATTGTAGTTACTCGTTGTTAGTTCACGAGAGTTCAAAGTCAAAGTTTTTTAATTTTGTGACATTTTTTATTTTATAATGATACAATAAAAAATTCATAAATAAACAATAATTTGTTCCAAAAACAATCTCAAATTATAAAACTGAAACTAGTTCTCAAAAAAAAAATAGAAACCTGTTAAGTATTTACGAAAAAGTAACAAAATTATTAATTTTACCTCAAAAATGTGGGTTTTTTGAAAATCCTAAATTTTCAAAAAAAAAGCTCCGAAATGTTCCAAGAGCTATTTGAAAAACTTGAATGCCAATGTTTTCCAATAGATGTCTTCTACCTAGGTTTTTGCGACCGTTTGCGATCTTTCATAAACTTTCGAGATTTTGCCTTTTTACTGAAAAAGTACCTTCAGATCTCGCTGATTACCAGCATTCCAGAGTTTTAGTAAAAACTAAAAAATAGCACTAAAAATTTCCTTAAATTAAGGTTCTGGTTTTCTTACACATACTAGCTCCCTAAAGTCCAGTTTTGTGGGACATTTGAGTGCCAATTCTGAATAAGTACGAAATTAGCCCTTAAACACATTTTAAGTTTTGACTTATTTCTGGCATTGAAGTTAAATTTTCAACTTTGATGTCTTCAGAGACTTATAGTAGAATTTCATGACAAATATTTTTGCAGAACATTTTAACCCTCTAACTCTTCAAGCTATGGGCTTTTTTACCCTTTTCAAAAAGGGCCAAAAGAGACCCTTTAATTGCAGAGTTAGAGGGTTAAAATGTTCCACAAAAATGTTCCTCGTAGTGTTTTACATAAGTTCGCTGAACATATCCTATACCTAAAATGGAAGATTCAAATGGTTTCCTATGCCGATTCACAATAAACATTTTAAAAAGAGGCGAAATTTTAATCCCCCCCAAAACAAAGGGCCAGACAAAAATTTTTAAAACGCCGATACACTTATATTTTTCTTTGGTCCCTCTGCCAGAATAAGTTGTCATCAGAACCTTTTTTTGTACAGTGTAATTTATTTTTCAGTACATAACAATTTTAAATTTATGGCCGCCATATTGGATCCACCATGTCGATTTTTAAAATTTGATTTCAGATTCGTAATCTGCTACCCAAAAACTTCACCTGGTGGAAATTTGAAGTAAATCAGGCGACATAAAAATTGTTTGTCGCCATATTGGATCCGCTATTTTGGATTTAAACATTTTAATTTCAGATTTTTAATCAGCGGATACTAGACCTATGTAATTGATTATTTTAAGTTCAATATAATAAAAATTAAATATTAATGGCCGCCATCTTGGATCCGCCATTTTGAATTTTATATTTTTTATTTCAGATTCGTGATCAGCAACAACCAAACCCACCTTTGTGATATCTTTTGGTCTCATATACTTAATGTTCTAGTTTTGGCCAAAATTCGATAATGCTGGCCCCAGTGCGGTGGCGGCAATAAAAAAAAGTTTTGTAAATTACAAAAAAGTAGACCATTCTTTGCGAAGAATTTTTTTAACTTTTAATTTGTGAAAAAGAGCTTCCTTTGCACTCGTTCAAAAAGTACTGCAAAAATGTTGAAGTGGGAGTACTCCTCTTATATGACAACTCAATGTTTAAAAAGAAGTACATCTAGATCATCAATTGTAGTGCTTTTTCTACTGCTTCGCCATCTCTTTTTTAGTTGGGTGTATACAGAGCTTTGAAGAATTAATTCCAAAAAATTCACTACCAATCGAATTCAATTTTCTCTAGAATTGAATGAATTCCTTTTCTTAAGTAATTCACTGAATTCATTTAATTGAATGCGTTCATTAAACAACAAAATCAAAGAATTAATTCAATTGCAATAGTTCTTTTTATTAAATCAAATGAATTAATTCACCGGTGAACGCGTTCAATTTTATAAATCGAATGGAAAAAAAGTGAATTAATTCCTTACTGAATTAATTGACCACTGAATTCATTCAATTTCATTTTCATTCAGTGAATTAAAAAAAATAAAATTACATTCAGTGAATTAAAAAAAAAATAATAAGTTCACTGAATTGAAAAAAAAAATAAAATAAGTTCACTGAATTGAAAAAAAAAATAAAATAAGTTCACTGAATTCAAAGCCTGTTTTCTGCCGTTCAGTAGAAGAAAACAATAATTTACAAATAAAATTTTTAAATAAGCAATTTTACAGTGTGTGCTAGTAACAAATTAGAAACCGGATGCTGTTTGTCAACCTACATGATTCAAAAATAAAGCCTTTTACTATTAAAAATAAAAACTTTACAGATATAGATAAATTTTTCAAAAAAATATAACTATTAATTTTTCAAACTAGTTATATAGTTATATTTTTTTTTAAAATTTATCTATATCTGTAAAGTTTTTATTTTTAATAGTAAAAGGCTTTATTTTTGAATCATGTAGGTTGACAAACAGCATCCGGTTTCTAATTTGTTACTAGCACACACTGTAAAATTGCTTATTTAAAAATTTTATTTGTAAATTATTGTTTTCTTCTACTGAACGGCAGAAAACAGGCTTTGAATTCAGTGAACTTATTTTATTTTTTTTCAATTCAGTGAACTTATTTTTTTTTTTTTTTAATTCACTGAATGTAATTTTATTTTTTTTAATTCACTGAATGAAAATGAAATTGAATGAATTCAGTGGTGAATTAATTCAGTAAGGAATTAATTCACTTTTTTTTCCGTTCGATTTATAAAATTGAACGCGTTCACCGGTGAATTAATTCATTTGATTTAATAAAAAGAACTATTGCAATTGAAATAATTCGTAACAAAATAAATCGAACGAAAGCAAATATGAATTAATTCCATTCAATATATGGTGCTTAGTGAATTAATTCATAGAATTTTTAATTCAGAATTGAAAAATTGAATTAAGGAATTAATTCTTCAAAGCTCTGGGTGTATACCACTACATATGTTGATTTTTTGTGTGCTATTGCGTAAGCATTTTTGTATGCGGCAAGTGATTTATGTTTTTTCTATCAAATAATACATGTCGAGATAGCGCTGTTAATTGGCAATGTGCAGTCTTGGGTTCGATTCCCAGCGCGTGGAAATTTTATTGAAAATTATTCAACATAAAAAAATATTTTTTTTTATAAAAGTTATTTTTTTTTGAAAATCTTTATTTAGACCCATTGTTGTTATCAATACTGGTAAGCAAATGGGTTATGATTTATTGTTTGATTTTTCACATGCTGTTGTATTAGCAAAACTAACTATTTTGGGCGACATCCCCATACAAATGTATTACGAAATGTAATAGGAAAAGTAACTAGTTACCATTACCATTTAAATAACATATACTGATTTCGCAGAAAAATTTCTTACAATCGGTTTTTAGCCCTACCCAACTGAATCCACTAAAACCGATTCCATGACACTAGTTCAAAAACCCATTCCATGCATTTTATATGTTAAGTATGCCATAAAAATATGGGCATTCTTAGATGCTTCTTGCACATACCTTTCATTACATATACAATTTATACGAGTGTATAATTTCTTTGAATCTATCATAAAAAAATCTGGTTACATTTTTTGTTTTTAAATCCCTAAATGTGAAATTGATGAATTTTTTTTGATTATTTCTAACAGAATAAAATTTAAACGCAATCGAAGAAAACTCATCCTCAGGTCTTCCTTGTTAGATTTTTTTATCTTTATTTTTACCATAACAGTATAAACCCAATTTTACACATACTACTATACATTATTTTTGTTACTTCCCCCACTTTATTCCACAATATTTATGACAGTAATTGTGTGAAGCAACAACTTTTTATTATAAATATTCATATTGTTGTAGCTGCTGCTGTATTAAGCAGCTTATAAGGGTCAAGTGTATTCAATGGTAGTTGAAGGTAATGTATGATGGTGTTTTAACGCACAGTGGTATATTAAAGTGATAATAAGTATACGAGTTTTTATGCAATTCATCTAATCAGCATAAAATTTGTGGGAAATGTACGTAAGGACTTAAACTCTTAGAGAACTATTATCGAAGATACCCTGTAGGAACACATGGTGAATAATATAGTGCTGAAATTGACCATCTGGACCATATGAAGTCTCTTGTAGCTGTTGCATGTATGAACCGATTTCAAGTAAATTAAAACTGATAAAACCAAGCAGAAAGCATGACTACAGTTAGATTATTATTATTATTATTAAATTTAAAAAGGCAACCCCTACGTTCGGCAAAAAATAATTTTTTTTTTTTTGGAATTCCCTTGCAAAAATACTTTATATTTGAAGGTGTACAGCGCACTTTTTTTTGCCGTAAGATGGTACGGTCCAATCTACTATTTGAAAAAAAATGGGAATTAAAAATTGATTTTTATGAACTGATTTAAAACTTTTATTGATTTATAGAATGTTCATATAACTAAAGAATTTTTTCTTCCTAAATATGATTAATACTTAAAAATGATAATAAAATATTTATATTTTATATAGAGGTCCTTCAGGGTTATGAAAAAAATTTTGGGAATTAAAAATAAAAATTTATTATCAAATCTTCATATCAATTAGGAGGTTTTTCGTACTATATAGTTATAAAACGAACTTAGGGAAATTTTACTAAATATTATGTTTGGAATCATATTAGTTATGAATAGGGTTTGGGATTTCCCGGACTTTCTTATTTCCCGGGAAACGGGAATGAAAAAATTTTAATATTTTTGAACAAAATTATTAATGAAAACCACTTATTTAAGTAATTTTTGTTAAAAAAAAAAACACTATTTCAGTACAAATGCAGTCTGTGTAGTGAGAATTCAAAGTAAAAAATATCAGAATATTGAACATTTGATTTGATACATAAATTACTCGCAGCACTGCCAAATGATTTCCATGATTCCAGCAGAAAGCACCTACTACTGGACTGTCGGAAACAAACCGTTTCATCACACTTGGCCCATTGGATATGGTGGCCACAATGTTATTTTCCAAAGGCAAATAAAACTCTTCTAGTCTTATTTCTACAATTCTTCTTATTTCATCAGCATTACATCTTCCTGATATATAAACCAACCCCAGGTTATAAAATGAATTATTTCCGTTTATACATATGTTCAAATATCTCTTTTGTGATATTCTTGTCCATTCATCTAAGATTATGGTAAATCTCCTATTGTTAGAAATATTGCTCGATATTTCTTTCATCATGATATCTTTTACATGATTGTAGTAATTTAATATAATGTTCTTTACATCGGT
The DNA here is from genome assembly GCA_949987735.1 of Leucophora obtusa. Classification (NCBI taxonomy): domain Eukaryota; kingdom Metazoa; phylum Arthropoda; class Insecta; order Diptera; family Anthomyiidae; genus Leucophora; species Leucophora obtusa. The sequence goes on from OX465297.1 coordinate 192,226,556, forward strand.
TTCATTTTTTTGCAATGCTAGGTTTTTATTATAAAAACTTTCTCGAATAAACGAAGATCTAGTTATGGCGCGAAATGACTGCGGCTAATTTGGATACCATTTTAGGAAATGTTTGCCCTACCATAAAACCTTGCCTATTCAGCTTACACTTTTTTCTTCGGGTACTTTGCTAATTTTAGCTGTTACCTTCAAGAGAAGTTGCATGACCATCAATTTTTTTTTTTGTGAACCAAATTTAGATCTCGGATAACCAAATTTGGATACCACCATTAACCATTAGTCTTTTCTTTTCACATTTATTAATGAAAACGTTACTTACAAAATTATTGACCCTTAATATAAAGGAGTATTTTAAATTTAAAGTCGACTTTATTTTAATTCAAACGGTTTTGTTCATTTTCTATATGAAAACCTTTCAAAAATATTTATATTTTAAAATATTTCGATTGGTTGAAAATAAATTAACCAATCAGATGGCTCCAAAAATAAACCAATTCAAGGTACACTGCCACCCAATATTTTAACTAAAGTCGACTTTACCTAAATTATACATTTGAAAAATTTAGATAGTAAGCGCGATTATTTGTAAGAAACGAAGCTTTTTTTTCATATTTCTGTTAAACATTTTACCAAGTTTTTAGGTTTTACTACTTAAATTTTGAATAAGTTATGCGAAAAATCTTTGAAAAATGCTCCTAATTACTTGGCAAAGATTTTATTTGTGTGTCAAATAAATGTATTCTCTTTTAAAAGATTTTAACAATGACATTTTTGTTTTGGTATTTAAAATTAAAAAATCCTATTCGAAACAAAAACAATTTAAAAAATTTAATATTTTTAAATATATTATTTTCCCGGGATTTCCCGGGAATTCCCGAACCCCAAACCCTAGTTATGAACTATAAAATTCTGAACACGTTTCGTAAAATACTATTAGAATTATTTTTTTGTGTGTGCCTGTTTAATTTTATTTCTTAATTAGATAATGCAGGCCCAAAAAGGTGGCAAAATTATCACAGTTTTATTGCCCATTTGTATTTTTTTTTATTTTAATTATTTGGTATGAAATTGTTGAATGAACTGTGACAATTCGGAAACAGGTACTCGAAGGCTAACCGATAGGTCTACTTTTGGGCACCTGACCTGACTCGAAAGTCAAAAGAGTCAAGGCCAAAAAACATAAAAAAATCACTATTCGTATTTCGGGGTTGCCTCGGAAACTATCACGGAACTAGGGAAATACCAATTCGCAAACGAGAACATCTGGCCTAATATATAGCATACATTGCGGAACCCCGATCCGTTCCGATATAACTGTATTTAAAGTGATCTCGTTCGGTTACTTTAACATTAACAGTATTTGAAGTTATTACACTCATAAAAATAAATCTGTAAAAATAGCAGAAAAAGTTAAAAAACTTAATTAAAATGATGCTGCAGAAAAAACTGCTAAAATTAGCAGATCATTTTTGCTATACATATATTAGTAATATCCCAGCAAAAAAAGAGATGCCGAAGGAGTAGAAAAAGCACTACAATTGATGATCTAGATCTACTTCTTTTTTAACATAAACACTAATGATTTTAACATTGAGTTGTCATAGGGGAGGAGTACTCCCACTTCAACATTTTTTCAGTACTTTTTGAACGAGTGCAAAGGGAGCTCTTTTTCACCAATTAAAATTTAAAAAAAAAAATTATTTACAAAAAAAAATTATATTTTTTTATTTTACAAAAGTTTTTTCATTGCCAACACCGGGGATCGAACTTGCGACATCAGGATTGCTAGTCCAGTGCTCTACCACTGAGCTATTCTTTGATATGAAAGCTGACTGGCATAAAAACACCACTTTGTTAATGCGAGATATTGTTCCTTATTCTCTTCAATAAAAGTACTTATTAAACAAGTGTAAAAGGTGCACTCCAATTCAATATTGTTTTCAGTACTATTTTTACAGGTACATAAATATCAATTTCTCACCATTTTTTTTATGTATATGTACATATTTTTAGAAATTTTAAAATTAAAAAAATATTGAATTTAAACAAATTAATTATAAATATTTAAAAAAAAAAATTAATAAAATAAAAAAAGATGAATGGGGGAAAAGTTTTTAGTTGATCTGTTATTTTAAGTAAATGAATGTTATTTTAGTTTGACTCAAGATCATAAATTAATATCACTTTTCTATTTAAATTATTTTCAAATCAAAGAAAGATGATACAATTTTTACAAGTAAATTACAAAGAATAAAAATTATTGAAAAAATTCGATAAGACCAGCAAGGCAGAATGCGCATTTTCGGCTTTCGCTACAAAGCCATCATCAGTGCTTTTCGCCTTTGAGTGGGTTAATATTTTGATAATCGTCTACTTATGAATGTTGAAAGCAAATCGAGTTTGTTATCAGCAACTCAACTTAGACTAACATCAACGAAATTTAACAATGCTATTTTTATCCTTTTGTTATTATTACTCTTTTTTGTTTTGAACCTTAATTCTTAAGATATCTCAGCTGATTCTATTCAACTCTGTGTATGATAAACACAGATGTTTGAATTACAACGAACCGTTAAATTTAAATTTAAATGTATGTTATTAAATTATATTTTTGCACCTTGTCAATGTGTTTTAAGATGAATGGGGGAAAAGTTTAAAGTTTATAAAAAAAATTAAAAAAAACCCTCTGTTTGGAAATGCCAAATGATAGCAAAATCACTTTTTACGATCACTTTTAGAGCAATTACTCTTTAGAAGCAACACTTAAGTGATTTTTTGGATGTTGTTCAGACGTAATTCTAAAAAAGCTGTAAAAATGTAATAACGGATACTTGGGAAGCAATGAAAGAAGTGATTTTTTGAAGTTGTTCAGAAGTAATTTTAAAAAAGCTATAAAAATGTAATAATAGATACTTGGGAAGCAATAAAAGAAATCATTTTTTGAAGTTGTTTAGAATAACTTCTAAAAAAGCAGTAAAAATACACTAACGGATACTTGCGAAGCATTAAAAGAAGTAGTTTGTAAAGCACTACTTGCAATTTTTTTTTGCTGGCATACACTTAATATAATACGTCTGTTGGCTGGACAGAAAAATTTGTTACTTTAACAAAATTTATTCCTGTTTTTTGGCTTAAAACAAAATTTGTTGATTTTAACAAATTCTTTTGTTAAATTTAACAAATCTAAATTTAAGTAAAAAATTTCTAAAACTACAGTTTGAGTCTACTACTGAGTCGTAAAATTTATCCAAATTTATTGTCTGGGGACCCTCCCCCGGCCTAGTCCATATCATGTCAGGGCATATAAGGGCATTCCAATGGAGCAAACATTTTGTCCGTTTTGCCCTATTTCGCTTAGTTTTCGATATATGGGCCATTTTAAGAAGTGAAATTTTTTTTTTTTGATCCGAACAAAAATAACACTCATTGTAAAATTTTTATTAACAATTTCCGAAGGTCCAAGGCCCCGCTAAGGTCCATTTTTGAATAGAGATAACCCCTTTCGCTGGGGTATTGCGTGGTTAGTGGTAGTAGAAATTTTCATCAATTTTGCTCTATCTCTCTTAGTTTTCGAGATATGGGCCATTTTAAAACATCGGGAGGGAAAGAAATAGCTCCATCTTAAAAGCTTTTGATACATAGGTGGCGCCATCTACCGGGTAATAAACGTCAGATGAAAATATTATATTTTAACAATAAATTGTGTAACGAATGGGTTCTTACAAATTAGTTATAAATAATTTTGAAATCAACACTCAAAATTAGTTAATGTATTCAGGATTTTTAGTATTGTGTTAAATGAAGATAACTAGAATCTTTGCTTCAATCAGTGTTTCAACCAAAAATTTGTTCAAAATTACTCAAATCGATTTGAAAATGATTTGACAGATTGCTGTTGCTGTTCTTATTTTACTAGTATTTAATAAAAAAATCAGCTAATTTTATCAGTTTTTTCTGCAGCATTATTTTTAGCTAATTTTTAGTGACTTTTGCTGCTATTTTTACAGATTTATTTCTATGAGTGTATGAGTATTAGTATTATATGTTTTAATATAATGCAGAAAGTAAGTCGGTGTCATTACTGGTAGTCCAAAAAATAGTGATATGTTATTACAGTGTCTATACTGGGACTTTATAATCTTTAAGTACATATCTAAAAATTAAGAAAAAAATTACCATATGAATAAGGCGGTAACGACTAAAAATTAAAAAAACAACTCGAGTTGGCAAAAATGGTCCATTGAAATTTTTTTTCTTGCCAAATTCGGAATCGGGTTTATTAAAAAATATATACTGCAGGTTTTTAGATTGTTGTATAGTATAATACATGAACTTGTAATATTCTCTATTACAAAGGTTTTCCTGGGATGCAATACCCTTCATATATTTTAAAGCATTTTTTAATAAAAAAAATTTACAGTCTCGTTAGAAAACTTTTTTTAATTTTATTTCAGAAACAATTTAAATTCTGGTTTCTATTTAATTCTACAGAAAAGGTTATACAAGTTTTAACTGCATTTAGAAAGTTCGTTGCTTTCATGTTTATTTATCTAAACTTTATTTTAAATTGTATATATGTAAACGATTTTCTACATAATTCAATTTTTAAACTTTTTTTATATGTATTACCAGTGATGTCAATGGCTTTGTAAGCTTTCAACATTTTAAATTTTATTAACTTCTAGCAACAACTTATGTTTATAGGAATTTTTAAAGAAATTTTCTTAAAAAAAAAATTCAAAAACTTTTTTCATCTTTAACTTAAGGCTTTTCTTTATTAGTTTAACAGTTTTAAAAAAAACAAGTAATGATTAACTTTTTATTTTAAGACTTAAAACATACTCGTACAAAAACACTTCCTAAGAAAAACTTAATTTTTTTTAATACCTTTCCTTTTAGCACAAATAAGTTTTATTTAAGATTTTTTCTTTCATTTCACTCCTTCCACTTCTTGTACATGTTCTGTAAATTGTTTATTCATGCTGAAAAAGCATCGGAAAAATATATATTTATGTCTGTACAAGTTTATGTGCGTAAACATTTTATTTTATTTTTTTTATAGACTATAGCCATAAAATTCATTGCCAAGTGAAAATTTTATTTATGGAATATGAAATATTCATTCATAACATACACCACAACGACGACAACACAGAATTATGAAGAAAACAAGAAACAAAAAACAAAATGAGGATGAACAAAAATATATGAGAAATTGACCAGGGCAGTAAAGTGGTATTAAATAAAAAAAAAGCAAAAAACAAGAACTTAAATTAAGAAATATAAATCCATTTGTTACCACCCAGCGTAAAAAAAATTACTCACTTAAAACAAATATATTTTTTTAAATATGCTAATATTTCTTCTGTAAAGAAAACTTCTGTAAATAATTTAGGATTCCGCCTTCTAGTCCCAAGTCAGTAAATTGCCAAACCTGGTATAAGAGCTATTTACAAAATTTGCAAGCACTTTAGCAAAGTGTGGACATGGTGGTAATTAGAAGAAAACAAAAAACTAAAAATCATTTACATGGTTGTGTTGTTTTATTTGTTCTTTTTTTCGGCAATAAACATCTGCTATAACAAAAATCGTGTTAAACAGAAACTCAACCTTAAAACACAACATCACAGGCTTGAGTTTAGTCGCAATCATTAAGCGGCGAATTTCTAAAATATACACTTAAAATAATACGTCAGTAAAAAACTCTGTCAAATGCTTTTTAAATCGATATGACTAATTTCTAACAAATTGTTAGTTGGAAAACTGATTTCAAAAAAGATTTTAGTTATCTTCATCCAACACAATGTTAAAAATCCATAGTAATTTAACTAATTTTGAGTGTTAATTTACAAACTTATTTATAACTAGTTTTTAAGAACCCATTTATTATTTATAATAATAGAAACAGGAAAATATTATATTTTAACAATAAAATTTACACATTTTATTGTTAAAATATAATATTTTCCTGTTTCTATTATTACGCGGTAAATGCCGCCACCAGTGTATTCGAGGATTTAAAGATGGCACTATTTCTTTCCCTCCTGATTTTTTAAAATGGCCCATATCCCGAAAACTAAGAGAGATAGAGCAAAATTTGACGAAAATTTCGACTACCCCTAACCATATGTCATTCACGTGAAAATGTTATCTCTGTCCAAAAATGGACCTTGGTGGGACTTTGGACCCTCGCAAATTTTTAATTAAATTTTTCACTTCATAAAATGGCACATATCTAAAAAACTAAGCGAGATAGAGCGAAACGGATAAAATGTTTGCTCCTGAGAATACCCTTACATGCCCTTATATGATACACACTATGCTCCTTGCAGGAGTAAAAGGAACGAATATATATATATGATACAGACGACCCGGGGAGGGTCCCCAGATCCTAAGTTTGAACAAATTTGACGACTCTGTATAATTTCAAATAAAACTGTAGTATTACTAATTCAGATTTAGATTTAAATTAAACAGAAATTGTTTTAAAATCAATAAATTTTGTTGGCGTAAAAAATTTTTCTGTTTAGCCAACAGATTTATTATTTTGAGTGTTGTACTAAAATGTATTAGATGTACAGTAGTGCACTAAAGTGGATATATATTTCAATTTTTTTAAAACTGTATTTATAACTTTTGTTCAATTTGTGATATCTAATGGTGGTTTTTCCAGTTTGGAAGTGGCCAGCTCAAAGCCCCAATTTGAATCCCATCGAGAATTTGTGGGAGAATTGTCAAAAGAAGACTCTCCCAATACGAACGAGCACCGACCAACTTAGATGATCCTTGGTCAAGATTTTCAGCGGAATGGGCTAATATTCCACCTCAAACTATTAAAAATTTCCTGGAAAGCATGCCTTCTCACATAAAATCTATTTTAAAGAACAAAGGACTTTGGACAAAATATTAAAGAAAGACCTTGCCGAAAATTTGAAATATGAACAATACTTGATAAAAACGGTCATAATTTGCAATTACGTTTTTATTAACTTCTTAATGATATAGTCTACTATATTTAGGTTTTTATTGAAGAAGAATGTTTAATTTTTATGCTTTAAAAAAAATTATTTAAGTTTATATAATAAAACAAAAATTATAACAAATTTCCAAAAATCTTGAATTAATGTATCCACTTTAGTCCACTACTGTATGTATTATTATTAAATGTGTTATGTGTATGTATAATTTCTAGAATGTAGTACTAAATGTAGGGATAAGACACACGTTCAAATCCCATGAGATTACAATTAGTAATCTCACTTTTTGTTGGGAGAGAGCTTTTTTGTGGACACTCAAACGAAATTAAATATAACTTAAAAATATTTTACAGTGAAAGATTTTCAGAATAAAAAATTATATTGTTCTTTGAAGTAGGTGCGCATTTTTAATTTTTCAATCAAATTAAGTTATACCAAATTAAATCAACCTGAAAATAAGAAAATTGTGGAGGGTGAAAAACTGTAAAGATTTTTTTTAGCAAACAGTTATTTGGTTCATACCCAGCAAAATCTTTCATTACCAAATAAGTGGTTATATAATGAAACTAAAATTTTTTACTACATATAATTCGGCGTCAGTACTAGTTATTTTTGTTAGGCGCAGCCGTTTTTATAAGCAGTCTAGCTTACGCGCGACTACTTATTTATTTATAAAGATAGTGTGAATTTGGTAACTACTTATTTTTTAACCACAAGTAAGTACATAAGTAAGTCGTATTATTTAACAACTTGTAACCACTTATTTTTTAACTGCGTATAAGCACGCGAATAACTACTTAGTATGGTAACTGCTTATTTTATATACTTTTGTAATACAGCGGGTAAGCGGGTGCACAAATTTTGTGCGTTTTTTCATGCAGCGAATATGGAGAACTACTTACATAAACGACCTTGTCGAACAAAAATAATGAGTTTTAACACCGAATTATATGTAGAAGATATTATATATTTAGATATTAGTAATGAGCACCCATTACTGAGATTTTGCTGGGTATTTCAGAAGCGAACTAAAATATTAGGACAACCCCCCTTTAGACAGGGTCAATTAATTTGGGCAAAAATGCTTCTAAACGGCAAGGTACACGTTCAATATTATTATATTTTGTTCTGATTGTTTGATTTTAAAATCAATAATAAATATCTAAAGTATAGTGTTGCCTTAATGATTAATAACACAGTACAACAAGATAAGAAAAATGTGATATATCGGGGTTGCAACGCATCATTTCCAATAGACTTTGGGATGCAGATCACGAATATGGCCCTAGGATTTTAAAGTTAGCTATAGTTTAAGAAATATTTGCAAAAACATTTTTGTAGGAAAATTTAATTTTTTAATTAACTTTTTGCAAATAAATACAAAATTGAAAGTAATAACTCTATTTTTGCAATACTTTAAAATTATGAAATATGACCTTTAATTTGATATATCGCACGTTTTGGCAACTGCGATAATATTCCCTATATATATATGTGTTGAAAATTTAAATTTCTCTTTTTCCAATATTTCGTTAATAATTAATCTGCAGTGAAAGAAATATCCAATTTTTTAATGTATACCATTAGTAAACACCTCTTGTTACTTTATTTATCAATAAAATTTCGTATTTTCTGTTTTAATTTTTAGTTAATATTGACTAAAGCTGAAAACTATTTACTTTTTTTACACCTAAAAGTGAAGAACTCTGTGACAAATCTTAAATTACAAAACCCAGATAAAACTATTCAGAAAACAAACTATTCGATTTCAACGAAGTTTTAGATAACTGAAGTGCAAATTGCATAAAAATAACGATTTTAAAATATATATTTTAAAAAATGTATTTCCTTTTGCCATAGTAAATTCATATAAAATTAATTTAACATAAAAAATATATAAAATTTGTATTTCAGATTGAATTTTTTGCAAATGTTGAGGCAAAAGTTGTGATTCTTTTGATAAAATGAATTTAATGGAACATCAATTTATGTTATGTGTTAAGAGTTTGCAAATCTGATTAAGGGATTTTACTAGATTTGCAAAATAGCAAAATAAGTGAAGGTTTCACTTTAATTGCAAATATATCCTAGATCGTTTGCCTAATCAAACTAAGTCGATATGGCTTTAAAAGCCCAAAGTCTATACTTTTGAACCATACAAAAAATTATCCTTGCTTTAGTCAGGTAAATGAATAAATAAAAAATTAAAAAATTTTTATTATTTGTAATTTACTTGTGAATATTGTATCATCTTTCTTTAATTTGAAAATAATTTAAACAGAAAATGATAATAATTTATGATCTAGAGTCAAACTAAAAAACATTCATTTAAATAAGAAATTTTAATAAAAAAACTGACTTTTTGTTAAAAGTTAAATTTGCGAATATTTCAAAAAACAAGAGCTAATTTTAAAATTTGGTGTTCATATTCGTGATGTTCATCCTAAAATCGATAAGAATTGATATATCGCATGCCCAAAGCATTTTTAGTGTTGTACTGTGCTTTTATACGTATATAACCCTACCCAGTAAAAAAGCAATGCAAAAGTGGTAGAAAAAGCAGTACAGTTAATGATCTAGACGTACGTATTGTTTATCAGAAATACTAATGCCCAGCAAAATAAGAGATGCCGAAGCAGTAGAAAAAGCACTACAATTGATGATCCGCATGTACTTATTTTTTAACATAAACATTAATGATTTTAACATTGAGTTGTTAGAGTAGAGGAGTACTCCCACTTTTTTCAGTACTTTTTGGACGACATTTTTTCAGTACTTTTTCTACTGTTAATTCTAACACCGATGATTTTCCGCAACCATATCCACGGAACTTATATGGAAGGTATGACTGACATAGAATCAATACTAGAACTAGTTCTAGAACTCATTCTAGGGCAACTTGTTACACTTTGGAGCTATAGAAGCGGACAATTTCGAACAAAACTCATCAGTGTTAGAATTTACAGTAGAAAAAGTACTGAAAAAATGTTAAAGTGGGAGTCCTCCGTTTAAATTTAAGGGATTTCGAAATTGTTGCCAAACAGGTGTAACTACCCAATCAGAAATCGCCAGTGGTATAAAAAATCAAACACTGGCTTACCACTGGGTAAACATGGTATTCAAAATAAATGACTGGGAGAGTACTCATTTGGGACGCTTTGCAAGCGCTTGCAAAAAGCGTTTTTCCAGCATTTGTTTTACAAAAATGTAGGTGGTTCATAAAAAACCCACTGGCAAAGAATGGTCTAAAAGTGATATGCCAAGGTCCATCCATTGCTACTTACCCAATGCTACCAGTGATACAAAAACCAATTCACTGGTAGAGCAATGATTTTATAAAAATGCTAAAATGTTAAAAAAGGTTTGTAGGCAGAAGGTTCCGAGTTCAAATCCGGTTGCAAGCAAAAAAATTTTTCGGATTTTTTTTTATTAAAATTTTTTTTTGTTTTACAAAATCAATTTTTTTGTTTGTGGAAAAGCTCCTTTAAGGCCAAATTTTTTTTGCTTTCCCAACGCTAGCATATTAGTTCCAAAAAACTGTTTGTCAGTGCTAGCTTTTTCTCACAGCCAGTTTTTGTCCAGCGATTATCACTCATTTATGTGTTTAGCTATCAAATATTATATGTCTCGTTAGGTCAGTGGGTAGAGGAATCGTCTGCCAAGCTGACGGCCTGGGTTCAAATCACGCAGGACATAAAAAAATACATATGAACTTTTTTAAATTATATTTTGGAAAATATATTTCCAGACCACCTATTCCGTCGCTTTTTGAACAGCCGGTCCTTTTGTCTAATGATGTTATCATTTTTGGAATGGGAAAGCACTTTTTGCCAGTACTTGTACCACCTGTTAAAGTGCTTTGCCATTGCTTTCCCGTTTGTATTTTTCTGACTGGGTAGGCATAACTTCACAAAATTGGTTGCGCTCGTGGATTCCATGCCTTCGCAAATGAAAAGAGTAATTAAAAATTGTGGCTATTCCACGAAATAATAAAAATCTAATTAATATGCTGAATATTTAACAAATAAAATCGATTAAATGTAAAATACATAAAAGTTGCATTTTTTTGGTCGCAACTGTCGTTTATTGAAAATTATTTCCTCAAAAACTCAAAACATTTTTACTCACATCCAGTTTGGGACAAAAGGCTAAAAAATGGTATGGTTGCTTTGAATACGTACCAAATCAAGAAGAGAGTCGGGCCAAAAACTCGGTGATTTGGCATGGAATGCCCCATATACACACGAATATATTTATGTTGGCTGGCAATGCTGACTTATTTACACACCATTTTAGTTTGATATAACCTTTATGCTTATGAACTTGCGGTGTATACTGAAGAGGGGAATCGCCTTTCGAAATAAACTGTCTGTACTGTTTGCAAGAACAAAATTAAAAAAAATAATAAAAAAATAAATAGTAATGAAAACATCGAACGATAGGCTGAAAAACTGCTCTTTCAAATTTTTAGTTAGTAGCGTGCATATCTTTTAGTAGATTAAAGTCGATACCAAAAAGCTCATATATGAAACGCATTTCTGAATTTGGGAGATAATATTTACATAACATGTAATCCGTTTTTAACTCATTTTTTTACAAACTGGCAATGCCGTAGTTTATTTAAATGAAGTAATTTAAAAAAAAAAATAAATTTTAAAATAAATTAAGTATTTTTTTTATTTCAATATGAGATTTTTTCCAATTAAATTAATTTTATTTTACAAACTACAATATGTTGGTTTTTAATTTTTATTTAAAAATAAAAAATTGTTTTTTCGATCTTTTTAATTGATTAATTAGAAATATATTCAAATAATAAAATTTTGATATATCCGTTTGTTTTTTGCTTTGTTGTTTGTTATTATTTAAATTTAAATTTAAATAAAAAAAGAAAATTGTCAATGTTTTAAAGAAAGTGCCATCTAGTGACAACAATATTTTTATAACTTATTTTTTTGGTGATGCCATACCCCTGGTTGTTTGTGTTTACAAAATTTTTTATAGGCTCAATTTCAACTAAATATTTAACTGTGTTTACAAAAAACTTAATTCAATTTACCAACTATTTTTATCTGTGTACACAGAAAACAGATTTCTTGCCAACTGAGTGTTTTGTTGTAGCAATGAAATCCATTCCCGGCACAGCTTAAATATATTGTTCCAACCGAAATTCTGTTGTCCTTACCGAATTTCTGTTGGTACAAACAACTATATGGGTTATTCCAACCAACCACTCGGTTAGCAAAAAATTGTCACAATGCATCTGTTTTCTATGTGTAGTAATATTATGTTATTCTATAATAATTTCCTACATATTAACGTGGTTAAAAAAATTTGCATTCAAACAATGAACAATGATAAGTATATAGTAATAATCTGACAAATATTTATGTATTAAGCTAATTTTTAATCTACCGTGTGAAACAAGGGATAGCCGCCACATGCAAGAAAAGTACCCAGTCAGAAAAATACAAACGGGAAAGCGGTGGCAAAGCACTTTAACAGGTGGTACAAGTACTGGCAAAAAGTGCTTTCCCATTCCCAAACTGATAACATCATTAGACAAAAGGACCAGCTGTTCAAAAAGCGACGGAAAAGCACTGGAGGAACAAAATTTAAACGTTGGCAAAACGCTGGCAAAACCAATAAATAGGTGGTCTGGAAATATATTTTCCAAAATAAAATTTAAAAAAAGTTCATATGTATTTTTTTTGGTCCTGCCGTGATTTGAACCCAGGCCGTCAGATTGGCAGACAACTGCTCTACCCACTGAGCTAACGAGACATATAATATTTGATGGCTAAGCACATAAATGAGTGATAATAGCTGGACAACTACTGGTTATGCCAAAATGCTAGTACTGGCAAACAATTTTTTGTAACTAGTATGCCAGTGTTGGGAGGGCAAAAAAAAGTTGGCCTTGAAGGAGCTTTCCCACAAACAAAAAAATTGATTTTATAAAACAAAAAAAATTTTAAATTAAAAAAAATCAAAAAAAAATTTTTTGCTTGCAACCGGATTTGAACTCGGAACCTTCCGACTACAAACATTTTTTAACGAAGCGGCAGGATTTTTATAAAATCATTGGTTTTCCAGTGAATTGATTTTTGTACGCCTGGTAGCATTGGCTAGGTAGCACTGGATAACCACTGGTGGCAAACCTTGGCATATCACTCTAAGCCAATTCTTTGAAAGTGGTTCTTTTTATAAGCCACCGAAATTTTTGTAAAACAAATACTGGTAAAACGCTTTTCGCAAACGCTTGCAAAGCGTCCCAAATGAGTGTTCTGCCAGTCATTTATTTTTAAATGGTATGCCAGTGCTTGATTTTTTGTACCACTGGCGATTTCTGACTGGGTAGGTTTACAGTTAAGCATGGAGTAGCATAATAATAGCTACATATTTTGATTTTAACAAAAAACCAACAACGAAAAGCCTTTATTGTTTTTTTTTTTTTGTTATGGAAATCTATTTATGTATTTGAACAACAATCAAATCAAGTAAAAAGTTTGTCTAACAAATTTGAAATTGAAATATATACATTTAAATAAAAAGTTTATTTTTCTGTGTGTGTACTATATTTTTTTCTCATATTCCTGGATATAAACTTTTTATTGTTAGCAAACCAATTGGTGCAGAGGTTTGCGTAAGCAACAAAAACACTATACATGTCTAAGGGGTACTTTTCAGAGGCTCTAAACCAACTAGCCAGCAGTCATTCAGTCAGCAAGCCAACCAACTGTCCAAACCAAAGTAACAACAATATATACAATTATTACATTTTGTGAATTTGTACGTGTACAAAATGTTACAAAAATATAAATGTATGAATAATCGTGCATATGTATGAGTGCATGACATGCCCATACATACAAAAATACATTCATATCATATTATATAAAATATTTTCCCATACTTCATATAAAATATTTCGTAATTTTTTTTTCTATACACAGAAAAAAGTATCACAAAATTTTAAGTAAAAAAAAATTGTTGGCTTTTTACTTAGATATCTAACAAATTTTTTTATTAAATGTTTGTAAATTGTATCAAAAATATCAAAAAAATAGCCTTAGAATTTTTTGAAACAAAAAAAAAAACAAATCATTTATTTTTTGTTTTCAATTGCTCAAATGTTTGTAAATTGTAACAAAAATTTCAAAAAAGTATTTTTTTTTTGTCAATACGACAACATAAAGCGAATAATTGTTTTAATATAACAAACTCGTTGTTGAATTTTATTTTTTTATTTTTAACAAATACAAACAAGTTACAAAAAAAAATATTGTATTTACAAAACACATTGTTAAAAAAAAATTGATTTTATTTTTAACAAATTACAGAAAAGTTACAAAAAGGGATTTGTATATACAAATTCCATTGTTGGTGCCTTTTTAAAAAATTTTTTGTTTGTTTATGCAAAAAAGGTGTTTAACATTACAAACAGAATTTTGTAAATTTTTTCTGTGTATGTTTGTGTTTTTAAAATACTACATACATATACAAGTATTAGATGTAATACAAATTTTTTGGCCTCATTTTGGAATTTTTAAAGTGAGTATTATTGGATATATCGGAATTCTGAATTTGTTTAGTCATTCTTTGTCATATAAAAAATTATATGATTTTTTTTTTTTTTAATTTTTGTTTATGTGCCGGAGTTAATAAAAAAAGGAAAACAAATTTTATGTACCTAGTATATTTCAACTTAAATTGTTAAAGGACTTTATGATGCGTATAGCAATATAATAAACTTATATATTTTTATTCAATTGATTTTATTTAATTTTTTATACTTTTGGCTTATACTATAGTATTCTTTTTTTGTACAGAATTAAAGTGAGATTTTTTATAAATGTAATTAAGTAATCATAAAGGAAATCTGAAATCGATTTTCTGTTGCCAGGGCTCTGAATTTCATGCAAATTCAATTGTAGTAATTAGCTAAAAAATAATTTCGACCTAATACTCGTACTTTTTTGAATCAAAGAATTTTCAACAAAATGACATAGAATTTTTTTTGCATATTATCGCATATTTTGCTATAAATGCAAATTTTTGCATATTTGGCATTTAAGCGCAAAATTTTAGAATTTTTTTTGTTTGTTTGCATATTTCCTTTAAAATAAAATGGTAATCTAAATAAAAACACACTAAAAAAAGAATTTATTAACTACCCAGTGTAGAAACGGTAATGACATATCATTATTTTTTGGACTACCGGTAATGACACCGACTTACTTTCTGCATTATTTTAAAATACATAATAATGAGTTACTAATAAATACTTACTTTTTTCATTATTTGAAAATAAAAAATAATGTATTACCAATAATGACTTATTTTTATTATTATTTCAAAAATAAAATAATGTTGTAGATTTTTTTTTGTAAATTTGTTTGATATCTATTTTTAGCCTCAATATTTTTTCAGCATTTTTAAGGAGTAAGGATATTTTTTAATTTTTTGTATGTTTGCGAGTAAGCTGACTTGTGCGCAGTAAGTCAATTATGTTTTTATCTATCAAATATTACATGTCTGGATAGCGTAGATGGTGCAGCTGTAGACTGACAGTATGGAGTCTCAGGTTCGATTCCCGCACGAGAAAATTTTATTAAAAAAAGTTTTTACATTAAAAAAATCCTTTTTATATAAAACTCATTTTTTTTGAAAATCTATTTTTAGAATCATTATTTTAGTCAATACTGGTAAGCACATAGGTGACGATTTATTTTTTGAGTTTTTGTATTCTCGTGTGTAACTCATTAATTTTCGCGAAATCGCCACACAAATGTAATAAGAAATGTAATAATAAAAGTAACTAGTTACCATTACCAGGTATGTAGTTACATAACCACATATCTGGTAATGATTTTCCACACTGGGTATTCTTCTATGAAAACATGTCTGAAATTTACGAAAATAAGCATTATTTCTACACAGCGTAAAAGTACATCAGCATTTTTATTTTCTTGAGTACTTTTACGCTGTGTACAAATAATGCTTATTTTCGTAAATTTCAGATATGTTTTCATATCATATGATAAAAAAATATTAATTGGAGACAAATAATTATGGTTAAGAAAAAAAAAAATAAAAATTGAACCATAATTATTATTTTTAAGAAATATCCAATAAAACTTTAAACTAATATGTCCTTGATTTCCAGTCAAATGTTCTATTTTTAGTCTTCTATTTTTAGAAAAAATAATTTATATAATTTCGTTGTTTTCTTTTTTAAAACAAAAAATTAAAATATATTCCTTTTTCTTTTTTGTTAAAATAGTTTGTTTATAAACAAAATTATTCCAATTCAAATTACAAGAAATTCCTTACTCATACACACAAACATAGCCAATAAAAATATGAACGTGTGTAGAACTTTGAAAATTCAAACAAAAAAAAAAAAACTTTCAAATAAGAAAAAAACAAACCACAAAATCGTTTTTTTTTCTAACGTTTTGTCAGTTAAAAGTTGAAGATTGTTTTAACAGATTTTTCAATTATTTTTATTTCTTTTATGGATTGTTTAAACAATGTTTGAAAATAGATAGCAAAATGATTTGAATATAATTAAAAATCAGTAGTCCTCTTTTTAATTGTGTTTTCAATTAATTTAATATGTATTTTTGGTGTTTTTAACGATAAAATATTGTGAGTGCATTCCTGGTTAGTTATACTAAAAATTAAATCTCATTGTAAGTATCACAAGCCAAAATATTTATTACACCTCTGAAAATATTAAGTTACCCTCAAAAGATATATTGAAGTATTTAGGAGTTAAAAAGAAAATCTCCATTTTTTATTTATTTTTTTTTTTTGTTTGTTAACAAACGCATTTTTTTGGTGCCGATTTTAAGATATTTGTTATGGCTTTTAGTTTTTATATTGAAATTTGAAATTGTAATTTTTTATTTGGTGAATATTTGGCAGATTTCATGCATCCATGTAGAAGCGGAGTGAGTTTAGAGAAAGTGCTGCTTTAGTTGCTAAGTATACATTTGATTTGTAAACAAGGGCGTGCTTACTTCCTCAGGAGGTTTTCCCAATATAAATATTTAAGGGGGGTATCGACTCTAGGATAAATTTTGTTTCGGAATTTTTTTGTATTTTATTTGGATAGAGCATACTCTTCAGTATATGCTCAGAAAATATCAATAAAAAATTCGAAGAAATACAATTTCCACATGTTTTTTTTTTGTAAAATATATTTTGGCCACAAAGTACTATTCTATGTATTAAATTTGTACACAAAATTTTTTGGGAGAGTTTTTTTATCATTGTCTTTATTATAAATCTTATTTCGCATAATACAGCAGAACAAAAAGAAAAAAAACTTCATCCAAAGATGCAAGAATTGCACGCAGTCCTTAAAGAAAAGCCATGACGATTCCTCGATGGTGGGCGAAGGCACGTTATATGATGGCTTTTTAAAAGCTATAAAAGTAATCAATGTATGTAAAAAATAAAAAACAAATAAAAACCAATTAAAAAAATGTACGAACTAAAAATATTTTGACCAAAAGAAAATGCTAATAAATTCTACTCTAGTCCCTATCGTGGCCCTTTTTTTGAATTTTGGTCAAATAAACTTTATATCCCCGAGCAAATGTGTTTTTTCTTGCCTTTTTTGGAATTTTTAAGTTTGTGTGGCAACTTTGTTGAAAAAAATTTTTAAATATAAAAATCGGGCGTCGATAAGAACTAGAGAATTTATCTGGGATTAAGAATCACTTTACATTTTTATTTGCCGATAATTAGTGAAGGCTGCACGGTAGCAGCCGATTTTGCCTTTTTCAAAAAAAGGCCAGTAAGGAAGTGGCAACTCTGGCGATTTTGGCTGGGGAAATATAAAACTGATATTTTTAAAAATACCACAATAACATAGTTTTTAAACAAAAAAAAAAATAAGATATTAAAAATATTGTTAATTGAATTTTTGACAAACGTTCAAATATGCCCTTTAAAATGCTGTTGGTACAGTATTTACCCCCCTTAAAAAGTTTTATGACGTCACTGTAATGACTTTTACGTTAATTTTATAAAACCGTTTACAGAAACCAATCCATTTCCAATCCAATTCCGGTACGGATTTCATAAAGACAACATACATATATTAAAAGTTTTTTTTTTTTTGCCATTTTATGACCCAGGAACATTTTTTATACAATATGCTGCCAACCACATCAATACAACAAAATTTTTACCTACAGCCGACTCCATGGAACTAGTTTCGGAACCCACTCCAAGGAGATTAAATGTTATAATAAGTACTAAAACAAGTTCCAGAATTGGTTCTAGGAAATGCCGTTTATACTTTGGAGCTATGGAAGCGGTTGATTTTCAAAAATTTACAACAAAAATCAAAGGTGTTCAACACGACACTACAGTTACTCTGGAAAACTAGCTGTTTTCCAAGTAATTTTTAGATCATTAAATTTTGCTGGGAAATAAATATCATTATAATTGCTATCATTATATTAAATAATTGCTGACAGTAGAAAATAAAATATTTTCATTTCACAGAAAGTGCACAAATGCATATAAAATTGTTTATGTGATTTGTTATGACTTTTTATATTTATGTATACGAGTAATCATAAAAAAAAACCTAAATATGTGCCTGTATGTGTCACGTGTCAACACGTATGTTTCCGCAATGAAAATGATGTTAATGATGATGGTAATAAGGCATCAATTTCATTTGTTTTAACTACTGCATACTGTGATGTCGTCAATTTAAAAATAAAAAACCCCTCGTGTATAAAAAAAACGTATAAAGTTTAATTGTTTTTATACCACAGACAATAGTCACGTTATATGTGGTTAGTGTACTTAACCATAGCTTAACTGGCTTGACACAATACACATACACTGAAGGAAACATATATACTACCACTACTACAATTTCATTTATTGTGTATCGCGAAGTGTCAAGCATAAAAATATAATTTGGTTATATTATTTTAGGCATCACTAATATCACCACTAATATCATTATATCAAATGCCAAATTTAGTTATTTTTAAGTATCCCACTTTTATTAGCACATTTATTATTTATTTAAGGCTTAAATATTTAATGGTTTGCACTTTACGAATATTTATTAGTGAACATTTTCGCGCCACTTAATCTTTCTCAAAAACAAAAAATCCAGGGGGTAACCGCGTAACATATTTGGGGAACAAATTTCTCAAATACGTAAATCTTGCAAATATTATTACAAAAAATAATTTTTATACAAAATTCTTTCTTTAATTTATTATACCCTACACCACTACGTGGTCAGGGTATAATAAGTTTGTGCTGATGTTTGTAACACCAAAAAATATTGGACCTAGACCCACCTTATAGTATACCGATCGACTCACGAATCGGTATATCGACTCACGAATCGAATCACGTTTTATTTCGATTTAACTATGTCCGTCTGTCTGTCCATGTATTATTGTGCGTCCTCTACAGGTCGCAAATATTAAGATATTTTGACGAAATTTGGTACTCCGACCTATTTGGTACTCCGACCTATTGATATTGGTTGACATGTTTAGACCTAGTGCCCATATAAGGGTCCCCCCCCCCCCCCCCAAAATTGGCTTGGTTACATGCTGCAGATCGCAAATATTAAGATATTTTAATGAAATTTGATTCGCTGACTCACATATTCCCGAGAACAAAGCCGATAGATTCTAGACAGAATTGGTCAATATTTGGACCTATCGCCCATATGGGCTATATTTTCGATTTTCTCTTCTTTTATAAGTTTATAGAAAATTTTAACACAAGTCCAATTTTAACCCATTCGAATTTCGGATCCAAACATTAGTTGGCTTTTAACCAGACTGGTGTAGGGTATTGTATAGTCGGCATGCCCGACTTTAACCTTTTTACTCGTTTTTTCCTTAACTTTGTACACTATATATAAAAATTTAAAAAAATAAGGTTTATGCTAAAGCAATTATTTTTACAAAAGATACAAACTTTACGAATTCGAAATTTTTTTCGAATCGCCAGAATTCGGATATCTGAGATATTTAGTTCTGAAAAATGTAGTTGGAAAGACTATATTTGTATTATGGAAATGAGATAAAATGGAGTAACAAATATCACCCTTATAAAAACGTGGTGTCTATTTTCTTCACATAACGGAAAATTCATGGATACTCTAAGACAAAAAGAGATCACATCACCTAGAAGAGGCGGGAACAAGATTTTTTCGTCGCGTGGCAAAAACAGAAACACTTTTTTACAATAATTTTTGGCGTTACAGTTTTTTTTTTTGGAAAGTTTTAATATTTGCAAAAGTTTTCGTTTAAAAAAATTTTTTAATTGGTGTTAATGTGCAACTTTTCCAAAACAACATTTTCGTTTTTGCAAAAATTACACATATTGCGAAAAAAAACTTCTTATAAAATTTCACTTTTTTCTATTTTTAATGACCAGAAAATGTTACTAAAAATTAGTTAAAAAGGGCTCTGCAGAAAAAGCTGCTAAACTCAGCATTGTTTGCTGAATATTAGTTAGATAAAAATAGCAAGTGAAAACCTGTTAACTTTACAAATTTTTAGTTACATTTTAGTTAATTAACCTGCGGAAATCAACAAAAACAATTTCTTAATATTAGAAAATAACAATTATCCTGCTAAAATTAACGAAAATATTTGCTGAAAGTAGAGTACTGCTGGCACTAAATTTAGTAATCTAGATGACCTTCGTTTTTAGCCGAAAACCTAATGGTTTTAACATTGACAGCACACAGGAAAAAAAAAGAAATAAAAAAAATGTAGGAAAACGTGATTTTTTAAAAATTTGTTATTTCCGCCACAGTGTGTCGAACTTGCGACCTCAAGATTGTTGGTATAGCACCCTGTCACCAAGCTATTATTTTATATGATTGCTAACTGGCATAAAAACACAATTTTATCCTTGTTCTTGCACTTATTAAACAAATTCAATATTTTTAATGTTTATTTAATATTTAATATTTTTTCAGTACTTTTTCACATAATTTTTATTTATTTTTAAATTAAAAAATATTGAATTTAAACATATAATTCACAAATATTAAATATAAAAGAATCAAAAAAAATTATTGGTCAAAAATAGAAGCAACAATTAAGTGATTCTTTGGACTTTGTAGAGAATTACTTCTCCAAAAATATTCTTGCGGATATTTTAGGAGCATTAGAGAACTATTTTTTTATGCTGTTCAGAATTACTTCTAAAAAAGAAGTAAAAATATAATAGCAGATATTTTGGAAGCAATGATAGAAGTTGTTTGTAAAGCATGACTTCCAATTTTTTGAAGGGGTATATTTAATACAAGTAGACTAAAATTATTCTGTAAAAATCTCTCCAACTGTTTTTACCTTTCATAATGTCAAATCTGAATTAACGTGATTATATTTAATAACCCTTTTCTGGATCGTTTTTCATCATTTTATATTCAAGCAGGCTCTAAATTAATACAGTACTATCCACACTTTTTCGGATAAAATTTTATTTTAGGGTACTTTTGTAATCCGGATTTAGGAAACTATAAAACCCAATTTTATATACATTTTAGTCAAATTTCTTTCACCTTCAAGGAAAGAACATCAAAGAGATCCCCAACTCTTAAATAACACTAACAAAAATCTACAATAAAAGTCTTATTAACAATAACTCTGTGTCTACATTCCTTGTCACCCAGAGGAATTTTCTTATACATTTAACAAGCATGTGTGTGAAAATATTTGCTATTAAACTTTGTGTTTCCAATAACAAATTAATGTGTGCAAATATGTAGAAAATGTAGCTGAGATTATTGAAATTCTAATAAAATTTTATAAGAAATATAAAAAAAAACAAATTTCCACCCACCTTACCCAACTCTAGAGAATGAATAAATGTAAAAACAAAAAGAGTCTGATAAATATGCTCATCACAAATGTATGTTGGAGGGTATAAAAATCTAGAATAAGAAGAAGCAAAACATTCCTTATGAACACACTTTTTAATGTGTCTAGTCTAGAACCATAATTTAATTGCATATACGTACATCAATATACTAAACGTTAACAAATACACGCAAACAATTAAATAAAAAATGTGTGTCATAATTGTCATGATTTGTTTAATATAAAATAATGTAGGTACTGCTTAGATATCGTTACCATAACAACAAGACTTTTTAGAAATAAAATATTAAGTTACACACAGAAAACAGTCTCAGTTGTGGCCACCGAATTTGTTGCCAATCGAATTCGTGCGGTTACGACAACTATCTTTATATTAAATTATATTTTTCGTCGTGAAAGCCAATATTCGGTTGTCTAATTCAATATTATCTTCCACATAAATATTATTATGTTCTACAAAATTTTATTGAAATTAAAAAACTTTTTTTGAATTTTCTGGTATTGAACCCGGCCCTTCAGGTTAATAGTTCACACTTTTACCCACTGCACCACAACTACTTTTAAATTTCTTAGCCATATTTACTGTTTATACATATGAATATTTTATTTTAATTAAAAAAAACATCTAAATTTTTGTCTTTTCCGGGATTCGAACCCGGAAATCCGGCGTGCTAGGCCAACTCCTCACCCACTACACCACAAACACTTAATAATTTTAATGACTAATTTTGAATTTATGTGTTTTATTAATACAGTATAAAATTCGTTTATCAATACCAATTAATAGTTGTGTGTGTTATCAATACAATCCACAATTCGGTTGGTTCTACAGAAACTTGAATTTAAGGTCATATTTGATTAGGATACCCGTATTTATAGTTACCACTTTCGAATATTGAAATTTTTTTAAAAAAGGTTATAGATAACACCAATTTTCTTGTATATTCACTAAATAAATGGCTGCTTCTACTGCATAGAATTACTAAACTGATACTAATTTTAAAATTGATTGGAGATACCAATAATTTGTTAAAAGGATTGTTTTTTAGTTCATTTTCCCTATTTTTAATACCTAGTAAAATATTTTTGATGTAGTATTCAATTATAGGTAATTCCAAATAAAATAAAGTCCTGGGAAATTCATTTTAATGGTTTTGATCGAAAGCCAACCAATCTTTTTCCTGGGTGTATATGTATGTACTTTGATAAAGCAAATAAGACACGAGTACGTTAAAAAAATCCACGGATAAATTCGTATGTTAAATCAAATTTTGTGTAACAAAATATATGAATCAGTCAGTAAATTAATCACATGTATTTTCGGGTAGAATTATAAATTAATGTACCACAATCAATCCAAATCTTATTTTAGAAAATATTTTTGTTAGGACCTTTTACATTTTATAGGACGATATACACACATGAAACAAGTATAAAACAATAACATTGAAAGCGCACAAATGCTTAAACTTTTATCGCAATACACAATCTAATTTTATTTAGTTATAAATTCAATTGACTTTATCCCCATTCACTAATCTTCTTTATTTGTATGATATATGTAGTATGAAAAAAGTAAAAAATTAACTAAGTCCGACCATGAGATACCATACAACCCAGTAGGAATAGGTTCATATTCCCGAAATAACACAAAATTCTGGGAAGGGAGCTGATCCTTATTTTGTGAACGGAAAAATTAGTGGTGCAATAAATATAGTGAAAGATTTGAATGAAATTACTAAAGAAGTTCATGTAAGAAAATGCCGCGGAAGTGGACTTGTATGAGGAATGGATCCAAATGAGGTCCGATTTTTATTGAATTTCTCGTTTATACATTCACTATCCAATTAACTACCAGATATCAGTGTTTTCTATGTCTAATTAGCATTTAACCTGCTTTATATGGCAGTATGGCGAAATATGGACCGATTTTAACGAATTTTAATAGAGTTTGTGGTTCTACATAACATTTGCAACCCAAGTAATAACAATATATCTACAAGTTATTGCGACCACTTACCATTTAAGCCCAATTCAGATGGGACCTTTATAAGGAAAGTAGATCTAAATATGGACCAATTCATAAACAATTACAATAAGATTCGCCTCTGGGTTAAAAAAGGCTCATATATGCCAAATATCATTAAGATGTCTTTATATTTCCAACCTATAATTTCTTTAGACAGTTTATATGGACAGACGGATGGCGGTACATCGCTAAATTGAATTATAAATTTATTTTGATGCGATTGGTATACTATAAGGTGGTTTTAGGTCCATTATTGTTCGTAGTTACAAGCATCAGCACAAACTTACTACGCCCTCTTTAAAAGGTGTAGGGTATAGGAATTGCCACCAGTATGTCGATTTAGCTGTTTTTAAACTTAAATCAATAAATACAAAGTGCTCTCTAGAAAAAACTCTGTCCAAATTTTAGTTAAAATAACTAAAAATTAATTGAAAACTAATTTGCATAAGAAAGATAGCAACAGGAAAAATAAAACAGTTAAATATAAAGATCTTTAGTTATATTTGAGTTTAATTTTAATTTACAGAAAATAACAACTTAAACTGCTAAAGTCAGAAACAATTTTGTTAAATAATTAGTAGACTCAAAAATTACAAAAAATTGAATTCTAAATGTATTTTGATCGTTTTTTTTTAATGCCAATAAAAATCGAGCCTTCTGAAATCAGCAGTTTGCTACTTTTTAAACAAATATTTTTATCGATTTTAACAGGATATACAGCTGTCTACACTCAACTAAATTTAATTAACATATCCTGAACCTGTGTATTAGACCGTACCTCAAAAAAAAAAGTCCGCCGTACACCCTTCAATATGATGTATTTTTGGAAGGCGATTTCAAAAAAAACTTTTTTCTTTTTTTTTTGCCGACCGTAGGGGCAAAGATATAACGAAAAATGTAAAATGGCGACCCCTACGTTCGGCAAAAAAAAATAAAAACATTTTTTTTGAAACCTCCTTGCAAAAATACTTCATATTGGAGGGTGTACGGCGCATTTTTTTTTTTTTTTTCCTGTAAGATGGTACGCTCTACTGTGTATGTATTTTTAGCGTTTCCACCCCATCATCAGAACAAAAAACAGCGTTGTGTACAATACAGAGTCGTTTAAAAATAGTAACCAGATTAAAATTTGGATTAACTTTTAATACAAAAATAAAGTATGGTTTAATCGACTAGCTAACTTTTGTTAACTTAGTTAACCCGACTGTTGCTACATTAATTTTTCTGTGTGAATTGGGTATTAGTTACAGCTTTCATAAACTATACACAAATAAATATTTGGTTTTATTGTAACTAAACTCTCACTAAATTCAATTGAAATTTACCCAACTTATAGTAGGAAACTGTACTCTTACCACAAATTAGGTAAATTTACTCTGTGTTTGTAATTGACAAAAAGAAAAAAAAATACGTACATTGTGTTTAAGTTCGTATACAAATAATGGGTAATTTTACATTGAAAGCGGTTAAAATAAAATGAAATTTGGAATTACAGTTTTAATTTACTAAACTGGTATATTAAGTTACACAAAAAATGCGTAGAAATCCACAAAAAATGTTTAAAACTCCCTCCATAGCACTATTTAAAGTTAAACCACCAAAAACATATTTTTTTAATAAAACAAATAAATTTTTAGTACATAATTAATTAATAATGAGTTATATACTAAAATAAATAAAGTGAAAATGGTTTTAAATAAAAATAATGTAATTATTTAAAAATCTAAGAAAAGGTAAATAAATGAAAATTATATTAAATAAGATTTTAAAATCTGTGTAATTTCCACATAACATGTTATGTCGAAACTCGTCATTTTTACATTTTAAAGGTTTTTGTATAAAATTGGTATAATAAATATTTGTTATAACTAGGGCAAGGAATTCCATGCATTAAAAATCGAATACATGCGCTTCAAAAAAATGCGGATAAAAAAGAAAAATATGAATAAAAATTGTGCACTAAAAATGATAATTTTTGTAAAAATAACGCACTTTCAAATATAAAAATATATGTACCTAAGTTAGTTATTGTGAAAGCAGTCATAGAACTCGACCCTTAAGAATGTTTATTTTTAAAACAAAATTAATAAATATTTTTACTGAATCAAAATATGAAATCGTAGAAATTTTCTATATTTTTTACAAATTATAAAATGCGCCTTAAAATGAAACATAGGCACTAAAAAGCGCAAAATATGCATTAAAAATTCGCCAGATATGCATTTTTGTCAAAATATGCCTATATAAATGGATGCCATTTTAATCTAAATTTAATGATTAGGACTATCAAGGAAAAACATGCCCTGGTTACAACTATAGAGCACATGCATCATCAATAATTCCCAAAAACAATTTCATTCTTATGTTGATATTTCTAAATAAAAATGTGTTTGTAAAAATTTTGTAATTCACAAAAAATAATTGTTTTTACCTTCCCTAGTAAAAATGATTTTTATATATTCATATATGATTTTTATACAATCATTTATGATTTTATACAATTATAGCTTGTCGAGTATTGTGAAATATATATTTTTATATGATTATATCAAAAGATATTTAATTATATAAAATTATATTTACCAGATCCACCATTTTTCGGATCAAATAATATATTTTTTATATAATTATATTAATCCATACATGATTTGATCCGGAAAATGGTGGATCTGGTTAATATAATTTTATATAATTAAATGTCTTTTGATATAATCATATAAAAATATATGTTTCACAATACTCGACAAGTTATAATTCTATAAAATCATAAATGATTATATATAAATCATATCTGATTATATAAAAATCATTTTTACTAGGGTTTTTAAATTTTTAAAAATGTCTTAATTTAATTTTAAAATGGTAGAATATTTATTACTATTGTAACTTTGTGCATAAATTTTTTTTTTACCAAAGGAATACTAATGTTAGGCATAATATGTTTATTTGTAAATACAAATGTCTAAAAATACTTAATGTGTGTACTACTGTGTATAGAAGTGTGTACGAAAAAATTTTACGCATTATTTTTTATACCCTACACCACTATGTGGTCAGGGTATTATAAGTTTGTGCTGATGTTTATAACACCAAAAAATATTGGTCCTAGACCCACCTTATAGTATACCGATCGGCTCAGAATTTTTTTTAATTTCGATTTAACGATGTCCGTCCGTCCGTCTGTCTGTCTGTCTGTCTGTCCATGCATTCTTGTGCGCACTCTACATGTCGCAAATATTAAGATATTTTGATGAAACTTGGTACACCGACTTATGTCGGCCCAAGGACGACGCCTGTTGATTTTGGTGAACATCGGTCGATGTTTAGACCTAGTGCCCATATAAGGGTCCTACCAAAATTATATTGTTTATACGCTGCAGGTCGCAAATATTAAGATATTTTGATGAAATTTAGTACACCGACTTATGTCTGCCCAAGGACGAAGCCTATTGATTTTGGTGAACATCGGTCCATGTTTAGACCTAGTGCCCATATAAGGGTCCTATTAAAATTATATGGTTATACGCTGCAGGTCTCAAATATTAAGATATTTTGATGAAATTTGGTACACCGACCTATGGCAGCCCAAGGACGGTTAACAGCGGTTCATGTTTAGACCTAGTACCTAGACCTAGTATAAGGGTCCCCCCAAAATTGGCTTGGTTACAAACTGCAGGTCGCAAATATTAAGATATTTTAATGAAATTTTGTTCGCTGACTCACATTATAGAAAATTTTGACACAAGTCCCATTTTAACCCATTCGAATTTCGGATCCAAACATTAGTTGGCTTTTAACCAGACTGGTGTAGGGTATTGTATAGTCAGCATGCCCGACTTTAACCTTTTTACTCGTTTATATTTACAGAATTTTAGAAAATTAAACAGAGCTTTATCTAATTTATGTTACACACAGAAAACAGATTCGTAGTTCCAACCTAATTTTTGTTGTGCCAGGTATATACACTTTTATTTGTTTTTAATAGCGTTGTAATTACCGAAATTAATTTACAATTTTTGAATTTTTGTTGTGTTAATAGATTACTTTAATGTTTGTGAATTATGAATTCTATAAATAGAATAACACGTTGCACAAAAGTTATTTAAAAATTAAAATTTTTTTATTTCGCTAACTGGGATAGAACTGGCGACCTTTCGTTTGTCATCCCATTGCTTATCCTCTAAGCTAAGGTCTATTTAAAGTTTTTTAGTCAAATTTCAAATTTGAATTTCTTCAGGTTTGAATATTTTGTCTATAGATAAAATATCAACAACAGAATATCAATTGTGTCTTTTAACTGGATTAAAAATTGTTTTTTTAATTTATGTCGCGAACCGGGATAGAACCGGCGACCTTCCGTTTGTTAGCCCACTGCTTTTCCTCTAGGCTAAACTCGATATAATTTTTTTGTTGTCAAATTTCAAGTTTGATTTTTTTCAGGTGGAAAATTTGAATATTTTATTTTTGAATAAAATTATATAACAACAGAAAATCAATTGTGTCTTTTAATTTGAATCAATAAAAAAATTATTTAAAAAAAAAATATGATGCCTTGGTTGTGGTTTGACCTCAGATCTCTGAGGCTAAAAGGCTGTGTCTCTACCCCCTGTACCACAGATACTTATATTTAGTTGTTGTCTAACTTCGAATTTAAATATGCATATGTATTAAACGAAAAAATATGACAGATTCCAAATTTTTATTTTGATAGATAAAATTTCTTTTCCTAGGCTCAATATATTATCATAATTACCAAAATAATGGAAATTAATGGTCAAAGCTACTAAAGTTGAAAAAAAACTTTTTAAATTGATTGGAAAAACTAATACTTTGGATGGAGTAATCGATTTTATTGAAACACAATTCATACTAGATTTTTGCTGCCGATATTTTATTCAAATGACTAACTCTTCGATAAATTGGTTGTATTTTTTTCAATATTGATAAGAAAAGCCAATATTTTATATAACGTGACAGTGTTTTGGTTCATCGTATATGTGTTCTGTTCACAAATAAATTTAGCTTTCCTGATGATGAATTTTAAATAACTGCAATGCGAATTATTGAATAACGGAAAAATTTCTTTGGTTCCGATAGAATTGCAACCAATTTGTTTTCTGTGTGTAGTAAATTTACAAACATTTTCTAGAGTCTAGTCATTTTAGGCTACTTTGTGATCTTTCCTCTTAAAAAAAATATACATCAAGTTGACATCACTGTTTGGCCTTACAATAGACAAACACTCACAACCATAAATTCACTAAAGTGCGTGTGTTTTTTTCCTATGATGTCACCAAAAGTTATATGCCGTTATGTCAGCAAATCATACATAATTAAATTAGTATTTATTTATAAATATTAAGGTTGTGCCCGCAATATTAGAAATGACAAATAATTTGCCCTTTTTTATGTATAAATAAATACGTTCATATAAAAATATAAGACTTTCCACGCCAAATGTCCCACTAACTGAAAAAATTATATCGGATTACTGTCAAACTTATAGTATTCATTGTCCAATATAGTGCAAATCAAATTTGGATCAGAATTTCAAGTTTTCCTGAAAAGTGGGCGAAATAACTGGGGTTACATATTTATTGAGAAATTTTGTAATTACACTGTGATACATTGAAAATTCACTCGTCAAGTGACATAGTGTAGGTTGTAGGTCTAGCTGAGTATAGTACAAAACCGGTTTAAGAAGTTGCAATATGCCCTCTATAAAAGACTATTTTTATGACTGGCTATTTAAGTAATTTTTTAAACGATTTTGAATTTTTAAACGGTATGTAATGGTTATAAAAATTTTAAGCAAAAATAGTAGATATTCGTATATAGACGTATGAGTAATATTTCATTGCAATTAAAAATGCTCATACGCTCAGTGGTTCCAAACCAACATAAAAAATGGTAATAAGATGGACGGTGTTACAAAATAGAACAAATTTAATATATTTCTCAAATGATTAGAAATCTTAACCCTTAAATGCATGATCTCTTCAATTTTAACCATTTTTTATATATGATTTCTAAAGGCGTCTACATTTCAAGAAAAATACCAAAAAAAATTTTATTTTATAAAAAGGTGATTTTTATTGACAAATATTTTTTTTTGCCAAATAGTTAATTGTGATTATTTTAACGTGTATGAAAAAAAATATATATATATATGTATATAAACTATGAATTATACATTTATTTCCGCCAAAATTAATTTTATTACGAGAATACCACTTTAAATGTTTAAACAAACATTTTTTATATTACACTTTTTGTAAAAAAAAACGCGTGTTTTATATTTTTCGCAAACATATGAGCAAAACCAAGATTTTTACTATAAATGTTTAAAAAATCTGAGCTAAACTATAAGGAGACTTTGGGGCTCCAATGCCCAAAAATGCAGTTTTGTGCATCAAGTGGGTTTTATTATTAAAAAACTGGTATGTTGCCAATTTAAGGGTTAATACACACTCAAAATCTGAAATTATTATTAAAAAAGCTCTTTTTTTAAGATTTTCCCAGTTAGAAATTTCGTGAAGACGTCTTCATGACGTAATGTCCCTTTAATTGGTAACTTCCTGATCCGCTCCCATACAAAATAACTATAGAACCTGCTGACATTTTCATACAAATGCAAAATTCCCTCACGCAAGTCACCAGGAGGTCAATATGATGAATAAAATATGACATATCTTTAGAAAGTCGTAACTAAAATTTCCAGCATGGGTCAGTGAGTTGTCAACATCACCTCAACTTTTAAAAACAGGTACAAAAATTTTCGGTTTTTTTTATCCTTTATACTATCCTTCAAGAGTTAACTTTTCCTTGTAGTTAATTTTCTTCTATTAAAAATTTCAAAGTTTTTCATTTGGTATCATACTCATCAAGTCTCGAACCAGAAGCCTTGCGTTTGTTAGTTCATCGTCTTACCCGTTCACTTAAACCATTTTCCAAATTCAAATCTTAAATTTTATTTGAATCTTCCTGTAATCAAATTCAAATTATATTAATTTTTTTTGAGTTTTCTTTTAAATTTTATTTGGTTTTAAATTCAAATTTAGTACATACAAGTTTTAAATCGATACGGTGTAAATGTCTATACGCTCAGACATTAATATATTTTTATTTTTGAAGTTCGCGTTATAGAATATATATATCGTTCGCACGATAGAAATATTTTTTTTTATTTTATTTCAATTATAGATTTTTTAAGATAATAATTATGACAAATAGGAAGTGTGTCTGCATCACTTAAGAAAAAGTAAAAAAGTGCAGGCATGTCTTTTAGACGTGTTTGGTAAATGACTGCGCCTGCTGACTTGTCCCTTAAACGGCGCTATGAATATGGATTTACTATCATCATTGTTTACTATCAACGTGGATTAATGTTGTAGATTAAAATTATTTAGAATATTCATTTAGAATTTTAAATTAACAGCTTCTTGTTGTTCCATAAATATGTAGTTCATAAGCTGACGATCAGAGTTGAATAGAACCAAAAGCAAAAACAGAGGATAAAAATAGCATTGTTAGAATTTCGATGATGTTAGTCTAATTGAATTATTTGTTTCACAGTCAATATAAATAGATCATTATCAATTATTAACCCACAAAAACAGGGATACTGAAGATGGGTCTGTAGCAAGACCCGAAAATAATTATTCTATACTGCAGGTATTATCGAATTTTTTCAATTTTTATTCTCTCTTGTATGATCTCAAATTTACCAAAAAACATTAATTAAATAATTAAAATTAACAGTTTTTTCGAAATATTTTCAATCTTCTTTTAAGAAAACAGTATTCAGTTTTTAAGTGTTTAGAAAAAGTACCATACAATTTTCAACCAATTTAACACTAACTTTAAGAATGTTGTATTCTTGAAAGGAGATTCGAAAAACCCTCGTTTTAAAAAAGTTTAGAAAAACTGAAAATATTAACTAATTTTACTGTAGATTTTAGTTGATCTAAATATTGTTGCAATGAGTGTTGTTTTTGTTTGGTTTTAAGATCAAATATGACAAATCCCAAATAGAATTCACTATTTATTTTACAACAAATAGAGAAAAAACTAATGAAAAAAACTTTCCTAGAACCAATGGTTGACAATTAATGCATTTTCAAGTGTTACCAAGCACTATCATCAGATTTTCTTTATGAGGTTCTCTCTAGATTATAATGTAGATTTTAAGTTTTTGTATATATGTAAACTTCAAAGTGAAAAACATTTGGAGATTTCTCTATTTGTTGTAAAATAAATTGTGAATTCTATTTGGAATTTGTCATACTTGATCTTAAAATCGAACAAAAATAAAACTCACTTATTATTAAAAAAGTCTCTGCACATTTATATAATTAATATAAAGAAAAGGTAAGTTACTTTTAAATTCCGTTTAAAAATTCAAGATTGGTTAAAAAATTACTGAGTTACAAATAGTAAAAAATATTCTTTTCGCCTTACAGCCTTATATGGGAAACTTGAGGGTATATTGCAACTTCTCAAACCGGTTTTGTAATATAATCAAAAAAAAAAAAAAAACATTTTTTTAGCACCGTGTTATTATTTATTATTATTTACTACAATTAAATGAAATTTGGAAAATGTTTGAAATTCGACTGTATAAATAGAGTTTTATATGGGTGATTAAAAAAAATTAAAATTTTTTTGTTAATTTGTGCTATGCTTTATTCGTATTTTATGGGATAATAAATACTGTAAGCTTGGCATATTGTTACATTAAATTTTTCTTAGGTGTTCAGTTGGTATGGAAAGCCTTATATATAAATACATGTATTAACGAGTATCTGAATATGTCTTCTACTGTACTCTATGTGTGTTTGGGAAATATTGAAAAATTAACTATGATGAAATGAAAAACTATACTGCATTCAATATGTATATAAGATAAAGGCTAGAAATTAAAAACAAATATTTTGCTTTAACCCGAAATACGCCAGAGTATTTTTTCACACATTAATTGTAATCAATAATTAATATGTAGATTGTACGAAAACATGAATTATTGAGTATTGTCGTAACAAAAATAATTTTAAAAATTTCCGTCTATGGTTCCGAATTTAAGCCTTTGCTTGCTTTTGCGATTTTTGTATTACCATGTGATAACTATGGTGTATTTTGGGTTAAACAACGGTTGGGCTCAACAAAAACTAATTTTAACATCTGTACTTTCACACAGGCAAATGGATGTGTAACAACATCCAGGCTGGCCGGGTGGCTGACAAACAAAAACACACATGTTACAGTTCATAGTTTTTTTTTTATACTTTTGGTAACTCATACTTCACACATGTTAGTTAGCTGTACATACACATATAAACTTTCTATATATGTTAGCCTCTTCTCGTTTTATTATTGTTGGTTATATTTTTGTTTCCTTCGTATAAATAAAATTTATGCATTTGTATGTATTTTATTTCATAGTTCACAAAATTAAAAAAAAAACACAAAAAAAACATGACAAAAAACAAACAAACATATTGGCGACAACTTCCTATTGGAAAATTTATTTGAAATTGTCACAAGTTCATTGAAGCACATAAGTGAAAATCCAACTGTGTGTGTATTTGCTGGCCAGTAAATAAATTATATATCAGTTACCAAGATAAAGGAAAGAAAACTTTAGAAAAATTCTAAAGTTTTGTTAACAGTTAAATACTTTTATTGCTTTTGCTGCAAAATATTAACTTGATATTTTGTTAAAAGTTTGGTGTATTTAAATTGAAATTTTTTTAAAAAGTTTATTGTCATCAAATTGATTTTGATAAAATTTATTGCTATTCAATATTCAATACGTGAGAAAATAAAATTTTAGCAGTGGTCAACAATTTTGTTTTTATAAAAGTTAAATCTCTAAGTAGAAAATTTATAAAGGGATGATTCCGTTTATTTGATTTGAATACTTAGGCCAAAGATTAGTATGAGGAAAGTGTTTGTCCTCTCATTCTGCATAAAAACACTTATATGGTATTTTTTCGGCAAACCCCAAATTTAGGAGTAATGGCCCAAAAAAGCTTTGAAGTATATTTTAGATAATTTTTAGGGTCAAAAGTCCAAACTGATTGGCCTATATGCGCCCAAGAGATCCAATTTTTGTACACATATTATTTTTTATGCCCAATCTATCGGAAACTGCCGGTGGGGCGAACAAAAAAATACTTTTGCAAATTTGGGTGGTCTAGTGCACATAAAACAGTCTTATGAGTACAATCATTGAAATAATTCTGTAAAAATAGCAAAAAAAAAAACCTCTCTAATTAAAAATTATCTTGCAGAAAAACCTGCTGAAATTACCAATTTTTTTTACAGATACTAGTAAAATTAAAACAGCAAAAATAAAGCTGTCAAATTTACAGAATTTTAATTATATTTAAATTAACTTTTTATCAATTGAAACTGACAAACTATACTGTTTGCTTAATATTTGTAGACTAAAAACAGCAAATCCAAACTGTTATATTCACAAAATTTTTGGTTATTGTTAGTTAAATTTAGTTCACTGCAAAAAGTAGTATATCCTGCTAAAATCCACAAAAACTTTTGCTAAAATTCAGAAGGCTCAATTTTTATTTGCATTAAAAAAAATCGAAAAAAATATTTGATTAAAAAATTAATAAATTTTGTGATTTTTTAGTCTTTTAATTATTTAGATTTTTTTTTGCTGATTTAACAGCTTAAGTTGTTATTTTGTATTAACTAAAACTTAACTGGAATTCTGTATATTTAACAGTTTTGGTTTTTCTGTTCCTATCTTACTAATATTTAGCAAAAAATCGGCTAATTTCAGCAACTTTTAACTAATTTTTAGTAGTTGTAACTAATTTTTTTTACAAATTTTTTTCTATTGGTGTAACATTTTTTATTATGGGAAACCCATAATCTCGCTGTATACATATTTACAGATTTAATCATAGAATTTCATAGAACTTTATGGCAAAATAAATAAACATAAATTAATTAACATCTAAAACATTTTGAAAATTATTTACTTATTCTAGATTTTTTTTATTAGATTTTCACTTCCAAAATATTTTATATTTTGTTTGTTTTATTATTTTACTTTTTGTTTTAGCATGTAGTCATATGAGAAAAATGTTTAGATTTTATATATACACTCTCTAATATACCAATATCTACATACATATATCTATACATATGTTTCCTATTATTCTGTCATAAAATTTATGTTTAAATCATTTCACATAAGTCTGTTATAAGAGTAGACAATAAATAAAAACGTACGGTATGTTGTTAGTATTGCAGTATGCTAAACATTTGTATACTGGGAAAATTGTTTATTTTATTATTTTTGTCCATTATAATTTTATAGTATTTGCTTACTTTTATTGAGGCGTATGATTATAAAATTCCCATAATTTATTATGTGCCCGTATGTGAGGCAAGCACTTGTAAATGTCTGTATATTATTATAAATGGATGTACATGAAACACAAATAAATAATTTTTGCTTGTTGTACAAGAAAAATTATATATAGGTAGCTGAAATACAAAACCAAATAACTTATAGAAAGTTTAATGTAGATTCTTTTCGTCGGTTTTATATTTACTAATACTGTCCACACAAAAACTATTCTGTATGCATAGGCGTACCTAGACCATTTTTCTGGGATGGGCAAAGGCCCCATTTATGTTTGGCTGTTTATTTGCTCATTCTCAGACCCTTAATCTTAAAAACCAATTTCGACATTATGCTTGCGATTTTTTCATACAAAAAAAGACTTAAAAATAACTTCCTCCCTTTTGCTAAAATTTTCAAATGTTTTTTATAGAAAACTCTGAAAAATCCATCCTTTTTTCTGAAGAAATCCTCGTGAAGGAATGCTATACGCTCAGAATAGTATAAAATTTTGATATTTGATGAAGAAAAGAAATCTAATATTTTCTCATATTTTCTTCCACTTCTGACGAACCCATTCTTACCCCATATTTTGACCACTTAAATTACCGAGATGATAAAAAACTGACATTTTCATCGTAGAATATTTGCTGCTACTACATATTGAAATTTCCTCAAAATAGTATACTCATAGAAATAAATCTGTAAAAATATCAGAAAAAAGAAACTCAAAATTAGTTAAAAATGATGCTGCAGAAGAAACTGTTAAATTAGCAGATTTTTTTGCTAAATACAAGTAAAATAAGAACAGTAAAAACAAACGTGTTAAAACAGTTTTACAATTTTTTTAGTAAATATTTCTGCTAATTTAACTGCTATTTGCATTCAACTAAATTTAGCTTAAAAATAACAAAAAATTATAGATATAACAGTTTGTTTTTGATATTTTTAGTCAACTAATATTTAGCAAAATTTTCTGTAGATTTTACAATACAATTTGTCATTTCCAATTAACTAAAAGTTAACATAAATATAACTAAATTTTTGCAAATTTAACAGCTTAAGTTTTGCTGTTCTTATTTTACTAGAATTTTGCAAACAAAAAAAAAAAACAGCTCTTTCTTTTTCATAATTTTTAACTAACAGATTTATTTCTATGAGTGTAATATTAAATAATTATTCCTTTAAAAAACTATTAAATCCAAGAAAGTTTTCTCTTATAGCCAGAACTAAGATCGATTTGTTTCTAAAATATTTCTTAAGTAAAATTTTTTAAACAACATTTCTTATTTAAGAAATATTCAAGACAAAAGTCGATATTAGTTCTAGCTGTAAAGCTGAACCTTAGATTCCAAAAAAATTATCTCCCTAGGAAACTAGAAGACATTTTCCCAATCAAAAACACAGGATTAACTGATATTTAAAAAAAAAATAATCATAGAACAAGAATTATAGACAGATTTTTTTAAATTCTGAGGTGGGCAAAAAGTAGTTTAGTTTAGTAGTAAGACCGGCCTAAGTCCGCCAATATCTGTATGCAATTTGTAGTGGAAAAAAAGAGATTGTGATGACTTAAACTTTCAAACTGATATATTGCCTTTAACTTCCAAGCAACAAACATTGGAAGTATTGCTTTACAAACTACTTCTTTTACAGCTTCACAAATATCAGTTAGTGTACGGTACTGCTTTTTTAGAAATAATTCTGAACAATTTCAAAAAATCCCTTCTTTTCTTGCTTCCAAAGTATCCCTTACTATATTTTTACAAGTTTTTCAGAATTACTTCTGAACAACATCCAAAAAATCAATTAAGTATTGCTTCTAAAGCGTAATTACTCTAATCGTGATCCTAAAAAGAGATTTTGGTATCATTTGGAATTTTTAAACAGAGGTTCGCGGGTTCGATTTCTGCAGGGAGCAATATTTTTTTTATATTTTTTTAAATAAATCATTTAAATTCAATATTTTTTTAATTTTTGAGTTTTTTAAAATATATAAAATAAAAATGATGAAAAACAGCTTTCTGTGCACTTATGAAAATAGAATTGCAGTGCACCTTTTGCACTGGTTTAAAAAGTTCTCTTATTGAAGAGAGTAAAGCACAATATCTCGCAATGGCAAAGTGGTGTTTTTAAGCAAGTCAACTTTTAAATCAAGAAATAGCTCAGCGGTAGAGAGCTAGACTAGCAATCATGAGGTCGCAAGTTCGATACCCGGTGGCGCCAATAAATCTTACAAAAAAACAATATGATTTTTTTTGCGAAGAATTTTTTTAAACTTTTAATTGGGAAAAATAACTTCCTTTGCACTCGTTAAAAACTACTGAAAAAATGTGGAAGTGGGAGTACTCCTGTCCTATGTCCTCAATGTTAAAATCATTAGTGTTTATGTTAAAAAAGAAGTATGTACATTAGAGCGTACCACCTTACAGGCAAAAAAAAAGTGCGCCGTACACCCTTCAATATCAAGTATTTTTGCAAGGAGGTTTCAAAAAAAAATTTTTTTTGCGAACTTATGGGTCGCCATTTTGCATTTTTCGTTATATCTTTGGCATTTACAGTCGGATCTTAAAGTATGATACATCGATGTTTTTCTCTCGAGGAGACCAGTGTTATAAGGGCCATTGACCTCAAGTATACCGTTCTAGTAGTTACCCACCAGACCTCAGTTGCTACAACCCTAATGTCAGAAAATTAATGCTCGAAAAAAATCATTAAACTTTTGCTCAGGAAGTTTTTGGTTGCCGAACGTAGAGGTCGCCTTTTAAAATTTTTTTCATTGGATTTTTCCTTTATAGCAAAACACTGGTCTCCTAGAGGCAAAAAAATCGATATATCACACTTTAAAATCCAACTTTAAATGCCGAAAAATTAAAAAAGGCGATCCCTACGTTCGGCAAAAAAATTTTTTTTTGAAATTGCCTTGCAAAAATACTTCATATTGAAGGGTGTACGGCGAACTTTTTTTTGATGTACGGTCTAATGTACATCTAGGTCATCAATTGTACTGCTTTTTCTACTGCTGTGGCATCTCTTTTTTGCTGAATTTTGATTTTATTCGTGGCTTAACATAAATACTTTCTTTTTTTTTTGTAAATACACACCTTTATTTGAAAGTTTAAAAAACTCTGGAATAGTGAAGAATATAAAAACATTTCCCTGCCCTAGAGTTTTTTATAACCAATTTCTGTCACTATTTATATTGTTGCTATAATTGTGTGTGAGCATGTAATCATTCTTCAGAAAATTAAATAAAGTTTTTATATTAATGAAAGTTTTTGTTGAACAAAATAAAATTCAAACTTAATTTGAAGTAAGTTACACCTTTGTAGAGTTTTAAAAACAAAAAAATAAAAAACATGAAACTTTAATTAGTTATAAGAACGTACATAAATGCAATGCTCATGTCTTTTAAATGCATTTCAATTACATTCCCAGCAAAATCTCAGTAATGTGTGCTATTTACTGTACACAGAGAAAAAATTGTCTGTCATTCAGTTTTCGACTAAAACTACTTACAACCAAAATCGATTGATTTAAGCGAATATTGGCTTTCCTTACA
Source organism: Leucophora obtusa (assembly GCA_949987735.1). NCBI lineage: Eukaryota > Metazoa > Arthropoda > Insecta > Diptera > Anthomyiidae > Leucophora > Leucophora obtusa. The sequence continues at coordinate 192,265,398 of OX465297.1, forward strand.
AAATTTGGTTAATACAACTTGATGTTTATTGCAAAACCCAACGTGATCAAGAACCACATTGAAATGTGGTTATAACCGAATTTATTGGTTGTATCAACTAAAATATACTTTTTAATTCGGTTGGCATTTATTTTTTCTATAAGATAATATACTAAGAGGCAATAAAAAGTCAATTGATCCAAAGTGGCATATCTGTGATAGGTGCATAAGTGTCATGTCATTTACTCGTAGAAATAAACGTGTAAAAAAGCAGAGAAACCTACTAAAAATTAATTAAAATTACCTAGCGGAAAAAAACGGCAGTAATTAGCAGATTATTTTGCTTAATGCTAGCAAAGAGTATATATTTTATAGAGAAACAATACTACTCACGGTTCTCTCGATAAATAAGTGAACTAGGGCCAAACTCGGGAAAAGAGAAAAATGCATAAGAAAACTTATTTATAAAAAATAAGACCAAATAAATATAGTGAGGGTTGAGCGAGATAAGGTGGATAGATATCCACTAGTAAAATCAGAACAGCTACAAAAACTGTTAAATTTACGGAATTTTAGTTATATTTGAGCTATTTTTTAGTTAACTGAAACCAATAGGTGGCACTTTTCTGAATAAACTGACACATTTCTTCTTCTAATTAAATTTAAATATTAACAAACAAATGACTAAAAAACAAAAGCATATCGTCTGCATACCTGCAAGTAGTGCTATGTGTTTTTTTAACAGGTTTTCAGGAAAGCGAAAAAACTGATTTGTATTTCCCTTTTAAGATATTTTATTGACATCATATGCCTTAATGATGATTTTTTATTAAATGAGGAATCATTAAGGCATTAAAATATCTTAGAAGGATAATATATCAGCTTTTTTGCTCTTCTGAAAAACTTTTAAAAACACAGCACTACTTGCAAGTAAGCCGATGATATGCTTTTGGTTTTTTGGTCGTTCGTTTGTTAATATTTAAATTTAATTAGAAGAAGAAATGCGTCAGTTTACTCAGAAAAGCGCCACCTAGTGATTATGATTTAATTATAACTTGTTGTCTCGGTGATTCCATAACCCTAGTTTTTGCTGGGTGATTGTACTGGCATTGTACAATCACTGTACTCAGAAAAAAACGTATACCTTGTCGCTTAAATAGCTTAAAGTTATTTAGTTGGTGCAATCAAATATAATACTTATGTATATAATTAAAACTTAGCGAAACTCTGTTTAATTTAATCGTGCAATTATGTAAGTATGAAATACGGTTGCACCAACGAATTTCTTTTCTCTGTGTATTTTGTTAAATGTTTATAAAAATTTGCCATTTTATAGTATTCAGAACGTTAGAAGAACATTTTACTACATGCGTGTGAAATCATATTGTATGTATTAGTATGGGCTACAAGGAAAGGGATTTAGTATTATTTTATATGCTGTTGACCTAGTTATGCATTATATTATATGAAAGAAGATATAAATTTCTATGACTATATTTGTTTGTATGAACATAAGATGTTTAGATTGTAAGGCTTGCCTTGTACTTTTTCATTCATTCATTTATATTTAAAAAATATTACTAGTGTACTTAAACTTTAGCAGTAAATCCCAAATTACTTGAACGTAAATGTGACGTGATGAACCAGCTGATTCAACCTGCTCAATGAGAAACGCATAGTGCAGAGTACTCGACGTAAACGGGTCGTAACGTGATGGATAATTCTACTGAAAATAGAATTTCTCTCCGGTTTTACGTGAGAGTGGAAAAAGAGGTGATTTGAGTTCCACATCAATGATGAGATTTGTGGCTCAATTGTACCATTTCCGACACAATTGAAGGTTGATATGCACATTTTGGTTTTTTGCTAAAAATTTCATAGAAATCGGATTTATTTAAAAAGAATTATTATTTAAAATAGAAATTTATTGGCAAAAACAATTAAAAATATTTTTTTGTTTGAATTTCATACAAAAACTTGTATTTAAAACGAACACATAAAATATTCAAAGTTTTAAGTAAAAAGATGTGTTACTAATATTTTAAATTTTGCCAAAATTTTACTCAAGTAAGAAATTTTGTTTGAAAAGTAAACAAAATTAAGTAAATAAAAATAGATTGAATTCACAAATAAAATAAATTTGTATTTACTAATTCAATGATTGAGTGAATCAAATGATATTAAAATCAAAATTGGCTAAATATTTTTTTCGATTTAAATATCCGTTTTCAGGGACAAAATACAATTTATAATGAATTTTTATAAACATTTTTGCTTGTTTATAAAAAAATTATTTTTGGTACTATAGGAGTTGAAAAATTACTATTTTAACCTGGTTGGAACTACAGTGAAAATCCGATTTATTATACCTTAAAAGCGCTTTACAATGCCGCCTTACGACTTCTTTACGTTACATTTGCGTTTGCGTAACGAGTCCTTAATACTTCTTAAAAAAATTGTTAAAATTTAGAGGTTCTCAGTTGTACAAAATGTACAAAACCTAAATCTAACGGGCGAATTTTCGTTCGTTCTATTGATGAATCGATTTTATTAAGTTGTATTCAATGATTGAATTAACAATTTTTACTTAATTCATAAAAAATTCATTAATTTAATGAACATTTTCATTATATATTTTAATGACTCCATAATATATGCTATAAATAACTCGTAATTAAGTAGGTTTGAGTTTAAGAAGAAGAATAAATCTTTTTCTCTAAAAATTATAAACATTAGTTTTCAATTCAGACTAGATCTAGTTTCTGCCTTTTTCTATGGACAGGCTTCATCAGTGATTTACTATTAAATTGTATTATTGTTTATATTTTATTGTCAGAATGTCTCTATATGATAAGTTTTTCAACAACCCGCCGCACAGTGCTTCGTCCCCATATAACGATTGGGCAATTTTGGTATACTGACATAGAACCCCTTAGTTAAGAAAAATTTAAAATTTTGGAAATATCGGGCCAAGGACACGCCCACCTCCCATAGGTTCTGAAATTTAAAAATAATATATAAGCTAAATAAATGGTCGTAAAATTACAAAAAGTATCCACTGAGATACACATAAAACTGGAAACGTGTGTGAATTTTTATCAAAATCGAACCAAGGACTCTTAGTCCTGCCTTTATAAAACCTGCAAAAAACATCCAATTGCGATGAAATTTAGCACGTGAATTGATATAAGGTTAAGCCATATTTGTGCCAACTTTGGGTCGAATCATTAATAAAAAAATGCCTTTCACAAAAAATGAGTTTTAAACACTTCAAATAATTTTTCTAAAAAAAATTAAATAGGATTAATATAGGAAACCATGTGAATCCTCCATTTTAGGCATACGGTATGTTCAGCGAACTTATGTAAAACACTACGAGAAATATTTTTGTGGAACATTTTAACCTCCTATCTCTTCAATTAAAGGGACTTTTTTGGCCCCTTTTTTAAAAGGGTAAAAATGACCCGTAAGTTGAAGAGTTAGAGGGTTAAAATGTTCCGCAAAAATATTTGTAATGAAACTTTACTACAAGTCTCTGAAGACATCAGCATTGAAAATTTAACTGAAGTGCCAGTAATAAGTTAAAACTTAAAATGTGTTTAAGGGTTAATTTCGTACTTATTTAGAATTGGCGCTCAAATGTCCGACGAACCTGGATTTTAGTGAGAAACCATGGGAATCTTCCATTTTAGGTATAGGATGTGTTCAGCGAACTTATGTAAAATACTACGTGGAACATTTTTGTGGAACATTTTAACCCTCTAGCTTATCTAACTAGGGACGTGTATCATACAGAGGTTTATTTTATTTTGCGTCCTTTAAGTATTTTGTTAATATCTTACAAGGTTCTATAATTATCCTTCGAGGCCCTGTGAGTGTTCTTTTACCCTTTGACACGGGAATTTTAATGGCTGGGAATTTTCCGACCAAACTTTGGGAAAATGTATTCTTTATTGCTTTTATGGCTTTGCAGCACCCCTAGTGGAGATATTTGGAATTAAAGTTCAATCATTAACATGCTGCCAATGCCGAGTGGGTTAAAATTTTCTTTAAATTTTAATTTTCTATTTTTTCTATTACTAATCTCTACATAAAATCTTTAGAGTTTTTGAATTTTATTGATCACACAATTTTTGAGACTAAACTTTAGCTTTTTTTTTCTTTTAACTTTTAACACATTCTCAGCAGCGTTGATGATCACAAGACAAAACGAACTCTACTGATCTTATGTTGTTTTGAAATTTCACAGCCTGCATAAAATTTTAATAAGAACAAAATAACAAACCGATAACAGTAAATTAATAGCGCTTTGGTTAAAATTCAAATCAGTGACGAGTTGAAGAAGTCGACGTACATTATAATGTACGCCACACGCCAAAGGGTAAAGTCCTTTGTATGTCTTTGGAGATTCTGCTAATATCACTCGAGGGTCTGTGAGTATCCTCCGAGGTCCTGTGAATGTCCTGTGAGGGCCTATTTACATCGTTTGAGGTCCTATTGATATCCCTCGATGTCCTGTGAATGTCCTTCGTGGTCCTGTGAATATTTTTTGAGCTCGTGTGGACATTTTTAGAGATCTTATGAAAGCCCTTTCAGATCCTGTAAACATACTTTGAGGTCCTGTAAATATCTTTCGAGTTCCTGCTATTGTCTTTCGAGGTCCTGAAAGTATCGTTTAAGGTCCTGTGAAAGTCTTTAGAGGTCCTGTGAAGGTTTTTTTTTTGGTCCTATGAATGTTCTTTGAGGTCCTGATTCCAGAAATATTCTGTAAAGGTCCCGTAACGAAGTGCAGCCAGAAAGTGTGCCGTGCACATCCGTGTCCTTGAGCGGCGTTTCTAAGAGGGAGTTTGCCGTACGAGGTCATAGCCGTCGTGTGTGCCTTTTTTTATCTTTATCATCTACACGCATGTAAGGACACTCGAAAGAGCATAGGCTCGTACTATGAAATGGAAAATTTTTATAAAAAATACCCGAGAGTCCAAGTACAACCTCATCACGGGAGTATTATGTGGTTATGGGTAGTCAAAATTTTCATCCATTTTGCTCTATCTCTCTTAGTTTTTGAGATATGGGCCATTTTGAAGAATCAGGAGGGTAAGAAATAGCGCCATCTCTAAAACTATAAAGTTATTACATTTTAGCTGCAAATTGTGTAAAATTTAAGAAATTGTGCTTAAAAATTATAAATAATTTAACACACATAAATAGTTGAATAATAAGGATTTTTAGTCCTGTGTTAAATGAAGACAACTAAAGTCTTTATTTACACCAGTGTTTCAACTAAAAATTTGTTAAAAATTAGTCAAATCGGTTTAAGTGTACAAATGCCCCATAAGTACCTACGAAGGTCCCGGAAACAACCACATATATTTGCCCCTTTTTCTTCAAGAACGTTTCGTTTCTCACACTCTGGGTTTATCCTATTAAATGCTTGAAATTAATTATAAATCAATGAAGGCAATTAAGATTTTTAACGTTTAAGAAAACCTCTAATTTTCACTCTCTGTTACTAAATTTTAATAAATTCCTTTGACGGATCCTTGCCCCACGAGCTTACCGTAGCTAATGGAGGAAAACTCGTCGTTACACATAATATCGGGCCATTTACAAATTTTTTCTTCTGTATCACATTTTCAGATTACTGTGCGTGACCACAGAATTACATTTCGTGTTAAGCAAAAAATTTATGAAGTTAAAAGATTACAAGCACTCGCACTAAATGAATTTTAAGAAAATAAAAGTAGAGATAGCAGGGTCTGCTTTTATCCATCATGCTCAAGCGGTTTTTTATTTTTAATAATATATCTTCATATATATTGTGCTTCTTTTTCCAATATATACATATTTTTTCATATTATTTCTCCCTGATTTGCGGTTGTGTAAAAAATTTTGTGGTTGTGCCACTGAATAAATGAATGTTAAATGTTGTCGCGACAATTTCGAGCCATATCAAGCGTAATTATTGACTTTCTTATTCGGTTTTGTACTTCCATTTATTATTTTTTTGTCAACTTTCGTCATGGTTAAATACAAAATTCAATGAAGCAAATCACTGGTTGTGAAAAAAATGTAAGAAAAAGATCTAAATTTGATTAAAAAGAAGAAAACATGAGCACATGCCACCATAGCAGTATTAAAAGAAAATGTAATTTTCTGCTTTAAACCTCTTATGAGCAAAAGTGACAAAAACATGTCGTATTTTTTTAAGCTAATTTAAACCACATTTAAAATTTAGATAATTTTGTATAACCATAAAAAATTTAATAAATATTTGGGCTCTTACAATTATCTAAAAAATATTGTATCATTTAGGGGTTAATGTAACCAGTAAATGTCTTCGAAAATAATGAGATTGTAAAAACGATTATTGTATTAATTTTTTGTTTTATTTTATGTGGGTGTTTCTTTTAGTTTAGTTCTTGTTCATGTAGACTTTGTCATTTCGAATTTTTCAGTGAAATCTAATTAAATACGTATGGTTAGTTTTAGCAGAAATTTTTATTGAAAAAAAATTGTATATACCTAAACCATTTATTTTAAAAGTTATGTGAGTCCATTTGTTTTTAAAATGACCCAGTGTAGAAACGGTAATGACATATTATAATTTTTTGGACTACCAGAAATGACACCGACTTACTTTCTGCATTATTTTAAAAGATATAATAATGAGTTACTAATAAATACTTACTTTTTTCATAATTTCAAAATAAATAATAATGTATTACTAATAATGACTTATTTTTATCATTATTTCAAAAATAAAGTAAAGTTTTAGAGTTTTTTTGTAAATTTTTTTGAAATCTATTTTAAGACTCAATATTTTTTCAACACTGGTAATAATATATGTAACCACATATTATTTGGTTTTCTGAATGTTGGCGAGTAAGCTAACTTGTGCCCAGCAAGTCAATTATGTTTTTATCTATCAAATATTACATGTCGAGATAGATCAGATGATACAGCTATAGACTGGCATTCTGGAGTCCCAGGTTCGATTCACGCACAAGAAAATTTATTAAAAAAATTTTTTACATTAAAAATATATATTTTTTTTTTAAACTTATTTTTTCGAAAATCTATTTTTAGAATCATTATTTTAGTCAATACTGGTAAGCACATAGTTAACAACATATTTTTCGATTTTTCGTATGCTGGTATGTAACTCACTATTTTTCGCGACATCGCCATACAAAGTTAATAACAAATGTAATAATAAAAGTAACTAGTTACCATTACCAGGTATGTAGTTACATAACCACATATCTGGTAATGATTTTCTACACTGGGGAGTTATAAAACGTTTTCCGTTTCAATGTTTTTAAAGCTTTAAATGGCAACTTTTGTAAAATGTCTTTAAACGCATCTCATTAGGGGGTATTAATTACATTTAGTTATGCTAAAGAACCGCAAATTTATTGAAAAAATTTACGTTTGTTAGTAAGCATTGTGTTGTAATAGTTAGCGCGATGCATTGTTATACAGAAGGTTTCAAGTTCTATCCTCAATTTAAAAAAATAATATGTGAGAGTTTTCTTTCACTTATACATATATATATACATATCAAAGGTTACCAAATGCTTACCAGTGTTAACCAAAATATAGAGACTAAAAATAGATATCAAATTAAATAAGTTTTATTAAAAAAATTTTTTTTTGTTGTTATATTATGTTAGTATGATTTACTCGTGCCAGAAATCGAACCTGATCCTCCAGATTGTCAGTCGACCGCTCTACCATCTGAGCTATCTGGACATTAGACCGTACCTCAAAAAAAAATTTCGCCGTTCACCGTTCGCCATTAGCAAAAGTTAAATGATTTTTTGCGAGCTTTTAATTTCTGACATTAGGGTCGTACATATGGGTGGTAGCAATTGAGATCTGGTGGGTAACTACTAGAACGGGATACTTGAGGTCAATGGCCCCTAGAGCAAAACACTAATATGAAGTATTTTTGCAAGGCAATTTCAAAAAAAAAAATTTTTTTTTGCCGAACGTAGAGGGTCGCCTTTTTCAATTTTTCGTTATAGCTTCGGCATTTAAAGTCAGATTTTAAAGTGTGATATAACAATTTTTTTGCCTCGAGGTGACCAGTGTTTTGCTATAAAGGAAAAATCCAATTACCCCTACGTTCGGCAACTAATATATAAAAAAAAATTATACTGGGTTTATCGAAAAACTTCCTTAGCAAAAGTTAAATGATTTTTTGCGAGCTTTAATTTTCTGACATTAGGGTCGTACATTAGGGTGGTAGCAATTGAGATCTGGTGGGTAACTACTAGAACGGGATACTTGAGGTCAATAGCCCTTAGAGCAAAACACTGGCCTCCTCCAGAGAAAAACATCGATGTATCATACTTTAAGATCCGACTTTAAATGGCAAAGATATACAAAAATGTAAAATGGCGATCCCTACATCGGAAAAAAATTTTTTTTATCGAAACCCCCTTGCAAAAAATACTTCATATTGGAGGTTGTACGGCGCACTTTTTTTTTTTTTTGCCTGGTGCGCTCTACTGGACATATTATATTTGATAGATAAAAACATAACTGACCTGCTGCACATAAGTATGCTTACTCGCCGGTATACAAAAAAATCAAAAACATGTGGTTATATATCCTTACCAGAGTTGAAAAAATAGTTAGTCTAAAAACAGATTTTCGAAAAATTTAAAAACAAATCTGAAAGTTATTTGATATTTTAAATAATGATATAAATAAGTCAGTGTTTATAACGCATGTTTTTTTAAATAATGGAAAAATTTAGTATTGGTTAGCAATTCATTACAATATGCTTTAAAATAATGCAGAAAGTAAGACGGTGTCATTTCTGGTAGTTTAAAAATAATGATATGTCATTTCCGTTTCTACATTGGGTTTTACTCAAACTACAGGTCAGTTAGTAGCTGCTAAGTCGCCGCAGTCTCTATCGACTTCATAAGACTGCCGGCTAATACGTTCAATATATAAAAAAAAACAGTCAAGGAATCAAATTTTTTTAAATGGTTTTCTTAATTTATTTATTTTGTTTAACCTTATATACATTGTTTAATACAAGAGTCTCTCTTCTGAAGAAATACCCGACTTTGATTTTTGCGAACAAAAAAACTCATTCGGAATTTTTACAATATACTCTTAGGTTTTTTGCACTTCTAGTGTAGTGCTGGTTAAAATATGAGTAGTGGGTATCGACTATCGAGTATTTGTCTTTTTTTTTTTGGGTACTCGAGACTCAAAAATACTACTCGATATTTTCAGAGTTGCATTTTAGACAGACAAAATATATAAAAATGTGACTCTGCTAAAATATTTATCACAAAACTACAACTCTGCTAATAGAAAAAATCAGAAGTAAAATATTTAAAAGTATATGTTAAAAAACTATGAAAAACGCAAGGAATAGTTGGGGAAAAAGTTTAAAAATATGTTTATAAATTTAGATATTGAATTAACGTAAACATTTTCAAAGAAGCTTACTAAAAAATTTTAAAAAATTTCAAATTTAAAAACTGTTAAAAGTATCGAGTAGTATCGAGTATCCAAATAAAAAATATCGAGTAGTATCGAGTATTGAAAAGTAACCGAATTTACCAGTGAGAATGTTGTATATCGTCTTTAAATCCTTTCATTTGATACCCAACTGGTCTGTAGTTTCTTAAAATTACAAAAGAATAAATTGAAAAAGTAAAAATTTGTTCATTTTTGACCTCGTTGTTTAACGTCTTAAAATTTTATTGCACAACAAACGAAATTAGTCTTTTGTCCACTGCAACATACGAGCACAAAATTTGCATTAAGATCTGCGATTATATAAAGTTCTTTTTTAAAACATTTTTGTAATAAATTTTATTTAATCTTTCTGCGTTGTGGCGATATTTGTAGCGAGTAGAGCGATTATATTTTATAAATTTTATTTTTTTCTACTCGTACAAAGCTATAAAATTATGTTGAATAATTCATGGTTATCAAAAAATATTCTCAAATATTTAGTTTCAATTCAATTTTTTTTATTATTCCCCTTATTTGATAGAGCAATATAACGTTTCCATCCATTTGATTGTGCATATATTCCTTGTTTTACGCGCTTAGTGAAATTCAAAATACAGTTTGGTGTGAAAACATTTTGTAAGTTGAAAAAATTTCAGTCAAAACTTTTTACCAAAATCAAAAAAGTGTTGGATTTCTATGTAGTTCCCTTATATATAAGACAACCTGTTAATCGAGGATTTGGTAAAAGTATATAGGAGGCATTCCACACCAAATGTCGAGCCAAAAAAATGTATATCCTATACCCAAAAAACAGATGCTATGCTGACATTTGTTGCCATCGAATGTTTCAGTTTTAGCAAATGAATTTTTCGGTTGCGACTACTGAATTATTCTTGATAATGTGTCTTGTCTCAATAGGGTTTCTGGTGTCACAACTGAAAAACTCAGCTTCCAAAACCGCACCATTCGATTGGCTACAAATCCGGATGTCAGCAACGGATCTGTTTTCTGGGTGTATAAGTGCCACTCGGCTTACATTTCACTAAATTTACATTTATTACCCCTCACATTATACTTAGGGAATGCATCCCGGGATTTCCGGGAAATTACGCATTTTTCAGTTCCCGCATTCCCGGGAATCTGGACCGGGAATCCCTGGATTTCAAAACAATAATGTTAATTATTTAAAATTTTCTTCTGCAAAATGTTCCAACCTTTTGAAAACAGTAAAAATATTACATTAGGCTTGTTCGTTTATTTACTACAATTTGCTACTTTTACCACAACTGGAAAAATTCAAAAAGTAACCAAAACAACGACTAAGTGCAAGTAACAAGATTTTCGAGTAAACGTAGACACTTTAGTTTCTAGATTAGATTAGTTTCTGTAATATAAAAAATCCATTGATTTTTAAAAATATTCAAGTAAGTTAAATTTTGTTCCCATAACACTATGCGACAGTAAAAATCGGGATGGGATGAAACCAACGGGAAATGTTATATCGGTCAAAAACAAGTTATACGTGTCCCGGCGTTTCGCTGGGTCACCCCTAGGAATCGAGATATATCTTTTTTTTGACATAACTCGAGAACCACTAGTCCGATTTTGTTCAAACAATTTTAAAAAAATTAAAAATTACAATTCCTTTAATATGTTCATATAACGTTTTTCTACATACTCAACAGTTTTGTCGGTAAAAATAAATGTTTGTTACCGCTACCATAAAAATCAATAACCTTTTGTTTATTACTTTTTTTTAATATTTTAGGCAAAAACATATTTTTTTTTCATACATTTATTTTTACCGGCAAAACTGTTGAGTATATAGAAAAATGTTAGTGGACTAGTGGCTCTCGAGTTATGTCAAAAAAAAGACCACCAAAGGTCAAATCGATATATCTCGATTCCTAGGGATGACCCAGCGAAACGCCAGGACACGTATAACTTCTTTTTTACCGATATAACTTTCCCCGGTAGTTTGAACCCTTCCCGATCACTGACCCCTACCATTTGTCTCACAGTGTAATTTTTAAAAATTTTTCCAATTTTATAAAATTATTTTCTATATTAATTTTTTTATTTATTATTTTTGTTGTTTTTTTTTTTTTTGACGGACTAGTTTTTTAGTCTAAAAATTTGTTTTAGTTTATCAAATTTTTTAAAATATATAATTAGACTTATATAATTTCTAATATAAATTTAATTCTTCCCATTCTTCCCACTACGAAAATTCCAAGAAAAACCACTTGAGTTTTTCACGATCATGAGGTCTTGAAGATATCTGATTTATAAAAATGTTTTAATTATTATAAAATATTTTCTAACTTATTTACTTGCGGGATCCCGGGAATTCAAGATAAATTTCCCGCTTTCCCGGGAAATCAAAAAGTGCGGGATTTTGCATTCCATAATCATACTAAATATATCTTGCTCGTACGCACTCATACATTGCTCAAACGTACCCGAACATATCTCCATTTTTATTTCTACCGAGCATTTTTTAAAAAATAAAAACAAAATTAGACAAATTGAGTTTCTGATAGAAATCCAAAAAATAGAAATTCAAAAAAATTTATTTTTTCACCAGAAGCACTCTATAGTTTTTACAGCATTTACTGGTGTGGAAAGCCACAAATGTATATTTATTTGTTTATCTTTTTTATTTCTCTCATCATAGTAATGAACACAAAATTATGTTATTTATTTGCAAACATAAATTGTTAGGATTATAGTATTAGCATTTTTAGAATGATGTTTCAAGATTGACACAAACATACAATATATTGTATTTTTGTTATTCTTTGGTTTTGTTTTCATTTCTATTTTCTAAGTATTTCATTATTCTATGTATATCACTAGCAAATAAAAGCTTATCATGTAACTATATGGGAGAATAAATCTGTTGATATTTTTGCGAATTACTTTATTACAAAAGTGAATGTTTGCAATATGTAATTTAAAAATAAAAATATGTATTTATGTTATAGGGGACATTTATAATACATATTGGTTCCTAGAAGAGAATTAATGATATAAAACCAGCAAAAAAAATAACATCGACTTTTTGAAGCATGACTAATTTCTCTACATTAAAAAAAAAATAAAACAATACAACAATACAACGAAAACAACACTATACGTGAAAAAGTAAAACAATTTTGAAATTTGGGTTACAAAATATGTGATTTTTTTTTGATGGCACACTACTAATGTTTTACAAAAATAATAGCTGTAGTTTATGAACAACTAGAGGCCAAAGACCGCTTAGTTGTTATTAAGGCAGGCTAACAACGTAAGTCTAAAATGTAATTTATTTTGGATAAGAAGTAAATGTTTTGTTGAAACTAAAAATAATTAATTCTTTATTGTTTACTATCCTTAATAATCCAGCTCGAGCTTTATATACAGACGACGACAATCAAAGCTTAAAGTTTTAGTTTATAAAAGCATTATAATGTTAAAGGAAGTTTACAAAACAAATCTGTCATATAAATTTTGTTCCATAAACTTCATATAACTTTACAAACCGTTTATGAATTAAGGGGGAATTTATTAAAGTTTTGTATGTGTAAACATTTTGTAAACGCCCAGATGATGAATATCGTTGCCATTCGAAATATTGGCAAATAAAAAAATTTTATATAAATAAAAAACTTATAAAAATAATATAATTCTCTATTTTTCTGTAACTTATGCCCAATGTAAAAATAATAAATAATTCTATGTGTATTTCAGATTAAAATTTTAAAATTTATAAAACTAAAAACTAAAAAAGAATTTTAACAAAACAAAAATATTTATTTTCGATCTCGAGCTGCAAGGCTACAAGTTGTATATATCGTTACAAAGCTATATCTCTCGAACACAGTAGTTTAGTTAAAATTATCCTCAAATATTTCCTGAAATAGCTAAAAGTAAAAATGGGACATATATCAACCACCGGTCGTCAAAGGGATAAAGTGTTAATTCATGAATGCATTATAAAGTTAAAGGAGGTTTACAAAACAAAATTTTCGTACAACCTCTTATAACTTTATGAATTAAGGGGTAGTTTATTGAAATTATTTACGTACACGCCCAGGTGATGAATAGCCATGCTAGTCGAAATATTGGCAAATAAGGAAGTTTTATATAAATAAAAAACTTATAAAAATAATTCAGAACTCGAGTTTATTAGAAAAACATAGAAAAAGAGGTCGAACAAAACACCACTTTTAATTAGTAATAAATACTTTATTGTAACGCTAAAGTATTATCACTTGTTTTAGTCCTTCAATTTTTTGCATAAATAAGTCATTTGATTTACCATAATGTGTGCCTTATTTGTAACAAATTTGATCCAAAGTTGAGAGAAGGGTTAAACAATTATCAGCCTGTCGCTAAAGATAGAAGGCACTATTGCTTTTATGCAACAAAAATTCGACATATGTCCAAAATGGTATAATTTATATGTGATAGTCTTGAATGTAATGACCACGAAGGATGGGGTACTCCAACTTCAAATATGTTTCAGTACTTTTTGAACGAGTGCAAACGAATTTAAAAATAAAAGAAATAATAGCAAAAAAAAAATAATTTTTCATTATTTTTTAAAAATTCTTTTATAGTCGCCACTGGGTATCGAACTTGCAACCTCAAAATTGCCATTCTAGCCTTCTATCGCTGAGCTATTCTTTCCCAGAAAAAAAAGAGAAGAAAAAGTAGTTGAAAACCCACCAAGTTAATGATCTAGATGTACTTTTTTTTGTTAACAGAAACACTAATTATTTTAACATCGATTTGTCATAGAAGGGTAGTACTCCAACTTCAACATTTTTTCAGTACTTTTTAAACGAGTGCAAAGGAAACTTTATTGTATCAATTGAAAGCAAAGGAAAATATATTACGATTTCCTTAGGCAAGAATGAAATCCGGATAGGGACATGCCTATAAATTAAATTAATTAATTAAAATAATTATATTATATAAATTAAAAAGAAAAAATAAAATAATTTTTAATTCTAATTCAAATAAATTTTTCATTTAAATTTAATGGAAACTTTAAAGAAACAAATCGGTTTCCAAGAATTAATAAATTAAAACAATCAAGCTTACAGATGGCGCACAGTGGCACATTTTCAGATAAAGAAGTCAAAATCTATCACTTTTGAAGGAGTTATCCTCAGGGATCGTAAATAAGAGTTGCTTTTGAATTTTTAAACAAAAAAAGCATATAAAAGCAAATGTATAAGCACTGATTCCAGTATATCGTATTAATCCTTGCGCAATAGATTTCTATAAAATTTCATAATTTTAAATTTCTAATTTCTCTTTTTTTTTTTGAACAAATAAAAGGAATTTGACTTTTTCGAGCAAATATAAAAGTTATTTTTTGACTTAAATTTTTTCGAACTAAAATTAAATTTGTTTTTTCAGTTTTATTTTTTGAACGAGTTGGGCGTTATGAAATTCTGAAAATAAAAGTTATTTTTTAACTGTTATTTTTTCGAAAAAATATTAAAGATATTTTATTTTTTTATTTTTTGGGCAGAAGTAATTTTAAAAGCAATGCCAATTAAGAGTTGCCATATAGCTCACTTTTATCGAGATTTCACAAATTTTTAGATATTTGAAACAAATTTGTCAAAATTTCTATATTTTCAATATTTTAGTCCTTTTTGTCAAACGAAACTTATATTTTTGTTCGAAAAATATAAAAGTCACAAGATAACATTCTCTTTTGTTAAAAAATAAAAGAAAAAACTTATGAAAAAACTTTCCTAGAACCACGAATGGTTGACAATTAATACATTTTCAAGTGCTACCCAGTACTATCATCGGATTGTCTTTATAGGGTTCTCTCTAGGTTATAATTTAGATTTTAATTTTTTATATGTATGTTAGGGTTGGGCGTTTTGTAAGGACAAACATTTTTCGATATTGTGCCATCGTTTTTTCGATAGCTTTTGGTATCAGGAAAAAAAAGTTCCACTACGACATATCAAAAAAATCATTTTCGAGGCGCCCAAATTTCGACAAAAATTCGTCAAAAAACCCAAAAAAAACATTTTTTTTCGAAAAAATTATATCGCCATGGTTTTAAGCGTACAATCTTACCTTGGATAGGATATATCTAAAAAATTTGAAATCGGCGAATTTTTTTTTAACATACCTACTAAGAAACCTTAAAAATTAACGCGTCAAAAGATCGATTTTTCGAAAAAAAAAAACCTCGTCCAAAACCTCAATAAAAATATATTTTTGGAAAAACTGCTATCGCCATCGTTTTCAGCGTACAATTTCACCTTGGAAAGGTAGTATTTAAAAAAAATTAAATCAGCCGATTTTTTTTTATTACCTACTAAAAAAACCTTTAAAATAAAACTTGAGAAAAAGTCAAAAAATTAAAATTTGGGCGCCTCGAAAATGATTTTTTTGATATCTTGTAGTGGAACTTTTTTTTACTCATGCCAAAAGCAATCGAAAAATCGATTGCTGAATCGACCCACCCTAATGTATATATTAACTTCAAAGTGTACAACATTTAGAGAAGTAAACTCAAACACTAAAGATTTTAACATTGAGTTGTCATAGGAGAGGAGCACGAAAAGCAAAGAACGAGTGCGAAGAAAGCTCTTTTTCATCAATTAAAAGTTTATAAAAATTCTTCGCAAAAAAAATTATATTTTTTTATTTTAGTAAATTTTTTTTATTGCCGTCACCGGTTATCGAACTTGCGACCTCAAGATTGCTAGTCTAGCTCTCTACCGCTGAGCTATTCTTTGATGTGTAAGTTGACAGACATAAAAGCACCACATTATTATCTTCAATAAAAGTGCTTATTAAACAAGTGCAAAAGGTGCACTGAATTTCAGTATTGTTTTCAGTATTACTAAGTACATAAAAAGCAATTCTTAATCATTTTTTCTTTAAATACTTTTAAAAATTAAAAAATATTGAAATTAAACAAGGTAATTTTAAATATTAAAAAAATAATGAAAAATATTGGTCCCTCCAGGAATTGAACCCAAATTTACATTTTTAGGATCACTTTTAGAGCAGTTATACTTTAGAAGCAATACTTAAGTCATGATTTGGATGTTGTTCAGAATTGATATTAAAAAAGTTGTAAACATATACTAACGGATACTTTGGAAGCAATGAAAAAAGTGATTTTTTAAAGTCGTTCAGAATTACTTGAAAATAGTGAAAAAGTGGTGTGTAAAGCGTTACTTCCCACTTTTTTGCTAGGTTATCACAGAGATCTAATAGGGTTTAAATTTAAGTATTTCTCAGCAGAAGGAAATGTATATTCCTAAAATGTCTGCATGTTCTACTTCTATTATTTCATGTTGTTCGAAAGTATCCCGATTTTTTTTCCTGGGTGGTGTTAATTACTATTTTGCATTTATAAATCATAAATGAATACTAAATGATTCTGAACCATTGTCAAAGTTTTGCTGATTTAGTAAAAGGTGTAGGAATCTGCTCAGAAATTAATGAAACAATTAAAATATTTACGTTTAAGTGAGAAAAAAGCAAAACCAACAAAGAGAAACCATCACAAAAAAACTGACAAGAACATTTATAAGTGTAATGATAATCCTATTATAGCGAAATTATTATATTCTGTTTGTTCCTTTTTACCTTCATTTCATTTATGATGATTTAACATAATATCGTGAATGCTTTGGCTGGAAAACTATATAAAAAAAATTTTATTAATAAATACAATTTTTCATACTTTTAATTTCCTTTATTTTTTTATTATTATTTGCAGACCAAATAAGAATCGCAACCTCCAAAGAATTTTACTGGAAGAAGAGTAAAAATTAATTATCCATCAACAAATAAGAAACATTATATGGAAAAAGTAAAAGATAGCAAGGAAAACAGAAAATAATATAAGTATAAAACCACCTACAGCACACACAGTACATACAAATTGATAATTTCATGAAACCAATTGCAAGAAAGTGCGAACTCATTGTGGCAACATCAATTAAGACCCATAAATGTAAGGAATGAGAAGCTGAATAAACTTCAAGTATAACGTGCAAATTTTTCTACAACATCGTCATCATCATCATCTGCAGAGAAGAAGTCCAGCTCTGTAACCAGCAACACTTAAATACATACACCAATATAACATTACAAGAAAAAAAAAAGGAAAAAAACTTACAATAAAATTTACTTTCCATGCTGGTAGTAATAAAACTATTCTCGAGATGAATAGCCTGGACACCAGTTGCAATTGACAGGCAGCAATTAACAAGAAGAGGAGAGGAAAAAAAAAAGAAATTATAAGTATAGAAAAAACTACTCATCAGCCTTAAGTAACAATCACTATCAGCAACTTTACGACTACCAACAAAAAAAGAAAGATTTTTTTGTTTTTTGTTTTTCAACACGCACTCAAAGTCTTCCTTCTAATACTTCAACTACTTTACATTATAGTTAGTCATTGATTAAAAGTAACAAAAGAAACTAAAGTTTTATTGCTAATGCTGACTATCATTCGAGTTTTTCTCATCGTCATTTATGTCTGTTCCTAACGCACCAAACGAAATTCCAAAAACAAAGAGATGAAACAGAAACCTATTTCTGAGAAGTTTGTATACCAGACGTACAACATCTGTATATGTGAATAAAGGCTATAAGCCTTTTGTAATTGCGGAAGCCTTTTGGCAGTAGTAGTAGTTGTCGGTCAATGTTATAGTCCTCAGATATACAGAAGGAAAACAGAAAAAGAATTGCAATTGTTTCCTAATATATCAGTTGGTGTGGTCATTGATTGCTAGCTGCTGTACTTTAAAAATAGTAGTGGTTTTTGTTTTCCTTATTTGGCTAAAAGGTATCTTTAAGTACATGTAGGCTACAGTTTTGATTGTATGCCACTACTCTACTTTGGCTGTAGTCATAATTTCCAACATAACACTCAATTTTCTCTTAAGTACTTGTGGTTATTACTAACAGTAACAACAGTGCACTTGAATAGCCACTAGAACCACTACAGACGGAGTGTATATTTGTGAGTGTGGGTGTGTGCATCGGTGTATGGGTGTTTATTCCAAACTGTGTATTTTATTTTTGACCAGCGTCGAAGTGGCGGGGAAGACAGCAACAACAGCTTTTGTACGCTGGAGTAGTCTCACAAATAATGAAGCTCAGCAGTAGCACGTTGTGTGGTTGCTGTTTTTGTTGCTACTGCCACTGTTGGTTAATGATGCTGTTAATGGTCTCAAGCGTTGTTCACGGTAAGTGATTTTTTCATACTTTTCTATATATCTGTTTTTCAAAAACTTTTCTTTTTTTTCCCAAAAAGTAAAGCAAAGTTACTTTTTGGAATGTTTTTATGTTTGATGTTTGAATTATTGATTAATATAATCTCAATTGAAGTTAATGGAAGAGTGTGTTAACAAGTTGTGAAATATTTTAATTATATGGAAAGTTATAAAAATCTACTTCAATTTTATTTCGGACTGAAATGCAGTAGGTGCAGGAGTAGTGGACCGCCATAGAAATTACACATCTAGGGCCAGAAATAACAATGATTTTTCTCTTAAATATTTTTTAAGTTAGAAATTTTGTTTGAAGATTTCTGATTGCTGCGAATGGAGGACGAAATGGTCAGAGAATGTGGGCTATCCTCACAAAAAAATGGTTTCCGGAAGTGCAAAGGCACATTCGATACAACTAACGAAGTTTTCAAATCGCACCTTTGGCTAAGAACCAGCTGGAATTACGTGCGACCGCAAAACTTTATGTTGAAAACGCATTTAATACTGTGAAATTGAATACGGTCATGTAAGGAATAAACGGTTTTCTGTATAATATGATATTGGAGTATCTGAGTGCAGGATTACCAGATTACAGTTGAAGTACCATAGGGCTCGCCCTTTGGAGCCCTTCTGTGGAACGGGTTTGGAAATTTATATGTTACACCGATCACATTGCACCTCCCAGTGTAGAAACGGTAATGACATATCATTATTTTTATACTACCAGTAATGACACCCTTCTGCATTATTTTAAAACATATTATAATGAGTTACTGATAATGACTTATTTTTTATCATTATTTCAAGTAGAAAATAATTTTCTAAATTTTTTTTTAAATTTTTTGAAATCTATTTTTAGACTCAATATTTTTTAAACACTGGTAAGAATATATGTAACCACATATTTTTTAATTTTTTGTATGTTGGCGAGTAAGCTTACTTGTGAGCAGCAGGTCAATTATGTTTTTATCCATTAAATATTACATGTCGATATAGCTCAGATGGTAGAGCTATTGACTGGTAATCTTTAGACCCAGGTTCGATTCCCGCACCAGCAAATTTTATTAAAAAAAAAATTCAATAAAAAATATTTTTTTTATACAATTTATTTTTTTGAAAATCTATTTTTAGACTCATTATTTTTGTCAGTACTGGTATGCACATAGGTAACGATATATTTTTTGATTTTTCGTATGCTGGTGTGTAACCATAACTCATTATTTTTCGCGATATCGGCATATAAAGGTAATAAGCAATGTAATAGTAAAAGTAACTAGTTACCATTACCAAGTATGTAGTTACATAACCACATATCTGGTAATGATTTTCTACACTGGGCTTTACCGGAGTTAGTCGAGATCCTTGCCGACGATAACCTCAAAAGGTGCCATCGATTTGTTAAGAACACTTGAATTGGAACTAGCTGCTTCAAAATCGCAGGCGATATTGACCGCCGGTCTCCAGCAAAAACAGACATTACCGATTAATTAAGCGAGTAAGTAGCACACAAAGGGTTTCACTACTCACCAGGCTATTTACTCGCAACATTACTTTTGTTCGCCATGTCCTAAAATCCATGGGTGGTCATTACAAAAAACGTGCGAATAACGAGTTACCCATAGTGAAATAATAAGTAGTTACTCACAGATATAGAATAAGTGGTTACTCAGAAGTTATGAAATAAGTGGTTACCCTACATTGTAAAAAAAAACTTTTTACCTTGGAAAATTTCCTATTTAGTTCAAAACAAATTTATAAATAAAATAATAATATAAAAAAGAGTTAATCGGTACTTATTTAATCAATTACCAGTAAGTGATTACTTTGCACGAACTTATAAGTACTTCTATAACTTATTATCAGTAAGTCATTATTTTGAATTTTAAAGTAATGCAAAAGGTAATGACCTATCATTACTTGGTAATCCGTATGGTAATGACCTGTCACTACCATGATTTTGCTGGGTCGTACAAAACGCTGGAGATAATAAACAGTATAGCTTGGTAGTTTTTAGGGCAAATCTTCGTTACCTGGGGGCACAAAAAATTACCCATTTTAAGGCATTAAGAACTGCAAGAACTTTAGCCCGGATAATTCCGAAAATCAGAGGCCCAAAGTAGTCGAACCCAAGGTTAATAAATATCGTAGTGTACTGAGAATAACCTTAAAGACGAAGGGTCATATGCAGAATGACTTTTTAAATTTATAAATGACTTATAAAACAAATTTTCTATACAAAATTTATTTTATAAACATGTTATAAAGTTTTCAAATTATTATGCATAAGCACTTAAGGCTGCAATGCATAACATTTTTTTTAATTTTGCGTTAAGGAATAAATTTTCTAAAGTATTCTTTTTCCTTATTAAAAGTTTATTAAAAAATTGTTTGCATAATCGCTAAATAACAGTTTGTTAATTTCTTCGGTTTATTCTAGCAACACCCTAATTGAATGTGTCTCCACTATCAAATAGTTAGTGATTCATAAAGTTAGTAAACGATTGACTCGTTAATCGTAGATGACTAATGTTGTTTTGAAGATTTTACCAATAAAAATAATTTATAATAAATCAAAACTTGATAAAAAAAAACCAATTTTTACACATATTTTGGTTATACAATAGTGTAAAATAATATTTAAAGACAGTTAATACTACGAATACTGAAAGTATTCGAATGACGAATATGTTTTGATTATATCAACATCACTATTTTGTTCAGTTTATATTTTATTTCATTGAGAAAATTTAATGAAAAAGTAAATTTAATGAAAAAAGGTTTAAATGGTGCAATTGTAGCAGGTTTTTTTATTTTGTTGGCTACACAATGTTAGATTCTACATATTCTTGGGTGGATGACTCTTGAAAATTAAATAAATAAATGAAAACTGAATATTTTTGGTTTCAACAGAGATTTTTATTTTCCAAACTTTATGAAACGCTTATTTTAGGCATGACCCTACTTTAACAGAATGTTAAATTGTTCTTTATTAAACGAATTATGCATACTGTTTTTGCCAAATTAGCTTAAAAACGTTTAATCAAACTGTTTAGGAACTTTATGCATTCGGCTGTAAAGCTATAACCACAATTGACTTACCTTATGTTAATTTTCCGATAACAGCAACAAAATTTGACTTAAGTTTGGCAGAAAACAAACGACAGCCACATTTTGCTTAAACGAATTCGCTGTTTTTCGCATATTTCTAAAAATTTTTGAGAATTTTTTAATATTTTTTTTAATTATTATTTTTTTATTTACAATCTATCCGAGGATAACAAGCACATTTGTTAAATATAAGGTACATCACAGAGGCTATGTAATGTACAATGAAAAGTCTGTAAGTTAACAAATAGGTGGCGCTACTAATGAAAAATCCATATAATTTTTTGGAACAATCAACCATCTACCAACCTTCAGATGACATCAGTCAAAATTTAATGACAATTCTATCATAAGTGAGCACTAAATTCGGTTGTCAGCACACCCGGAAAATAGATTCGGCTGTGACAACAGAAAACAAATTGAGACACTACTAATTTGGCTGTGTCAACGGTATTTCAGTTGTATAAAGAATAATTCGGTAGTCGCAACCGAAAAATTCATTTGACGCAACTAAACTATTCGATTGGCAACAAATTGAGTTGTCAATACCGAATCTGTTTTCTGGGTGCACGAACCAGTTTTCTCTGTGCATCGCTAAATCTACTCAGAAAGTAATATTAATACGTATATCCCCCCATTACTTTTGGTAGTTACAAATCTCAGCATAAACATAATATAGCCTGTTCCACAGAGTGCTGAAGCGAATAATTGAATCTTATCCATAACAAGAGTTTTTAATATTAATTTAAAAAAAAAATATACAAACACTTCTGTAAGAATTAAATATAACATTCTATTTTAAATTCCGACAACACTTTGTTTCACAGGCAAATAAATAAAATAAACATAAGAAAATTATTTTATATACAATATCCTAATCAAATTTGTCACTTTTTCAATTTTCCCACCAACACATTCACAGTTACCGACAACACTCTGCCAACCAACACAACAAGCCAAATTGTCAACCATTATTACGGTTAATGGTACGATAGTATTTGCTTCTCATATTCTCATTTATTATTTCTACCAAAGTTAAGATGAAGAAATATAAAATTAAATTAAATAAAAAAATAATTTTATTTTAAGAGCAACAGTTTGTTTTTTGCCTAAAGCCACGATGCAATGAAACAACATAAAATGGAAATTGTATTTATATTTATATCTTGAAAAATAAGAAATTTCTAGGTAGGTAATAACAGCACTCACAGGCGAATGTTTTCCATGCGAAGTTAAAGAAGTGAAGAAGCGGAAAAAAATTAATACGAAAGCTTAACAGTTTCGTAGAAAGGGGATTTTCACTCAACACTGATTTAATTTGAAAGCACTTTGTAGCATAAAATTTAAATTGCTAAAATAAAGCTTATACACACACATACACACATATATGAGGCTTTTCATACCAACTGGACATTAGATCGTACACTCACAATATACATACTAGAGTTCGTCACAAAAATTTGATTTTCGGATATCATCACTTTTTTTAAAGTTTTTGCATAGAAAAAACGGATGGCGTTTTTTTTATTTTTTATGTCAACTCCTTCCACTGGCACAATTCGGCCAAAAACGCTAATTTTAAGACCCTTTTCCTCCAGAGCAAAAACAGCTGCATTTATAGGAAATCTGATTTTACCATTCGATTCTACAACAAAATTTAATACACAAAACTTTTTTTTGCATTTTCAAAATACACCAGATAGCCATTAGAGTGGTTCGAAAATTCGCTTTTTTCAAAAACTATTAAAAAGTAAATTTTTTATTACACACAATGAAAATGTATTTCCGGCGGAGTACATGGGTACAAAAATTTTGGATATACCGTGAACCGTTAGAAAGCTATTAGCTAATCAAATTTGGATTTTTTTTAATTCAATGAAAAAGTATTTGAGCTAATTAAAATGCAGCTTCCAATACTCGCTGCCGCATTATAAATTTATTTTTTAGTAATGACAAAATAATTTGTAAGTTTTGTTATGTTTGTTACAAAGATTTTTTTTACTAAACATATTTGATTACTAAATAACTTTTTAACGGGACGCGGTATATCAAAAATTTTTGTTCCAATATTCTCAGCAGGGAATATATTTTTATTGTGTGTAATAAAAAAGTAACTTTTTTTAAATTTTTGAAAAAACGTGGATTTTTGCCGTTTTTGCTCTGCAGAAAATGGGTCTCCAAATCAGCGTTTTTGGCCGACTTGCGCCAGTGGAAGGAGTTGAAATAAAAAAGAACAAAAAACGCCATTCTGTTTTTCTATGCAAAAACTTTAATAAAAGTGAGGATATCCGAAAATCAAATAAATTTTTTTTTTGACGAACCCTAAACCGATTGAGGTTTATTTGAATAGTAATAAGTAAAGTTTGTTTTCAATTGAAGACTCAATTAAAATACATGGAAACATATTGTTTAACTTTTTTTATAAATCAATGAAAAAAAATACATATCGTCTGTAGGAGTTGATATTTTCAGTCAAATGTTCTATTTTTAGTTTTCTATTTTTAGAAAAAATAATTTAAATAATTTCGTTGTTTTCTGTTTTAAAACAAAAAAGTCAAATATTTTCGGTTTTCTTTTTTGTTAAAATAGTTTGTTACAAAATTATTTCAATTCAAATTATAAGAAATTCTTTACTCATACCCAGTGTAGAAAATCATTACCAGATATGTGGTTATGTAACTACATACTTGGTAACTACTTGGTAACTACTTACTTTTGTTATTACATTTCTTATTACCTTTATATGGCGATGTCGCGAAAAATAATGAGTTGTCGTTACACACCAGCATACGAAAAATCAAAAAATATATCGTTACATATGTGCTTACCAGTACTGACAAAAATAATGAGTCTAAAAATAGATTTTCAAAAAAATTAATTATATAAAAAAAAATACTTTTTATTGTATTTTTTTTTTAAATAAAATTTGCTCGTGCGGGAATCGAACCTGTGTCTACAGATTGCCAGTCAACAGCTCTACCATCTGAGCTATATCGACATGTAATATTTAATAGATAAAAACATAATTGACCTGCTGCACACAAGTAAGCTTACTCGCCAACATACAAAAAATCAAAAAATATGTGGTTACATATATCCTTACCAGTGTTTAAAAAATATTGAGTCTAAAAATAGTATTAAAAAAATTTTCAAAAAAATTAAAAAATTATTTTCTATTTGAAATAATGATAAAAATAAGTAATTATCAGTAACTCATTATTATATGCTTTAAAATAATGCAGAAGGTAAGTGGGTGTCATTACTGGTAGTCCAAAAAATAATGATATGTCATTACCGCTTCTACACTGGGTACACACAAACATAGCCAAAAAAAATATGAACGTGTGTGTTGTGTGTAGTGTTTGGAAAATTCAAACAAAAAAAAAAACTTTCAAATATGAAAAACAAACCACAAAATCGGTTTTTTTCTAACTTGTTGTCGGTTAAAAATTGAAGATTGTTTTAACGCACTTTTCGATTGTTTTTATTTCTTTTATAGATTATTTAAACAATGTTTGAAAATAGATAGAGAAATACTTTGAATATATTGAAAAAATTAGTAGACCTTTTTTTTAAATTGTGTTTGCAATTAATTTATATGTATTTTATGTTCTTTTTAACGATAAAACATGGTGAGTATATCAATGGCAAACTTACTATATTTGTTGTCCTGTATGATACGAAAAAAAAAAAAATTTAAGCAACCTGTAGTATAATAGATAACTCAATTTGTATAAAAATCGTTCACAAATGTATTTTTATCGGTCCTGAAAGCTTCAACATATTATATTCGTTATAGTAGTATTAATTCTAATTGTCTGAAAAATGACGTTAGCAAAAAAAAAAAACTCCATCAAAAGTGTTATCGTTTTCGCAAATATTTTTTTGAAAATATTTATATTTCATTTCCTATACAAAATTCTACTGACGTTGTCAGTAATTCCCAAATTTCATTAAATTAAAATAAATAAATATTAAAACCACATGCTATGGTAGTCAATATTTTACCGTGCCTACTTCGCCCACTTTTTTAGATAAATGTAAGAAATGGTTACATTTCTTATTTGCATCATAGAGGAGACTAAAAACTGTAGCACATACGATATACTTTCTCTGGTGCGGGGCTGTTGACATGTAAAACCTCATATATTAGGGTGGCAGCTGTTTAGTGAAATGTTATGGTTCGAGATGTGCATATAATTATTTTTTCTAGTTGATCTCAAAAGTATATTGTGAAAATTTGAGCCGTATCGGAGAAATTTGTCATGCGGTAAGCCGCGATCGAAATTTCAGATTTCGAACCTATCGAAAAAAGTTGTTTTCGAATTTATGTTATCACTCAGTATTTAAAATTGATTTCGGCATAATGCAGATTGATACGAAATTCTTCTTTAAATCAAATGAAGAGTTTTCCCAATAAAAATTGCATCATCCTCGTATAACGCAAATACTTCATTCAACAAAAATGTAGCGTTGCAGAAAACCCATATTATACTAATCTTATTATAAAAAAAAACAAATAATGCCGAGGTTATAAAAGGGAAGGTATAACGAAGGTTTAAGAAACCGCTTTACAACGAAACCACATTGTTTGAAACCGCGTGATACAAAGTATATAATTTAAGAGGTCTCAAAAAACCTTTATGCGATTTAAGTTTCATGTTCGTGTCCAGCATGCTGTTGGGGTATTCTATAATCATGTAGGAAGTTTCAAAATCAAAAAAAGCACATTTATATTTAGAATTGGATTAGTCACATGTTGTCAAATATACCTAGTAGCATGTAAGAACATTTACCTGGGTATATATTTGATATTATGTGACTCACCCTGTTCTTAGTATGGATTTTGATGATAAAGCTTCTCACGCAACTATATAAAACCACCGCTAAAATTTCAATCGTAATTTTTAGTTGGTTCAGCTTGTCCTATGTGTCTCAAAATTTCATTATATACTTTGAGAATAAAAGTAAAAATTTTTTAACCAAATAGCTGTCACCCTAACATATATAAACTTTCAAACAAATTTGTATATTTTAATAACGTTGTTCTTTACACTGATACTTTTTCCTTCCTGTCGTCCGACGAAATATATGAATTTTAAATTAAATTATTTAATTAGTACCAATACAAGGGAAGCAAATAAAATAATTTTATTTTCTTTGAAATATTTTCTTTCTGTAAACGAAATATACTTATATAAAAGTATATCTATTTTTATATAATTATTCTAAATTTACTAAATTTACATGAGGAAAAAATTCGGTTAAAATTGTATAAAACTATATTCTATTCCATCAGATTAGATCCAATTGTATCAAAGTAGAGCTAATATGATCTAATACGATCTAGTTTGATATAATAAGGTGTTCTCATTTTTCGGATACCATTATACCAAAACTCATTTAATTTTTTTACTAGGGCGCCCATTTTTTCGATGAAATTAATCACATCCTACTTGTGACTCACTGAAAAGTCACAACTTTCCATAAAAACAACACTGATAACAAAAAAACTTCAAATTTTATTTGTCAATATTATGATTGTACCCATAGCAGGTCTTTACTGTTTTGAAGTTTTCATACAAAAATTTTAATTGATATTATTTATTGTAACTTTGCAACAACAAACCCAAGTGGAATATAGTCACAATCATGGTTGTGACAAATTAATTTTCAATAAACATTATTTTTTAATAAATCGTTATTGTTCAATAATCTTAATATTTTCGTTACCATTTCTCTATATAATGGAAATTTTATAAAATGTGTTCATTACTTATCATTTTTTTGCCTAATGGAAATTAAAAAGTAATGGTAATGACTAAGAGTCGGATACTTTTCGAAGGAATAGACACAATATATGACTAGCAAAAACAGGACGAATAGCAAAAACACGGCGAATACCAAATACTTAGTAAGGCCTACGCACGAAATGACTAGTGCATAAATTTTCACTTGTAAATTATTACAATACTTAAGTAAACAAAAATATTTTTTAATCACGCTAAAAAAATATATTTAATTCTCGGAAGTGGTGTTTGTCAAGCAAGTAAATCATTGAAAATACCGTTAAAGCTACAATGGGTGGGCCAGATAAATTTAAAACTTTTGATATACTTATTTACACTGTGCTAGTTGAAAAATCCATCAAGCGGGGCACCCGGTGGGTAAACCTCATTCAATTAACGATCTTGATTAATTTCTCTATGAACAGGAACACTAGTGATTGAGTTATCATAACATTGAGTTGTCAACATTTTTTCGATACTTTTCGAGTGAACAGCAAACTCTATTTCAGCAATTGAATTATTTATTTTATTTTTATTTATTTATTTCAATAATTGGTACAAATAAGACTTAGAGTCTCTTAAAGCACCTCAAACATTTTAAGTCACAGTGATTAAATGCTTAAATAAGATACATAAAATCTTAAAAATAGACAGTAATAATAACAACAAACCTAAAAAAAAAAAAAAAAAACAGAACAACATAAACGATTAATCTTTGAACAAATTCATAATTGCCATTTTAAAAAACAATACACGGGGTTCGGATTTAATTTGATTAGGTAAAGAGTTCCACAATTTCACAGCACTAACAAAGAACAATCTTGAGGATGATAAGTAATTATAAGCAGGCGTAATAATATTGCTTGTTCGACTTGATCTGGACATATTAATTTTCCGGTACAAATAATCAGGTTCCTTCGTATATATAATTTTGTGTAAAAATACTAAATTTCGAATGTTTAGATATGAAGTTAGATTACATCCCAAGATTTGAAGGGAGTATTGAGATATTCTATCATATTTTCTCTTGTTGAATACAAATCTAGCACAATTATTAATAACCATTTGTAATTTAGTATTAGATGTGGCATCGAGGTTTCCAAAAACAATTGCTCCATAAGTCAAAATTGGTATAAGTAACGTTTTCACCAATTTGAGCTTAGTGTGACTCGGAACAAACGCTGATGCATACCAGAGTTTCCGTAGAGCACAATACATTTTAGTAATTGTATAATTAATATGATCCTTGCAATTAAGCTCAGAATTAATTAAAAATCCAAGATTTTTTACCACTCTCACATATTCAACTACCTCATTCTGCATGGTGATAATTGGCAATATTTCAGAAGAGCAACTGCCAATTAATAGGGCTTGAGTTTTCGAAGCATTAATTAACAGATTATTTTCCAACGACCAACGGCAAATTTCGTGCAAGTCCTCATTAAGTCGGCAACCCAAATCTTCCATAAGTCCAGGAGGGCGCGAAAGATATATTTGGGCGTCGTCTGCATATAAGTGAATATTAGAGCTTTTACAGCAGTGTACTATATCATTAATAAAAATACTAAACAGAATAGGACCAAGAATTGAACCTTGAGGTACTCCTGAAAAAACAGGTTTCATAGTTGAGAAAGACTCCCTACAACTAACCCTTTGTGACCGACCTGACAGATACGATCTGATAAGATTAGAGGCAAAATTACTGAAACCGAAATACTTAATCAGTTTTATCAATAATACATCATGATTAACGGTATGAAATGCTTTAGAAAAGTCTATAAGAACCATGATAGTGAGATGGCCTCGATCAAAAGATGGACGAATGTCCTCTAGGACTTTAAGTAAGGCAGTACTGCAGCTTCTCCCTGCTCTGTAACCAGATTGATTTTCAGTAAGAAGGTTATTGCTTGCCAGATGTTTGATAATTTGTTTCGAAATTAAACGCTCAAATGATTTGGAAATACTTGATAAAATACTGATTGGCCGGTAGTCTTCAGGTAAAGTAGGTTGATTCTTTTTACCAACAGGGATGATATTTGCAATCTTCCAAGATTCTGGAAATTGTGACGTCGTTATTATGTGGTTAAAGATATGGGTTAAGGCAGGCAACACAAAGGGTAAAATAAGTTTAATAAATTTAATATTTATACCATCGTATCCAACAGCATTTGATTTCATTGAAGAAATAGCTTTTCCAACATCCTCGACAGTAAATGGTTCAAAATACAGTAAATTACCCTGATACAGCAGACTGGTATTCTCTTTAAATGAATTTGCATTACTACTAACTGTAGATTTCAGGAAAAAGTCATTCATGATTTCAGGGCAAATATCGCATTCAGTTTTCTTTTTTCTAACACCAATTTGGTCAAGATTTTTCCATAGCTCACTAGCTGGAATATTCGCATTCAATTTACTCTGATAGTATAATTTTTTCATGTTGTTAGTAACAACATGTACTTTGTTCCTAGCCACACGATAATTTTCCCAGTTGTTGTCGTTTTGCCTTAATCTCCACATCGCATAAAGTCTGTCACGCCGTTTGATAGCTGATTTAACCTCATTATTAAACCATGGCTGTTTATGATTATTGATTTTAATTTTACGCAAAGGAACGTGTTTTTCATATAGTAACAATACGTTACTAACGAAGAAATTAAGTTTGTCATTACTATTTTCGAAAAACCAGCAGTTATTCCACAGAGTATTCGCAGCATCTTGACTAAGTTGTGGATTATTAATATTTTTAAAATCGCGGATAAAAATATGAGAATCAGTTTTATCGTAAAACATATTTATGTCACAAGCAAAAAACAGAAAATCATGGTCAGAAATTCCGGCAAGAGAAAATTGATCAAAATGAACGGTAGTTGAGACGACAGAGGAACACATCAGATCAAGCAAAGCTGGTTTATCGTTGGGCGCAAAGCGAGTATGCCAACAGTTAATAACATTTAGTCCACAGGAACTTATACCATCTAAAAGGTTTTGTGATCTGACATTGTCGTATGATAAGTCAATATTAAAATCACCGCATAATATAATGTTTTCATAGTGTACAATAAAATTATTTAACTTCTCAAAAAGATCAGTAAGCGGATTCAGTTTATGAGGATTGTAAACACACATCACACAACATTTGGTATTATTAGACCCCTCAAATTCGACTGCAAGATACTCAACAACATTTTTGACATCCGATTTTAGGAGAATCTTAGCTTTCAATCCTTTTTTGTAATATATTGCGATGCCACCACCCCTAGATCCTGACTTTCTGTCGTGACGTATAAGTTTAAAATTTAAAAGATTATACATAGCATCACTAATATCAGGATTAAACCATGTTTCAGTGACACATATTACATCAATACAGCAGTTAGATAAAATGTATTTCAAATAGTCAATTTTCGAGCTATTAAGGCTTCTAGAATTCATATGGCAAATCTGAAAGCCTTTGTGAGTATTACTAACAATCCCCAGAATTGTTCTTAAATTGTGAGTAGCACTGTTCGAATTAACTGTCATAATTAGAGATAAAGACATGTTTAAATAGTACCGCGATTGTTAATAAAAATGGCAGAAAAAAATATTTATAATAAAAACTAAAATAACTATCTAATGTTAATTTAAAAAATGCAAAACAAGCGTAAAAGATAAACTTAAATAAAATGGATATAAAGACAAACATGATAATATAATATTTCATTTAGGGTGCAATCAAAGCATCAACACTCGTCGTATCGGTGACATGAATTGCTTCATTATTTTTCGCCACTCGAACAAAAACTTTCCCACGAATTGAAAAGGAAGATGTAAGTTTGCCATCACGTTTCAGCTGAGAACAATAAAACATTAACTCTCTGTTGCTATCCGTAAGACATTCGTGGACATATATGTTTGCGTCAGACTTGCGACCAATATCCGCATTATGTAATGACCTTTTGTTGGTTTTACAGAACCCAGAAATGGACCGAAATAGTTGATTTCTGTCATGCGGTGAATTAAGTTTAACCAAAATTGAACTAGATTTATTATTTCTAGATTTCAACCTAAACGACTCTTTAACTTGTGGTGGTCTTAATTTTATAGTATGACAGATTTTTGAGAAAGTGTCGAGGATGTTTTCATTTTCAATTTCGGTAATACCAGTAATAATTAAATCAGAAGCCACAAAATTATTTTGTAGTGTTTCATATTTGGCTTTCACTGTAGATAATTCATTGTTTACTTTATCAACACTTTCTCGTTGAGCACATTCAACTATTGTTACTCGTTTCTCTATCTCTGTCAATGATGTTTTCAAATTAGACAACTCACCAAACAATACATCAATGCGCTCCATTATCTTAATCTCACTTGCCTTGAGTGTGTTAGTGAGAGATTCAACTATAAGCTCCTTTTGAATATTTAACTTCTCATCTAATAACTGTAGCCAATCTGTTGGAGAAGGGGACTCGGTACGTTGCATTTTTGATTGTGGAGAAGAGGAGGGTGAAATTTGTTTGCGCACATTCTTTCCTTTGCCTACCATTGTGAAGATAATGGTGATGATGATGATGTAAATATCTAATCAAGTTCTTGTTGTGACAAAAAACTATTGCAAAATAATTTTAGCAGAAAACTAATAAAAACAATACTTGATATTGTTTATGTTTTAAAGCTCCGTCAATAGATATATGTTGGTGCAATTGTGTAGAAAACGATTTTGTAAATTTAAATTTAACTTTAAAGCCGCGATGCAATGAAGAGCACAACAAAACACGTCTACTCTTTACAAAACATTTATTTAAATTAAATTAAAGGTATTTTAATCCTCTATCGATCCCCTTAAACAAGTTTTTTCCACAAAAACATATGCAAAAAATCCAAAAAAAAAATTTAAAAAAGTTTGGTTAAGTGTATTGATAGAGGATTAAAATACTTTTAATTTAATATACTATATAAAATAAATGCAGTATTTTATGATAAAAATAGTCCACCTGTCTTTTAAAAGAGATTAAAAAAAAAATATTTAAAATTTTTGACAATATAGCGTTTAACAAGGAAGAACTAGTTGTAATGTAAAAAAAGATCGAGTGGAATATTGTACAAAATAAGGAAGATCAAATGAAATTAAAATGCCAATTTTTGGAAATTAAATTGATTATTACACATAAATATGTGTCTGTTGTTTTGTGTTTTACTTTGATAAAAAGTTTTTAATTTTTTTTTAAACATCCCAGGAAAATTTTCTGTTCTAAATAATCGGTTGTAGAATAGCTACTTTTCATTCACAACCCCTTCTACTGTCGATTCTAACACCGATTCTTTTTGTTTGAAATTATCCCAAAAGCAACCTAGTTCTGGAACTAATTCTACGTCACCCACACCTTCCATGGAATCGGTTGCAGTGGAACCAGTTGTAGAATTAGAGTTTGCTAAACACCGGAAAATTTGAAAACCGCGGTTTCGGTTTTTAAAAATTATAAAAACCGAGGTTTCGGTTATTTTTCGGTTTTCTTGTGACATTAATAAAATCGTTTTAAAATAATTAAATATGTATTGTATAATTAAATATATAAGTATTTGTACACATTCAAGATATTTATTAAAATTCGTTTGAATTTCTCACTCGAATAAACGTAATAACGCCGCTTCGAGACATTTGTGGGAGAATAAAAAAACGCGCAAAAAAATGGAACTGAAACTATATTTGCAAGAGTTTAAATTTAAATTTTAGCAATTTCTTTAAAACAATATAAACGTAAAATTCACAAATTTCTGGAACTACGAAATAGGACTTTTTGAAAAATACGCAGTGAAAATCTGAACTGAATATATAAAACTCCACATCTCTTAAACCACGTGACATTTTGGTGAATTTTATAAAATTATAAACCTCAGTTTATGTGTTCCGTAATAACAAAAACAAAAAATTATTTAAATTAATATGAATGGGGGAAAAGTTTTTAGTCGATCTGTTATTTAAAGTAAATGAATGTTATTTTAGTTTGACTCAAGATCATAAATTAATATCACTTTCTGTTTAAATTATTTTTCAAATCAAAGAAAGATGATACAATTTTTACAAGTAAATTACAAAGAATAAAAATTATTGAAAAAATTCGATAAGACCAGCAAGGCAGAATGCGCATTTTCGGCTTTCGCTACAAAGCCATCATCAGTGCCTTTCGCCTTTGAGTGGGTTAATATTCGATAGTCGTCTACTTATATGACTGTTGAAAGCAAATCGAGTTTGTTATCAACAACTCAACTTAGACTAACATCAACGAAATCTAACAATGCTATTTTTATCCTTTTGTTATTATTAATAAAAATAATTTAAACAGAAAGTGATATTAATTTATGATCTTGAGTCAAACTAAAATAACATTCATTTAATTTAAATTAATATTTAATGGAGAAAATGCTCATTACAATTCAATACGAAATTTCGTAAAATAAAAGGTGAGCTTTTCGAAATTCAATAATATCCTGGCCAACGTTTTTCTGAGAGCTCAGAAATTTTGACTCGTAAAGGACTCTAAAATATGATAATTTTAAGAGTTCTAAAATTTTGGAGTCATAATTCTATTCAAAATTTTTTCAATGCTCAATGGTGTGGTTGGCTACCGATTGTAAAAAATTTTCCTGGGATATATTTACTGTAATAAAGATATTTACACCAGAATTGCAATAACAAAAATGTGATGAGATGGTGGAATTCTGACCTTAGATTCGATCTCAGAGTGCCAACGAATGTTTAAAAAGTAAACTCGTGACTTGTGGTCTTGAGCTTTGTCAAATTTCTAATAAATGTTTTTTGACCAAATTTAAAAATTTAACATTTCTAAGAAAATAGTAAGAGAATATTTTACTAAAATAAGAATATTTTTCGATCTCATGGGTATCCCACTCTAAATTTTTAATATGATATACAAAATATCATACTTTTTTGTTAAGAAAAAAGATAATAAAAACTATGAAAATATCGAAAATCAAATTTCATTCACAAAAATCTTAAATTTGACATATTTTATAAATTATTATACTTTTTTAAATTCTGTTATTGTCAATATTTTTCTTATTTTTTCTCGTAATTTAGAGATTTTTTAATTTGATTTTTGCGAAAATTTCTTTATATTCGTATGTGTGGCATTATACCGTTATTTATATACTTGTTTTATCCGATGTCCGCACTTAAAATAATACGTCAGTAGAAAACTCTGTCAACCCGGTTTCAAATCGATTTGGCTAATTTTTAACAAATTTTTAGTTGAAACACTGATTTAGGCAAATATTCTAGTTATCTTCATTTAACACAATACTAAAAATCCTCAGTACTTTAACTAATTTTGATTGTTAATTTTCAAAACTACCCATTCAGAAAAATACAAACGGGAAAGCGGTGGCAAATTACTTTAAAAGGTGGTATAAGTACTGGCAAAAAGTGCTTTACCATTCCCAAAATGATAAAATCATTGGACAAAAGGACCGGCTTTTCAAAAAGCGCCGGAAAAGCATTGGAGGAGCAAAATATTTGAATGTTGGCAAAACGCTGGCAAAACCAATAAATAGGTGGTCTGGAAATATATTTTCCAAAATAATATTTTAAAAAAGTTTATATGTATTTTTTTGGTCCTGCGCTGATTTGAACCCAGGCCGTCAGATTGGCAGACGATTGCTCTACCCACTGAGCTAACGATACATAATATACTTGGTGGCTAAACACATAAATGAGTGATAACAGCTGGACAACTACTGGCTGTGCCAAAATGCTAGTACTGGCAAACAATTTTTTTTTTGTCTTGAAGAAGCTTTTCCACAAACAAAAAAAAGATTTTATAAAACAAAAAAAAATTTAAAATTAAAAAAAATCAAAAACAAATACTGGCAAAACGCTTCTTACAAACGCTGGCAAAGAGTCCCAAATTTCGCCAGTCATTTATTTTTAACACCGTGGTTACCCAGTGGTATGCCAGTGCTTGATTTTTGTACCACTGGCGATTTCTGACTGGGTATTTATAACTAATTTTTAAGAACACATTCGTTAAAACTTACAAAATTCATTATTAAAATATATTATTTTCATGTTACTGTTATTACCCGGTAGATAGCGCCACCAATGTGTCCGAAGTTTTAAAGATGACGCTATTTCTTTCTATCCCAATTTTTTTAAATGGCCCATATCTCGAAAACTAAGAGAGATAGAGCAAAATTGATGAAAATTTCGACGGTACCCCAGCGAAGGGGGTTATCTCTATCAAAAAATTTACCATGGCGGGGCCTTGGACCTTCGGAAATTTTTAATAAAAATTTTTCACTTCATAAAATGGCCCACATCTCGAAAAGAATCAGATGAAAAATTTGGTCCAGAGCATCGTGCAAAATGTACGAAATTTGCAAAATTCCAAACTATATCCACTCAGCGATTATTTCCTTGTCAAAGAAAAGTTTTGGTATCCATGTTGCCCTATTTAGAACATATTGTTTCCACCATATTGAATTTCTGATAAAACGCGAAAAATCGCGAACTTCAAAAAAATCTGAAACACGTGTTCACTTAAATCGTCTATAAATTATGATATGTAAGTTTGACATTTCAATCACAAATATCTCTGTACAAAAGAGTCAAAAATTTGTTTTTTTATAGAATATCCTTGAAAATAGGACATGTCAGGATATGCTTGAACATGTTATATATACCGCTGGACGCGCCTCTAAAAAATCTTTCATATGATACCCATATTGAGTATGTTGTCTACAGCTAAAATGCAAATTTCTTACAAAAACTAAAAAAAATACCTTTTTTAAAAATGGTACAGCTCGTGAGATCTCGTTGCTAGATCCGAAATATTTTGGGAATCATCATAAAACAAACCAAGGATTATTTTGAGGTGGACACTTTTTTTTAACTTTTTTTCTGTCCATATAAGGTGGATCGCTCTAATATCCATGATATTAATTATTACGACTCCAGCACAAACTCAATATACCCTATCCATACAGAGATGTAGGGCATAATTATTATGCATTCATAACTGTGTTTATTATTCCCAGTTACACACCAGTGCTTACACAAATTTATTCATGTTTTATTTATATCATATACAGACATATAAATTTCATAAATGCGCATTACCGTGTCCCGAATTTTAAATCGCGTTAGCTAATAGCACTCAATCGATGCGCAATTTTAAGCTAATTACGAGAAAAATATTTGGAAGATACTTATAAACCTTTACAAGCGTTTGAAATTTGACATCTATAAAATCGGTATCAATCGTTTTGTAAAAAATAAGAGAAAAATTCCAAAGTTTTTTACGCTCAATGAAGAAGTTTCATTAAAATAAGATCAACAAAATATATGAAGCAAATTTGCGAAATATTGCGACACTCTAATACGCATGTATATAAGCAAACAATTCTTTAAATAAATATACAATTTTAAATATGGCATAAAAAAAAGAAAACGACATGTAAAATCTAGCCACACCTATAACTCTTTCAAAAACGAATTAGGTGATAATTTGAAAAATAATTCTATTTCAAAAATCGCATACAAAAACAATTTATCGGTGTGCATGGAAACCTCCAAAAAAGTAGGGAAATTTTCTAACATCCCATTTTGACCACGTAGTCCAAGGGATAGCTGTATAACAGTTATACTTAAGGAAAGTCTTTAAGCACATTTTCAGTGATACTTTAAAATACGAAAGATGAGTTGATAAATATTTACATAAAAATGAAACGAAGTATATTTACATTAGGGTGATACAAAATCGTACAGGGAAACAGGCCCTATTTCAATTTTTGCAACTTAAAACTGGTTTGTGGTAAATAGAATACGGCAGCATCTATCACATTTTAGCGAAATCTGATCACGTTTAGAGGTAACTATGTAGATTTACATATAAATTAACACAAAAAATTTAAATCAATTTTGTTATCACTTAAGATTATGTTCTTCTAGATTTCTCAATAAATTCTGAATCACAATTTTATGTACTTTAGGAATATGAAATAAAATCTATTAAATTTTTGTTTGTTTTATATGTATATAAGTTGTTATCATTTCGAGAAAAAAAATATTATAATTTTTAAAATTATAAATGTTTTAATATATAAATTTAATTATATATCTTAAATATATAATTCAAAATTAATTAGAACATTATTGCCGGAAGGATAACGTTATCCTGGCAATTTTTCCTTAAATATGGCTTTGTTGCCTTTTGGTTAACAAATTTTAAGATATTTGTCAAATATTTTAATTTAAATTTTTATTAAAAACTAGACTTCATGTCGATAACGGTTTTTCCATAAGCTAAAGCTAAACTGCAAAAAATATTTCTATTGGAAATACTTTAATCAGCGATATCGCGAAAATTTAGACTTCATAATTATCGCCAAATTTTTAATAGATTTGATGTATCGCATTCCATGATATTAAATTTGATGTTTTTTATATTTGCAAATTTTACATTTTTGCTCACCATTAGCCGTGGCTTTACAGCCATATAGGGGCCTTAATATGAAAAGTTTTTTAAATTTTTTTTTTCTATTGCATAAATTTCTAAAAGTTTGTAACATTGATGTGGTCTTGATGAGCTGGAAATTCGAACGTCGTGTAATTTGAAACACCCTAATTTACATGTACGAGTATATATTTTTTGCCGAAATAACCATTGAATCGGTGAGTGAACACTATAATTTTAATGCATAAATTTCCAATTGGATTAAAAATATTTTTTCCTATAGCGAGTATTTTTCTGGGGCGTTGTATGTAACAAAATTAAGTTCGCCATTGAGAGTTAATTAAACTTATATAAAATAAGTGAAGAAATCAAATTTAAGTTTTACTTATTTTTATTTTTCCAGGCGTCTACGAATTTTTATTTATACAAATAAACAAACGGGGTATTAAGATTCTGGCAAAAAAGAAACAACTTGTAGATGTCTATCAATACATAACGAAAGATAATAAGGATATTAATGCTATTAAACTGCACATTATCGTCATATAAAAATAAAACTTATTTACTTTTCTACTTAGTGTAGCAGGCAACGCCCTTGCATTGTGTGTTGCTGATGATCAGATGTTGATAATTCTTAACACGTTGTATGTTGTTAATGCAAAACAATATAAACAAATCCAATTTTTATATACAACTTAATGTGTTGTTGGCAAGAGTATGTGAGCTACTCTTTATAATAAAACTAATGTCCCATGTTGGTTATTGTTACAAAGCAGTACACAAAATTCTATTGTGTATTCTAAAGCGAGAAAAAAAGAGAAGAAGTCGGGCATTATAAGTTTGTGATACCCTACATCAGTCTGGGAGACAATCAACTAATGCTTAGATTTGAAATTAAAATGGATTGAAATGGGCTTGTGGCAAAATTTGGCCATAAATTGGCAACAAATTGTGATATTGGTAACTACTTATTTTTTAACCACTAATAAGCCACTTATTTTTTAACTGCTTATCAGCACACGAATAACTACTTATTTTGGTAACTACTTATTTTATACATTTTTATAATGCATCAAGTAAGTGGGTGCACAAATTTTGTGCGTTGTTTTATGCAACAAATATAAAAAACCACTTACAACAACGACCTTCTCGAATAAAATTAATCGGAATTATATGTAGTATACTCTATTTCAACTGATTCTTATTTAGATATTAGTAATGATCACTCATTACTTAGATTTTGCTAGGTTTATAGGGGCACTAGTTCTAAACGTGTACTCCTTCTCACCAAAATCCATCGACCAATATCAGTCAGTTTACTAAATTTCATTTAAATATATTTACATTTACGCGAGCGAACAATCATTAGATCCAATTTTACTGGAAGCAATAAGCTTCGTCCTCAGGTCGATATAAGTCGATGTGTAAAATGTTGTCGATATAGATTAATATTTGCGACCCTCAGCGCGCGAACAAAAACACATAGACATATGGGCAGATGTACGGATAGACGGAAGCACATCGCTAAATTGACTCAGAAAGTTATTCTGAGTCGATCGGTGTTTTAAAAAGTGAGTCTAGATCGAATGTTTTTTGTTGTTACAAACAGCAACACAAACTCCATTTATTTTTTCTATATAGCGGTATATGTTATATAGGGTACTCAATTAATCGACTTTTTATTTTAATCGATCAATAGTTCAAATAATTATTCGTGTTTTTTCTTAAACGATTAATCGAATAAAATTTAAAAATTGATTATTCTGTAAAATAATATACAAATTTTGTTGTGTTTAAATTAATTTGTTTTAAAGAAGGAACAAAAACAATTTCAGTAAATTTTCTAAAATGCATAGAAATAAAATATGTATTAATTGAAATCATATTTTGTTAAAATTTGTATCTTTTCTGTTCGTTCTATCGTATATTCAGATTTTTTTCAAATCAGAGAACTACTTTCCAAACTTTCCTTGTAAATTTTATATTTCATAAAGTTAAGACTGGATCAATTAGATGTAAGCGTAGCGCTCTTAAATA
Organism: Leucophora obtusa; assembly: GCA_949987735.1. Lineage (NCBI taxonomy): Eukaryota > Metazoa > Arthropoda > Insecta > Diptera > Anthomyiidae > Leucophora > Leucophora obtusa. The sequence goes on from OX465297.1 coordinate 192,305,511, forward strand.
CATTCAGTTATTACACTAAGGATAAAAAGCTCATATTTCAATTTTTGTTTGTTAAAACCTTATTTGTAAATTTCTTTGTTTTACTTTTTAAATTTTATTTTAAAAAAGCTGCTGGATATGAGATACAAACTTGATTTATTTATCCTTTAATTCCCCTTTATAAAGTCGAGTCATATGCATGATGCTTTCATTCAAAAGCAACATTTATTAAATCTTAAAAAGAAAATTAAAAATTGATAATATGTAAATAGATACCATTGTTAGGTCTGTAAAAGTAACATAGTAGTATTTTGGAAGATGACACAGCAAATTGTGGCAGATTTTTGTTTTTTTTCTTATTCATTGTCATTTAAGATATGAATATCCAGTTATTGACTTTAACTGTCATCTTTGTTGTTGCTTCCCACATTAAATTGAAATTTAAATGTTGGCTAAATTTTAACTGGAAATTTAGTAATCGGGACCAGTTAAAATTTAACATAAAGTTAAATTTAAAATTTATGTGGTAAACAACAACAAATGTGTCAAATAAAGCCCCAGTTAGTAGCTAAGAGGTTATTGTGTTATTGGGAGTTAGATGAAGACAAAGTTTAACCTAACAAATATTTAAAAAAAATTTTAAAGTCGTCCCTTGATGATTTTCTTAGGCAAGAATGAAGTCAGGATATATAAATGAGTTTGGGAATTTTAGAACATGTGCAGTGTCCAAATTTCGAATAACGAATAATTCGAATAATAAAAAAAGTATATTTTTTAAACATTGCTGTAATTCTTACCAACTTTGATTAATCGATTAATCTTATGAATATATTCAACTTATTCATTATTCGAAATTTTAAACATTTTAAATTGTTCGAAAAATTTGTCAGCAAAACCCTGCGATTAATCGAAAAACGATTAATTGATTGAGCCTAATGGTATAACAACATTCAGTAGACCAACACGTCTTAAGTAGACCATCAGACGTATGAGTAATATTTACTTTTATGTTAATACTCATACGCATGGGAGTACTACATTTTTTAGATAATTTTTAGGGACTTCATCAATCTTGATATAATTTAATTTCTTTAAAAGTTTAACATAATTGGTGCAAACATTTTTTAAAATATTTAAATTTCGTATCACAAACCAAATATTTTCAATCACTTCTTCCCACAGTTTTTATGTTTCATCATATTTTTCCCAAGTGCACTTTTTTTTTTGAAAATCATTTTTATGTACATGTTTGTGTTTTACGCAAACAAATCTGTGCCTGTATGCCATCACATATATTGTACAACACTTTACTACCACCTTTAGTTTACTTTTCAAACAAAACTTTAAGAACGTGCTTGGGCATTTTTATTCCCCTTTCTTGATCGTCTTAAATCTTAAAATACCTGCTGCCAGTGACTAATGGTAAAATATGAACAGCAAAGTGCATGTCGAACATAATCATCACCTATATTATATGAACATAATCACAAAATGGCAATAACAGCTAAAGCATCAGCAGCACTATTTACCAAATTGAGCTTTAAGCACTTTGGAGACTTAACACATTGGATGACACAACATTCGTGGAATAATGGAATCGAAAAAGAAAAGCAAAACATTAAGAAAAATAAATCAAGTCATAAATTTGCATTTGCTTAACACACATGCTTTTCTCATGAAATATGTAAGGACAAAAGGGATGTTTAAACGATTTTGTGTTGAAGTGTAACCCTCTATAAAATAATTTTTAATTGTATTGATATTTCCATTGGTAGACAAAAAAAAAAAAAAAAACTAGAGAGACGTTTATCCAAAATGGGGTTAAATATTACCAAGTAGCATTGTGTAGGAGCATTTCAACTAATAACTATTTTTAGAAAAGTTTGTCAATTATCTGGGTAAAATGATTGTTGTTGCCATCTATGTGAAAAATAATGTAGGATGTGAATTTAAAATTAAATCAAAAGATGGTTAACGAATTGAGTTCGTTTTAGTAGAATTATACAATGGAAACGAAAAATTATTGCTTGGACCGAATAAAAATATTAATTTGGATGCATTTTTCTTAGAATATCTATTATTACCATAGGATATACAAATATTATAATAGTTGCTGATTTTAATCTACGTTATCCGATGAAATACAGTATACTAGATGGGGTGACTGTCAATTTTTCACCAATTCTTAATCAAAAATACTTGATCAAATATCAGCTCCTGTATTTTCTAAGTAATCTGGCTTTCAAACTCAACATAGCTGTATGTCTTATTTGATTGATGTGGCCAAACATATAGGATCACAACCTAATGACGACAAAGTTGCTTTTCTAATACTCTTGGATCATTCAAAAGCTTTTGATACCGTAAATACTGAAATTTTAATTTTAAAGTTGAAACAAAAATTCAACTTATCATCCACAGCTACAAACTTTATGTCTACATATTTAACAGGCAGATCACAATCGGTCTTTTATGATGACAGAGTATTGTCGAACTGACAAGAGGTTATATTTTAGGCCCACTATTATACTCAGCTTATGCAAATGATCTTACGAATCAATCACAATACTGTATGCAGATGATATACTACTCTAGATAGGCTCGGAAATCAGTGACTGTGTGCGGATAATTAATGTTAATTTGGAAAATATTAAAACTTAGGCTATAAATAATGGATTATGTCTTAATCCGAGGAAATCAAAATGTTTGTTGATTACCAAAAAATCACAAAACCATGTGTTGGCATATTTCGTGATTTATATAACACTTAAAGTCAATGGTTCAATGCTTCTGGCTAAAAGATACTTAATTCCGATTCTTCGTTTAATAATATCGCATGATACATATTTTGGATACCACGTATTGACAGTATGTCACACTACGGTAAACAAATTTTTGACATCACCTTCGAAAATCTATTAAAATATAAATCATTAATATACCTCCATAAAATAATTTACTCACGACAACCAAACTACCTTTATGAAAGACTAAGCTTCTTCAGATCTGAAAGAGGATCCCGTATTTAACAAATACAGCATCAGACAACTTTCTCGGATTAACATTTTATATTAATGCCATACAAATTTGGAATCAATTACAATATAATTTAAAAACTGATACAATTTAAAAACTGATGTATGATTTTTACAAATAATAATTTAACATAAATTTTGGTACTTATTCAATACTACTACTTTTTGTTTTTTATACCCTACACCACTATGTGGTCAGGGTATTATAAGTTTGTGCTGATGTTTGTAACACCAACAAATATTGGTCCCAGACCCACCATATTGGTCCCAGACCCACCGATCGACTCAGAATTTTTTTTATATTACAGGTCGCAAATATGAACACCGACTTATGTCGGTCCAAGGACGAAGCCTATTGATTTTGGTTAAAATCGATCCATGTTTAGACCTAGTGCCCATATAAGGGTCCCCCCAAAATTATATTGTTTATACGCTGCAGGTCGCAAATATTAAGATATTTTAATGAAATTTGGTACACCGACCTATATCAGTCCAAGGACGAAGCCTATTGATTTTTGTTAACACCGGTCCATGTTTAGACCTAGTGCCCATATAAGGGTTCCCCCAAAATTGGCTTGGTTACAAACTGCAGGTCGCAAATATTAAGGTATTTTAATGAAATTTGGTTCGCTGACTCACATTATAGAAAATTTTGACACAAGTCCCATTTTAACCCATTCGAATTTCGGATCCAGACGTTAGTTGGCTTTTAACCAGACTGGTGTAGGGTATTGTATAGTCGACATGCCTGACTTTAACCTTTTTACTCATTTAGTAGGTATTTACTTATTGATTGTAATTTAATATTTATATTTCTTGTTCTTTATATGTATTTTCATGAACTATTTTTAATTTACTAATACTTAGTGCTTCTATAGATAAAATCTTTGTACTGAATTATAATGAAATATTTAAATAAAAATAAAATTAAAACAAAAGTATCAAATATAATATAATCATATCAAACTGGATATACATAATTATGTATGGCATATGTAAATGTATATAGATCAATATGTAATTGGGAATTGTAATATGTTGCACTACCCGATTAAAAAAAATTTATATGGGGATTTATACAGTCATATGTAATTTAACAGACACATGTTAAGTTATACAATTTATCTGAGAAATGGGCCCATATAATTACATAAGTTTGCATCAATTCATTTGCATTTGTTAATATCTGATATTACCAAATGTATCCGACTAATGGCGCGATATAATTTGATCAGATTTTATATAGTGGTATTAAATTATAGCTGAACTAATAATACAAACATATAAAAAAGCATATATTGTACAACTTGATTTTTGCACTACAAGTTTCACTGAAATCCTAAGTATTTGCAGAAATAATTAAGAGGGTTTTGCTAGAGCTAAATCTAGGAAATGAAAGCACAAACACCTTTACTCCCTAGTAAAAATGATTTTTATATAATCATATATGATTTTTATATAATCATTTATGATTTGATACAATTATAACTTTTCGAGTATTGTGAAACATACATTTTTATATGATTATATCAAAAGATATTTAATTATATAAAATTATATTAACCAGATCCACCATTTTCCGGATCAAATCATGTATGGGTTAATATAATTATATAAAAAATATATTATTTGATCCGAAAAATGGTGAATCTGGTTAATATAATTTTATATAATTAAATATCTTTTGATATAATCATATAAAAATATATGCTTCACAATACTCGTCAAAATGATTTAAGAATTCGCTAATACTTACAACACTGATTGCACAAATACAGAAAATAAATATCAAAATTTATTTCTTTCTTTTAAAAATTGTACTCGGAATTACCCTATTGTGAAAACTCCTAATGCTGCAAATGAAATATTTCTTATATATGTAAGACCTTTTATTTATTTTTAACATTTGTAATTAGAAAGCCTCATTGGCCAATTAATAAATTACAGAAACTGAAATTAATAAAATTTAGAAGAAATATGATTTTAGAGGTGTGATATATTTTAGTGTATAAGAAGTAGAAAATAAGTCGACAAAAATCTTGGAAAATGTTCTTAAGTCGACTTAAATTGTTTTATCTAAAATCCCTGGACATGATTATATACAAAATGAGATAGAAAATTTGTCTAGTGTTTGATGTAACATATAATTATATCCAAAAGACGATTGATAAATTTTCTAGTTGAGCTCTGAATGCCGTAATAGATAATTTTATCCAAAACGAAACTGTGCTTTTTTTAAATGTGACATCATACAGAAATATATAAAGGGTGGTTAAATTTTAAGGGCCGATGTTGAATGTGCACCACACCTAAACGTCAAGTTTTTTTCTGCATTTCATTTGACATATCGCAATTTCAGACTAACTTAATTTGAACCATGGAAAGATACACAATCGAGCAACGCGTTAAAGTTATTCAGGCTTATTATGAAAATGGGCGTTCAAATCAAAATGCATTTCGTGCACTTCGTGATTTCTTTGGTCAGCATAATCGGCCAAATGTGTCCACAATAGGGAGAATTGTGCACAAATTTCAGCAAATCGGGTCTGTAGGAAATGTGAAAACACCTGTTTTTTTTGTTTGGTGCGGTTTATGGGCTGGCGGCGTCAGCGGACCGTACTTCTTCGAAAATGAGGTTGGCCAAGCAGTTACCGTGAATGGTGTTGGCTATAACGGACTTCTTGTGGACAGAAATTGAGAATGTGGACCTGGACGATATGTGGTTTCAACAGGATGGTGCCACTTGCCACACAGCCAACGAAACAATGGCTCTTTTGCGCGAGAAATTCAATGGCCGTGTTATCTCATGTGGTGGCGATGTCAATTGGCCGCCAAGATTATGTGATTTGACACCGTTGGACTTCTTTCTTTGGGGTTATTTGAAAGAAAAGGTGTACGTCGATAAGCCAGCAACAATTCAAGAGCTAACGGAAGAGATAATTCGGCACATTTATGGCATAGAACCTTAATTATGCATCAGCGTCATCGAAAATTTGGACCATCAGATGGAGGTGTGCCGCAGAGGTCGCGGCGGCCATTTGGCCGATATTTTGTTCCATACATAATTGAACCATACCAATATTATCACATAAAAAGAAATGACAATAATTTCCTAAATAATTTGTGTTTTATTCAAAATCAACATCGGGCCTTAAAATTTAACTACCCTTAGAAATAATTTTGTATATTAACGAACTATTTTAACAAACAAGAAAACCGAAAATATTTGAATTTTTGAAAACAACGAAATTTTTTAAATTATTTTTTATAGAAATAGAAAACTATAAATAGAACATTTGACTGAAAATATCAATTCCTACTGACAATACATATTTTTTTGTGGTATGTTTTTTATTGACTGATAAAAAAAGTTAAACAATATGTTTCAATATATATATTAATTGATTCTTCAATTGAAAACAAACTTTACCTATTACTTTTCAAATAAACCTCAATCGGTTATGGAAAATATATTGTGATTTTTTTTATTTTTCCTAGATTTTTGTTTGGAATTGTTTTGAGAGTGCAGAAAATAAATCAGGTTTTGAATAATGAATATTTATGTAGTCCTTTTCTTTTAAGTAACTCTGCTTTGAAACAAATACGTACGCTTTTATTTTTAACTAGCACGTCGTAAGTAAAATCCTTGCCTTCCCCAGCAAAATTGTCGGATGCAAAGAACCGGTTGTAGAACAACTTGTGCTTGCATGCAACCTGTTCTAATTTATGTTCTATCATCGGTGCTTTTTGTTTGAGTTTGTCCCAAAAGCAACAGGTTCTGTTGCTCCAAACTAGAAAAGGTTGCTTTGGAACCGGTTCTAGAACCAGTTATAGAACCGGTTCTGCGACAGTGAAGCCTTCCATTTTGACTTCCAGAAATCTGTTCTAGAACCTGTTCCACGGAGCCGGTGGTAAAAACACATAAATATTCTAGAACAGATTCAAAGGCAACCAGTTCAAAAAAAATTTACTGGGTCTCGTTGTTTAAACAAGTCACACATGTCAAAAACTTACATATAAGAAGTAAAGTCGAGAATCATATTTAGGGTGACCATTCGTACTGATTTGATCAGTACATGTACTGATTTTTGGTTACGTGTACTGAAGAAAAAGTCGTGTACTGATTTGTACTGATTTTTTAAAATTTGTACTGATTGTACTGATTTTTGGCATTTAAAAAAAGTATACATTTTTTTAGTAAAAAAAGCCAAAATGCAAGTACAATGTAGTTTTTTTATAGAATAAATTTTTGTGAATGTGAGAAGTTTTCTCTACCAGAAAGCATTCAAAATGATTTTTATACATGTAAATTTCCTAATCTAATATGTAGTTTCATACAGAGAAGATTCGTGGTGACAACCGAATTTAACAAATGGTTCCATTGCGATAATAATAATCAGTTGATACAACAGTTATTTGACTGTGATAAAAATATTTTAATTATCCGGTTGTCAGAGCGGTTGTCAGAGCGGTTGTCAGAATGATTCTGTTTTCTGAGTGTAGGAAACGATATCAAAAGCTGAAAATTTTTTCGTACAAAAATCTTTAAAATCGGAAGAAATATATGTGGATATTTCCATGGATAATTTTTCGAATCTGGGATTTTCAATAGAAAAAGGGACACAAAACCTTATGATTTTCATTTTTAAAAACGTTACTTGTTTTTGTAGAAAAACGTAGCCAAAATGTGAAGTTTTTCTATTTCAGAAATCATGCAGAAATTAGGAAAGAGAAAAAAGATTTGTTCTGACAGCTAAATTTGCAGCCAATCGATTGGTTAGTTTGTATCTACAGAAAATTAGTTGAGGCAATGCAATTTGCTCGTGACAACAGAAATTCGTTAGCCAGAATAAAAATTCGGAAGAATTAACGTTCATACTGGAATGGTAACAGATCATTGAAATTTCTACATAATGGGTCTGTTTCCTGTAAATTGGTTTTTTAATGCGAAAAAAATTTTTGTCTTGGGGTCTGTAGAGGCAGAAATGTGTAACGTTTTTTAGAATGGTATAACGGTTAACCGAAAAATTTTGTTGCTCAACCAAATCATTTTTTTTTTTGGATGATATTTTTTGCATAATAATTTTTTTTTGGATATTTTTTAAAATTTGTACTGATTTGAAGTAAGAAAAAAATGGTCACCCTAATCATATTGTATAACATATGAGATAAAATTGGATGAGGGACAGTTGCTATGAAAAGCCTCATACGTACGTGATTGTGTGGGAATAATATTCTTTTGTTATTGCTTGCGAAACTATTTAACTATTAGTTACACATATAATAAAGAAATAAAAGTTTTCAATACAATGCACTAAAGTCTGTCTTTTACTTTACTAAAGGAAAAATACAGCAGGGATACAAACAATGTCTCTGTTTGATATGATAAAATAGCAGAGAGACAGAGAAAGTGAAAGAGAATAAAATGATATTAAAAAAAAAGAAATAGTTTAAGATTAAAAATAAATTAGAATGTACTCATTCTTATAACCCATACACACAAAGTGTATGAGTGTTTATCTAAAAAGTCGAAGTAAGTTGACCCCTCTTAACTGCGAACGACTACTCCATTATACTGAAATTTCATTCTGCCACTTGAGAGGCAATAATATCCTCAGTTATGAGTTGGCAACTTATAGCCCTCGATATGTAGTAGTGTAAGTGGCTGTTAATACATGTATTGATGTGTGATAGTAAGTGTTAGCCTGATTCTTATATTAAAGGGTATTAAATACGTTTTCTAAACAAAGAATTTTCTTTATTTTTTGTTCTCTCTACAATAGGGAATTATTTCAATTCTGCCAATGTAAATATTTTTATTTTCTTTATTTTTGAGTATTATTTTTTGTTGCCTAGATATATTTCTAATGAATCTGTGAATTTATTTGTTGTTGTAATCTCTCTAAATGGTCACCCTTGGGATGCCTGTTGAATATATTTACGTTTATAACACACATTCGCACATACACATTTACATATTTTTTTTATAATCATTTGTATTTATATATTTATCTGTTGTATACACATAAAGTCAAATTTGTGTTAAGTCTTGTTTTGTTAGGATAAGATTTTAGCATTTATTACAAAATAGAGTTTTATTCCACTGTTGAATAGCAAGATGTTCAATTTGCAAAGGCTTTGTGGGATTGATTTTTTTGGTTTATTTTATTTTAGTTTTTATATGTTTCATTAAATTTGTTTGAAATTGTTGCTTGTGGCTTTATTTAAGAAATAAATAGTAAATAAAACATTTAAAATTTATTCAAGAGAATCTTTAATATAAATTAAAAGCAACTTAACATTTGAAAGGGCTGCATATATTATTTTAGGAAAATACTGTATTTTACAAGATCTGATTTTTTGATTGATATTTATTGAAGTTATGATTTCTTCAATTTCTTGTAGAGGTTTCAGAAAAGTCGAATATAAAATTTTGTCAGTGCTTTTTTGCACTTTGTGGGTACAGTTTTGTAATTCTTAGCGCACTAGACTGTTACACATAAGGTTGCGGGTTCGCTTCCCAACTAAGGCAACACCAAATTATGAAAAATAATAATGAGTTTTTTCTGTCCCTCATACATATTGCAGCGTCCTCCTTCAGTTTCCCATAGCACTTAACCCAACCGATATTGGATATTGTTTCACTTTTTGGATATTGTTTCACTTTTGGCGGATATTTAATTTTGTTAAAAAGAATTTTTTTGGAATATTTGTTTAAATAATATTTAGTTGTTCATTTACCGATGTACCAATAGGACGTTTTAGACAAATGTTGGAATGGAAAAGTAATTTCTTAGCGCTTTCCTAGAAAGTTAATAATTTGCTGTAGAGATCTGTATGAATCCTACACCAAAACGAGTAAAAAAGATAAAGCCGAGCATGCCGACTATATGATAGCCTACACGAGTCTGGTTCAAAGCCAACTAATATTTGGAGCCGAGATTCGTGTAGATTGAAATGGACTTGTCTCAAAATTTGTCTAAAAATGTTACAAAAAAAAATAGAATAATGGTACGAAATTTGGATTTTATATAATGTTAGGTATATTTAGGAGAAAATCGGAAATATATCATCCAGAATCAATAGGTTTTGCCTTTGGACACATGTGATACTGCATACCAAATTTTATAAAAATACCTTTGTAGTTGCGACCTATAGACTAAGAACATACCAATTTTAAGGAACCTTTGAGGACACTAGATCTAAACATGGACCTATTTTAGCCTATTTCAATAGTCGGACGGACGGACAGATGGACTTCGCTAAATCGAAACAGAAAGTGATTCCGAGTCGATAGGCATACTAAAAGTTGGTTATTATACCCTGTCCACGTAATGGTGTGGGGTATAAAAATTCAGGAATAATTAATTCATAAGCATAGTTTTTTATTTAGTTTTTTATTTTGGCCATTTTTGGTTAAAATCCAAAACTTCAAGGCGAAAATTCTGAAGATCTCAATCGATTAAAAAATCAGATCTGCAATATTTCCGTGGTTTCACAACTTTTGCAGAGTATTATATTTCGCTCTAAAAAAAACGCTATTTAACTATGGACAAAAATAGCTTAACGGCCATTTTAGGCCTTCAATCTACAAGGGTTAACGATTTTGTAGTTGAGTTTTTGGTCAGATAAGCGGTAATGAATAAATTAGAGCGATGGATGATCGTTAAATTTTCGTTTCAAACTTTAAATTTAAATATTGCCAACATGGGTTAATGATGAAAAAGGGTGACATTTTATTCCTGAGTTATTGTGCTCAAAGACAACAATCTCCCACATATTATTGATTACTTTTTCCAAAAATGAATTTTTGAACAATTATTTTAACCCAAAAAGTGACAAAAAAGGGATAGCTCCTTTTTTTATACTCCTAGATATGTTTAATTTATAAAATCAGCAAGAGATATTAATAATTTTTTTTTTGGGCTAAAACGGGTCAATAAAAAAATATTAGTAGTAATTAATTTCACAAGGAAACGATAAAAAATTTAGAAAAAAGTTGAATGCACCTATTATATTTTCCACCACTGTCCGTTAAACTTTACTGTAATCGTACTTAAATACACGTTTCACGAAAAATATTTTTTTTTTAACTTTTCCAACTCTTAAAGCGGAATATAAAAATCTTATGACCGAAACGATTTTTGGGAATTTTTGAAGGGCGACCCTGTTGATCGCTGAAATGGATTTAATTAAAAAAAAATTAGGTTATGGAACATAGCATTTCTTAATATTTTTTCTCTTATTTTATGTTTCCACAATAGCGTATAAATCACCACTCAAGGCTGCGGGCGTAATAAAAAAATTATTCGTGGCAGAAATTGTTAGTCTAAAGTTCACTTTGCTGATCTGGAAATAAAAATTCAGTATTTGCTAAGTTCAAACTTCAGTAAGTCGAGAAATAGGTGATCCAATACTAACACTTACCTTGCAGGATAAAAATATTTTATAAACTCTTGTAATTAGAAGCGTCAGAGATAACTAAAACCAGAGCTGTAAATGAATCATTCATGCATTGAATTAGCAAAATTTTGATTTAATTCGTTTTACAAAAATCACGAATTGAATGAAGTTTGGATCAATTCACATGAATTTGGTAAAAATGAATTTGGTAAAAATGAATTTGGCAAAATGAATTGCAATTCATTTCCAATAAATTTGCATTGAATTGATTTTGAACTGATTCAAATTAATTAAAAAAATGACAAATAAATTGTAATGAAATTATTAATTGCTTCTTGAATATTAAATGTGTTTATGTCGTTCAGCGTTAATTACCAAACACCATGTTTACTTTGATTGATTGCAATTAATTTTTAATTCATTTGAATTAATTCAAAATAAATTCAATTCATTTGAATTGGAAAGGAATTGCAATTCATTTTGCCAAACTCATTCGAATTGGAGATTAATTGCAATTCATTTTTGCCAAATTCACTTGAATTGATCCAAATTTCATTCAATTCTTTTTCTTGGTAAAAATTGAAATGTTGAATTGAAATCAAAAAAGATTCATGATTCATTTACAGCTCTGACTAAAACAAGAACAAATTAGCTCCCTGTTACAATGTTTTCTTTATATTTCAGAAATTCTTGTATCCATTCTGAAAAAGCAATTACCACATAATGTGCTCCATTCAATAGTTGATTAACTTGTACGGATCAAGAACAATTAAACTTTTAATTATAGTGTTAAAAAAGGTTTTTTAATTGGGTCAATAAATATTAGCTATGTAGGTGTTAACGTTCAATGATAGGTTTCATACTGAAGGTTTTTGAGTTAGCTGTTAAATGACCTAATTTTTATTTTCATTCTGTATATAATTTTTAAATATTTTCTTTAAAATTAAAGTTAAATGTTAAATATTCAGTTTGTAACCCAGCAGAAGTTTTCTCAACTCCTTATAAGTACCTATACAAATCTTTTAAATTGAAGTTTTTTTGTGTTCTTTTTTATAATTTCAGTATCGCCTGAGATGTCAACAATAACCAAAAAATATACAAAATTTAACAATAATCACTACTATCAAAATAAAATGACTGAATTAACACAGTTAAATAAAAAAATACCAAATAGAACAAGTAGAACAGTAACAACACCAAAATATCCCTCAACAATTACAACAATAATACCACCAGTAATGCCCTCAAAGAATAGCGATTACAAAGAGAGTAAAGTGAACATTTATCCGACATTCGAACAAGATACGATAACCACAATAGCCACAATACAAACACAATCAACAATAACATCATCAATAGCAGCAACAATGGTTACCACAACACCAAAAACAGCAACAGCAAAAGCAGCAACAACAACAACTTTTTCACCTCAACAAATACAAATGACTAAACAGCAAAATCTATACGACACAACAACAATCACATTAGAACGAAATAAAGGAGATAAACGACAAGTAAATGAAGGTGTTTTGTACTTATACGATAATAGCATAGCTGCTGCTGCTCCTGCTGCTGCCATTACTGTCTCCACTGCTGCTGATAATTATGTTGCTGATAAAAACGTTGTTATGCAACCGACAATTGTAAGAACGAAATCAACAAAACCCTTAGAATTTGTTAGGCAACACGAACAAATAGCTGATGTAAAAACAACAAAGACAATACAAATCACTAGACAAGATAACAGCAACATGAGTAAAAGACACAATACAAATACTATAGATAATTGGAATACCAGTATTGAATTAAGTTCAAATGACAAACAACAGCAGCAAAAACATCATAGAAATGCTAACAGTAAAAGTAGTAGAGTTATATCTATTAAAAACAACAACTACAACCACAACAGCATATACGGTACCATAAACAACAGCGGGAGCAATCATCTAATAAACATGAGAATACAAAATCCATACAAAATAAAACCAGAAAATACAGGACTGACAATATCAACAAATTTCAATAGCAACAAAAATACTACTATTATTTCTGTAAACAACAACAATAACAACAAAACAAGTACCAATAAAAGTAGTACTAGTGATAATACACTGAACATTACTAGTTATAAGTACAACAACAGAATGAGCACCAGAAAAAACCACAAAAGTAGTCCAAGTAGTAATCTTAGTAGTAGTAGTAGTAGTGATAGCAACAAGAAAAACAACTTTAGTTATAGCATTTATAACCTACAAATGCCAGCAACAACATCATCAACAACAGCATTGCCAATGAGAACAACATCTCCAACATTTACACCTATACAACATCACTACAATCAATTAATACGACCTGCCCTATTACATCGTCATATCAGACAGACAACGGATGAAGAACAAAACGACAAATGTCGTATGTTCATTGAAGGTGATGCAGAAAAGAATGAACTTTATAGTCCAGATTATCCAAATGATTATCCAAAAAATATCAATTGTACACGTATAATAACAGGTCAGTATACAAGAAAAATTTAAAGCACAAAGCATGTGATTTATATATTTCAGAAAAAGGTTTTTATGAAATACTGTATAATTTACTATAATTATATCTAATCAGGTGTGGTTAATGTGATATTATATTAAATTGTATATAATTTCATCCATAAAATTATAGACCTTTGATTTAATATAATAATAATCGATTAATTACCCGATCAAATGGTATATAAATATATATAAATTGCTAGACAATATATGTATAATAGGGCGGGTCGATTTAAAAATCGCCCAAGTTACAAGGAAAATCGTATTCTAGCGATCAATATAAGAAACTTTGCCCGAAGAACCATACCTCTAAAACGAATTTTGATGTCCCAACTTTTGACCCGTACGGTCAAATTTTGAAAAATCCCACTTTGACCCATTTAGAGTGCCCCAATCGAGTCCAAATGTATGACCGACCCCCACTAACTTTGGAGGGCCGACCCACCCATGCCAGTGGCATACCCCCTGGAACCCCCCTGGGGGGTTCCCCATACAAACATTTCACAAAATCACCATTTTTGGCACTTTACATGAAAAAATCAGCGAAATAGCTATGTTTTTTCTTTTTGTGAACCTTCCATTTTAGTTATAGGATGTGTTGAGCGGACTTTTGTAAAACACTACGAGGAACATTTTTGTGGAACATTTTAATCCTCTAACTCTTCAATGAAAGGGAATTGTTTGGCCCCTTTTTAAAAAGGGACAAAAAAGACCCTTAAGTTGAAGAGTTAGAGGGTTAAAATGTTCCACAAAAATATTCCGCGTAGTGTTTTACATAAGTTCGCTGAAGACATTCTATACCTAAAATGGAAGATTCCCATGGTTCCTCCCTAAAATCCAGATTTGAGGGACATTTGAGCACCAATTCTGAATAAGTACGAAAGTGACAAAAATGGTGATTTTTTTTAAATGTTTGTATGGGGAACCACCCAGGGGGGTTCCAGGGGGTATCCCACTGGCATGGGTGGGTCGGCCCTTCAAAGTTAGTGGGGGACTGTCATACATTTGTCCTCGATTGGGGCACTCTAAATGATACAATTTGATACAATTTGATCCGAGATTTGCCCATATCCAGGACGTCAAATTATATACAATTCGATATAAATATATCTGATTTTATATAATTAAATCAGATAGTAGGTAATAGTTAATAGTTAATGTTTATTTTTTTTATTTTAAACAAATTTTATTGCTTGATTTGTTACTTTTAGTAGAAATTTGTAACCGATTATGGGCTTTAGCCTATGTTATTGTTATAAATAAAGAAATTTAATTAAATTAAATTATGACTTGGAGTTATGCTTAACAGCTATCACCAATTGAAATTTCTATAGTTTAAACAACTTTAAACGCCCAAATCTTATAAAATAAAACAACCAGCCGTTTAAAAATTGTTCCTCAAAAATTGGTTGTGCTTTTGTCCTTTGTACTCACAATTTTTTTTCATATAAAATTATATATAAAAAATAATTTGAAAATTATTTGTTTACGGAGCCTTAAATGGTTACATGTGAATCCATGTTTAGTTAAATATTAATTTACAGCCCTATTAAAAAAGGTTTTAATAATGTTTTTATTGCGATAACTTTTGCAAATGGAAACTGTTTTGTAGTACAGTGTTGTTTTTTCAAACGCGTCATATAGACCAATTGCAATTAATATTGTAATTAATATGCATTTTCATCAATTTTAATTTAGTAGGTTTGAGTTTAAGCAGAAGAATAAACCTTTTTTTCTAAAAGTTATAAATACATTAATTTCCCAGGAAAATTTTTTACAATCGGTTGCCAACCATACCACTTCCGCAACTGGTTCCTCTGCAACCGATTCCATGGAAGGTATGATTGACATAGAATCAATTCTAGAACTAGTTCCAGAACTGGTTCTAGGGCAACCGGTTCCACTTTGGAGCTATATAAGCTGTTTCTTTTGGGACAATTTCAAACAAAAATCATCGGTGTTAGAATTGACAATAGAAGTGGTTGTTAAAGAAAAGTAGCTCTTGTACAACCGAGTCTTTGGAACAGAAAATTTTCCTGGGTTGCAAATCAGACTAGATGTAGTTTCTGCCTTTTTCTATGGACAGGCTTCATCAGTTATTTTCCATTAAATTGTATTATTGTTTATATTTTATTATCAGAGTGTCTCTTTATGATAATTTTTTTCAACAACTCGGCTGGAAATTTTACAAGAATAATTTTAGAGGTGATCCCGTAAGCTATGCTGCTATATGAATTTTTGAAAAATCGTGATTTTAACGTATAAGCCGCTATAGATGAATACACTTTTGTTGTTGTAATATTTTTCTCTTAATTGGTTCTTTACTAAGCCACAATATTCAGTAAGGTCGATTTTACTTTTAGTGATTCAATTGGTAAAAACCATAAATATCAAGTTTTGTGCATCAAATGTTAACCCTAAATATGAATACAAGTCCTGAGCCTGCATTTCACCACAAATAATTGATATTGATTGCATTTGAAAATTTTTGTATATAAAACACTTAATTTAAACCCGCTTAATTTTAAAAGCATTTCGCGGAAAATCTGTACCTTAGATTGAAAAATAATGTACGCCATTGTAATCAGTAGTCCGAAATATATAGAGTTGATGGATGGTCAGAACTATATTTGTTTTTAAAGTTAAGATTTTGCCATCCTGAGTTATTGGAAATTATTGAAAAATTATGTAAATTAGTTTTATTTATTAATGTAAACCACTGATAGAGATAAGTAAAGTTTACAAAAAATACTTTAAAATTGGTCCAAAAAAAAAAAGTAAAAAAAAAAAAAAAATATTTTCGCAGCGCGGCAATTTTTTCAAACTTATTTCGCTTTTAATGAATTCCATCCAAATCTTCATCACATGAAAGCAACCTTTTGTTAACTTTTCCAAGATGTATTGCATTGTTTTTTAATGGGGAAGTTTTAACAAAACAAAATCTTTATAGCAATACTACGCGTATGAGTAACATTATTTAAATTTGATGTTACTTATACGCCACAGTATCTTAGAAGAGTGTTATGAGGAAATTCCATTATTTTCAAGACCCTCTGAAACTGGTTTTAAGCTTGTTCGTTTACCTACTACGAGTTACTATTTTTACTACAGATGGAAAAATTCAATACAAAAAGTACACAAAACTTTCCAATTTTAGTAAAAGTAGTAAAAGTATTTTAACACGATATACCGGTATTACTCGCTATTCCGTACGGTATACCGACATATAACCGTCTTAAAATATAGAAAAAGTGCTAAAAATCCGCCTTGAACCAAAAAAAATTGGTATAAATTTTTAATGCAGCCAACTTGACAAAACGAATGATACAGAAGTTCTTATTTTTGGGGGTACTTTCACGTGCAATTCTCAGAATTGAGTCCCAAAATCATGTGTTGTACTGTGTTATTTTTTTCATTTTTCATTTCCTGTACAACAAGATTTAATCTTATACTTAAAGAACATGAATGCAATATTCAAAAACTATATTAATATAGTTATATTTATATTAAAAAAAAAGAAGACATAAGTTTTATTTATCCAAAAAAAATTTTAATAAAAACTGTTTAAAGCTATTTGCGTCACTATTAAGTTGTTGGGATTGTGGAAAAATATTCCAAAGACGTGACGTTTATGTATAGATAAATTTATGTAGGTAAAGAAGTGCAAATATCTTAAGAAAATTAACGAAAGAAAAGCCTTAAAGATTTTTTGGAAAAATGGGTCACTTGCGCATCCTTTCTTTATTCATACACATATCTAACAATATTATTGAGTGAAACGTTGAGCCTTCAGAATCTTGTTATTTTGGAAAAACATTTTGATTTTGTTGTACAATATAATTATATATCGCTATTTATTTTTTATATTTAAGGCGAAAACTGCAGAATTAATTTGGTTTTATAATACACTTTTCAAACAAACTGAAAAGCAGATTCTACCTGGTTTTTGTCAAAAACCAAGTAAAAATATTTGAAATGTTTATTTTTAATACATCCGATATCATTTATGTATATTTAATTCTTCATAATAATATATAAGTAAAATTACTTAGCCATATTAACACAATGTCCAGATATTAACTTGGAATTTAACCAACACATTTGTTGTTGTTTACCATATAAATTTTAAATTTAACTTAATTTTAAATTTCAACGGGACATTGTGTTTTCCAGCATTAGTATCAAAACAATTTATGTGTTAGTTTGAAATTGTGTGTTGTTATTCATTTTTAAATGCGATAATAATTTTTTTACTTTAATTTAAGAACAAAACTAGAAAGAAAGAAAATAAAAAAGTTATATGAGCCAAAGAAAAACTAAATAACCAGTGTAAATGACTTGGATTTTGTAATTTAATTTTATACAAAAACCAGTTAGTTTTTGCTCAGCCTAAATTCAGTATTAGATATTTTTTGTTAAAGAAAAAAATAGTTCGATTTTGGTTATTTTTAAATAAATAACTGACTTTCTTTTCTTATATAATTTAAAATTTCCTTTCATAGTCTTAAAATCTCACAGTAATCACAAAAATGTGCAGCAAAAAATTGGTAAGCTAGCACTCAATCAGCTTAACATCATTGCATAATAAAACATAAATCATTTTATGAAACAAAAATTAAAAGAGACACATAAATGAGACACATAAATCATTTATTATTTAAAATCGCATTAAGATGATGATGATACCTTTATAGCATTATCAGTAAATATAATTTAAAGTACAACCAACAGATGTAGTTTTAAAAAAAAAAAGTGCATTCTATCCCAGCAAAAATCTCGATAATTACTGGTCATTATGCATATACATTACTGAGGTCTGATATCGCCTTACCCTTTGAATTACTTCTAAGCAGAATGTAATGAGTTAGAAATAATTATATACCAGACGTTACTACTTCATAGCCAAAGTTATAGTTCATTATATTGCATTACATATAAATAGTAACGGTGGGTCTCATACTGCAGGTTTAACCCAAAAATTTGTTGTTGTTTTGTGTGCATTTTTTTGACATTTTATTTTGTTTTTAGTTAAGTTAAAGTTAAGCCTACAGTATGAGACCCACCGTAAGTAATTTAAAAAAAGTTTGGCAAAACTCGACAGCCAATTTCTGCAACAAGTAGGTAGGTATATCAATAAAACTCATGACTACATCGTAGTCTGGAGCTTAGAGTATTTATCTGACAATCATAAGGTTCGCTGATCAATGTGATTTAGCTTCCTTTATTTTTTTTATATACACTTAATATTTATTTATGTAACTATTTCAATTCCGCAAGTTCATTACAAGATAATGAAATATTTTGTGCTATATTCCCCAAAAAGCGATTGACAATTGAATACATGTGGTAAAATTTTTAAACCAAGGACCAAATATATTTATGTCATTATTTGCTGAACCAAAAATCAAAACAAAACTACAGAAGTATCAGCATATTGTAATCTTTTTACATAAATTTCATTTAACAAAAATTTAAAATGTATTAATAATGAAATGTCATTTAGGGAAGGTAACTTATCTAAAAAATTTCCAAAGTTAAGCACTGACTAGTGATAAATTCATCGAAATTTGACTTTGTAACTATTGTTAAGCAGTAACAAGGAAGGTGTTTGTGTGGTTCCCTCAGATTTGCCTGAAGTTTGGATATTTTATAGATAAGACAGAAAGTATAATCTTGTCTGCCTTTTTAGCCTCCCAATTCCATATTTGAAGGCCAAAAGTTAGGCTCAAAAATAACCCCGGTTTTTATTTTTTCGATTTTTTTAAGTTATTTTAAAGACCTATTAAATACGGTGCTAAAACTATTAAAGACTTTTGAAAGAAAAAAGTTTGGAATATTTTTGAAACTCATTTTTGTACCTAAATATCAATTTTGGCCGATACAATTTGAAGAGAATGTTATTTATTTTTGTACCTGCTATCAAATATCCAAAATTCTTTGAACTCTGTAGGAACCCAGAAACAATCTCTCCTTGGTACCTATTGTACAGAACCAGAAAAAACCATAAATCAATTTTCGTTAAAGAAAATAAATATCAGTCATGCGTTTCCTGATACGTTGACAGGCTTTATTGAAATTCATTGTTGTCACAGAAAGTGAAATAAAAAAATAATGGAAAATACAAAACGCTCAACAGCAATAACATATTTTAATATTTATGTACTCTGGCTTTTTAGATGATAAGTAGACAGCCACAATATATGTCAAACCTAAAATATATAAAAAAAGAAGAAAATTCTCCCATAGATGAACGCAAATCAAGGATTTTAAAGAAATTCTTAAATACGAATATGGGCGAGTTACTTATTTCCAACATAACCAACGTTAATTTCAGCGTTAACCATAGATATTTCCATATAAATTTGACATTCATAACTATGGTTAAGCACTAAACTTAATTTATTTTAAGATAATTTAGCAGGTCAGGTTTGGGTAAAATCGATTCGTTAATAAAAAAATGCCTCTCATAAAAAATGCGTTTAAAACGCTTAAAATTTTTTATTTTTTTTTTATTTAGTTTAATAACATAAAACTTCATTCTTAATGTTAAAAACTGCTAAGCCTATGGCTTGACAGCAGATGATTTTTCTAAAACAAAAAAAAAATAGGATTAAAATAGGAAACCATGTGAATCCTCAATTTTGGGTATAGGATATGTTAAGCAAACTTATATAAAACACTACGATAAATATTTTTGTGGAACATTTTAACCTTCTAACTCTTCAATTAAATGAACTTTTTTATCCCCTTTTTAAAACGGACAAAAACGGCCCGTAAGTTGAAGAGTTAGAGGGTTAAAATCTTCCACAAAAATATTTCTCATGAAATTCTACTATAAGTCTTTAAAGACATCAGCATTGAAAATTTTACTTCATTGCCAGTAATAAGTAAAACCTTAAAACCGGTTTAAGGGTTAATTTCGTACTTATTCAGAATTTGCGCTCAAATATCCCACAAACCTGGGTTTTAGGAAGAAACCAATCAATAAGGCATATGATGCCAATAAAATATCTTAAAAGTAGATTTTGTAACAGTTTTTTCGCTCTCCTGAAAATCTATTAAAAAACACATGTGACAATTTGCAGGCCGGTCGACGATTTAACATTTGACATATTTAGGCTCCCAGTAAAAATATTGTAAAAATTCAAAGATTAATTTGATATGTTAGTTGAAATTTCTTTTGTAATTTTATTATCTTTTATTGATTTGAATATATTCAAATATTTAAAAAAAAAGAAAAACTTTAAAGCTACCTCCAGAAATGAATTTTTAACTTTTTTTTTTTGTAAGATCCAAAAAATTCATATTTTTTCATTACATCCTATGTTAAAAATTTAGGGACTTTAGCGACCTCTGGTGTAGACAGAATGAGTTATAACAGAAAGGATAATATTTACAAGAATAAGTAATTTTAGTATATATACAAAAAAAATATTTTTGTCGAAATCGGAGACACAAATTTTTTTTATTTTTGTCTATGGGACTAAGCAGGTGGCTCCAAGGCTTGCATAACAAATAACATCTACAATCAGAGTGATATGTTAATATTTTTCAAATCTTTAGATACCCAAAAAGGGTTTTAAATTATTGCGGGAAATGTCACTGACGACTTCCTAAAAATATGTCATATGCTAGGCTTGTCCTAATGGAAATTTTATATATTGGGTTTTGTGGATAAGTACTATCCATTTAAGTGAAACAAAAATTTTAGTTGACTCCACTGCAGAAATATTTGTTTGGATCAATAGTTAAGATAAAATTTAAATTAGCTTGTGTTATTGGAAGTTTTTGCTTAAGTTCAAATAAACTCAAACAAATATTTGTTTTAGCTAAAAAATTTATATTGTCTACAAGCATCCGTCACAATAACAGTGAAAGGAAATTTTAATTAAAGGATGCTGCCGCATAAAAGCCATCACATTCTATGCGGCTTCCTTTACCAAAATCTTGTTCCTTTTAATTTGATACAATTATAATTAGGATGTTAAAGCTAGTGTAAAACAACAATGTTTTAAAGAATAATTCAGTAAAGAGAGTTTTTTTATTTAGTTGGAAAAAGTTTGGTCGAAAAAAAGTTTTAAATAAAATTAAAAAGGAAGAGGTCAAATAAGAAAAAACAACGCTAAATAGAAAAATAAACAAGAAATAAATTAGATTTAGTTAAAACCTACCAGTAGATAGCCTACACCACAGTCCATCAACAAGGACAAAACATCAGTTTACCCAGGAAAACCTTGTTAATGGGTTATTACCAGTTGATATATTATCAGTTGACACTCATGAAGTATCCCATACTCTCCGCATTACATTACCTATTACCAGTAAGTAGTACCCTACACTGCAGTTCAAATATACAGGAAAAAAAAAACAAATCGCTGAATAATACTGCATGAAAATGACAGCTTTTGCAATTAAAAAGGCTGCTCTAGTAACTAAATCATGCTCTCAAACAGGTTAATTTTATTTTTTTTTTCCTGAAATTACTTTATTAAAGCACTTTGCGTCGATTTTCAGGTTAAGTGACATCTTTATACATTTTAAAAATTTGGGATCATTTTGACCACATATGCCTATAAGCAGGCGCGGATCGAATTTTGTGATAAATAAGTTAAAAAATCGCTGTGCAGAATCCGAACACTTTTTAAGAGAAAATATTCATAAATTGGCAAACTTATTACGTGTTAAAAGTATTTAAAAATTAAATTATATTTTCGTAGGAAACAATGGAAATCCTGATATGAAAAATTCTCAGAATATGATAATAGGAATATGCCTTAATTTGTAACATTTTTTGCAGTCTGTGATCCTTTTATAAGAAAATATACTCCAAATCCTACAACTTTCATACAGATCTAGAATATGCAAAATGTTCCAGTGTCAAACAGTTTTTTTTTTTTTTTTAATTTTGAAGAAGTGCTTCAGAACTAGCATCTTTAAAAATTTTCTATTTAACAAATATTTAAGAAAAAAATTTTTCCAATAACAAAATTTCTTAATTAAAAATATATAAGAAAATATCAGTCTTTGTTTAAATAATTTTGCAAGAAGAATGTCCTAAAATTTGAAAAAAAAAATAAACAGCGAGGAAATTATCCCGATGTGTTCCTTAATCTTAATAACATTCGGATATGTGACAAGGCTCTCCTGAAAAAGTTGCCATATATACAAATCTAAGTAAAACCTTCATATTACCCGCTAATGAGTTTTGTAAGGAGACATTAAGGTAGGTAACCTCTTTCTAATTATAAAATGTATATTATGTATTAATCGGTCGAGGTAACTCCCTACAACTCATTACCCCTACAAAGACCGAATTTTTCTCGACGAGTTTTAATGCAATTTTTCCTTAAACTAATGCAGTTTTCTTAACGAAGTAAATGAAAAATTTTTTAAAATTGATGAAAAAGCTTCACATATTTCATGAAAGCTTTTCATTGAGTGTATAATACTTTTAATTACTAAAATGAAGATTTTCACAAAATTTTATGAAAAATTAACATAATTTCAATATTTCATTTACAATTAATTAAAAACTATTTAATAGTTTTTGAAAACTGCTTGTAATTACTTGTGAAATTTAATAAAAATTTTTAATTAATAACTAACGGTGGGTCTCATACTGCAGGTTTAAGCTCTTACTAATAGTTAATTGTTGTTTTGTATACAATTTTCTATCATTTTCTTTTGTTTAATAGTTAAGTTAAACCTACAGTATGAGACTCACCGTAAATGTTTTTAAAAACGCCAGTTTTTTTTCGAATAAAAAAATTAAAAACACTGGAAAATATGCAATGATATTTAATTTCTCTACAATTTTTTTAAAATAATACGAAAAAACCAGGGACGTAACAGTTATAACTTTTATTCAAAAAACTGATTTTTTTACAATTATTTCTTGTTTGAATATTTTTAATTTTCTGTTTATTTGCTCTGTTTGATTTTTATTTTTAATTCAAACAAAAACAATCCAAACATGATTTTTATTTTTTCAAAAATAATAAAAGTTATTTTGTGATTTTTTTTTTCTTTATCAAAAAATAACAATTAAGAATCTAAATCAAAAGCCATAGAACCAATGACTTCAACAATTATAATATCCTGATGATGTCAAAAAAATAAAATAATTAATAAAAGATTGAACAGTGATTTAAAGTGAGTAAATATGTATATTCCAGCACCTTCCGGCATTCACTTTAGGTCAATTTTTAATTTTTATTTTATTATCAAATAAAAAAGTTAGTGCTTAATTTTTTCAAAAAAATCATTCTGTAACTTTTATAAAAAGTTTTAAAATAAAAATCAAAAAACAACAGAAATTTATTGAGTAAAATATAAAAATTGAAAAATTTTAAATCTTTGCCAAACTTTGTGATTTTTTTGTGCAACATGATTTATAAAATGTAGTGCATTATTGAAATATTATAATTAAATAAATTTGGGTTGTGACTTTTTAAGAAATATAACAGTTATTTTGGGTCTCTGGAAGAAACACTTATGTGTAAATTCATAAATATATACTAATATAATAAAAAGGTAATGTGTGTATGTTTGCTTGTTTGTAGGAGGTAATCTCCGTAACTACTCATCTGATTTCAAAAATATATGTTCCGGTATTTAGAATGGTCCTTAAGGATGGACTTGGCTTGATGGATAGGCTTTATATCATTCCAATAAAATAACTAATAAAAAAGTTATGAGCAATAATGTAAAAATATCCCATAACAACGTAGCGGGCTTTGCCCGCTAGTGCTTTATAAAGTTATAGGAATTTTACAAAACAAATTTTCCATACAAAATTTATTTATTTCATAGCTTTAAATAAAAATTTTTTAAATGGCGTAATTTTTGCTTAGTTATGTGATTATTTTTATAAAAATATGACTCCGAAACTGTAGTGGGATTCTCTAGTTTTTTAACGACAAAATTCAGTAGTTATGTTGTTACTATGAAAACTTGACAATTTAAGTACCGAATTTTGTCATTAAAAAGTTATAGAATTGCTCCTCTGATATCTTTCAGATGCCTTAGAATTAACCGTCTTTTTTTAATGTAAAATTTTTCTACGATAAAATGTAAAAAAATATGAGGGATTTCTTCCAAAAAAGTTTTAGAATTTGAGAATTTTCATATCCAAAAATTTTTATTATTTGGTTTTATTTAATATCGGATTAAATAAAACCAAATAATAAATTCAAACAATTGTTAAAGAAGTTCATTTAAGTTCACTTTAGAAGATAAGGGTTTTCTTAAATACTTCTTAAGTAAGATATATTGTTTGGAAACGATCTAAGTTCTAAAAATAAAACAGATCCTAAATAATAATTTTTAAGTTAAATGCCTCAAAACATTTGTTCAATTGCAAAAAATGGTTAATGATTTCAAAATAATTCTATAAAAAACACATTATAAAAAAAATTTTCGGAATTACAAATTCTTGAATCCAAAAATCTACACAAAATCTCTAAATTAAAAATGTTTGTTTAATGTGAAATTTTAAGCGTATATTTAAAAAATTAATCATGTTGTATATTATTTGGAAAAAAAAATTTTTTTTTTGATCCTCAGGGGGGGTGGGGGCTTCAGGCCCCATAGCGCCCCCCTTGTATCCGCGCCTGCCTATAAAGGTTGTTTTCTACTTTTTTATTACTATATCCTACTATGTTTTTTCCTACTATAATTTTTGTGTTAACAGAGTTACTTATTTTGCAATTTCACCAAATTCCGCAAGAAAAAACACGTTTTGATATAGTCACGAAACAACAAAAATTTTCAAAAAATTTACATTTGACCTTGACAAAGAAAGCGTTAACGTTGCCGCAGTTTTACAAAATTTTCGGAGAACAATCTCTTTTGTCTGAGTTAAAAACTCGGTAGTGGTAAAAAAAACACACATGAATACTATTATCTAAATTATTGCCAAAATCACACTTTTCTCTAAAATTTTCAAATTTAAAACGCCGTCGCTATATAAATATATACATATGTTTAAAAATTTAAAAATTAAAAAAATATTGAATTTAAACAAATTAATTATAAATATTAAAAAAAAAATAATAGAATAAAAAAAAATAAAAAACTATTGATCCCGCCGAGAATCGAAGCCGGGACCCTCTGTTTGGAAATGCCAAATGATACCAAAATCACTTTTTATGATCACTTTTAGAGCAATTACTCTTTAGAAGCACTACTTAAGTGATGTTTTGGATGTGGTACAGAAGTAATTCTAAAAAAGCTGTAAAAATGTAATAACGCATACTTGGGAAGCAATGAAAGAAGTGATTTTTTGAAGTTGTTCAGAATAACTTCTAAAGAAGCAGTTAAAATACACTAATGGATACTTCTGAAGCATTAAAAGAAGTAGTTTGTAAAGCACTACTTGCAATTTTTTTTTGCTGGGCTTATGTAACTTTATACAGCATTTATGAATTTACACATTATTTTCTGAGGTGTAGTACAAAAAAACTCTGTGTGTTACCCAATTTTTTTTTATATTTTTTTGAACAAAATTTTAAAAAACTCAAAATAATTTTTTTTTAAATTTTCAAAAAAAAAATTCCATCTTTAACCATACCTTGGACAAGATCAGCGTAATCCCCATGAGACAAAAATTTATGCCTGTATATTTATAGATCTTAGAAGTGAAACTAGAGTATAACATTGTAAGTTCTAGAACAAATATTTACATTTTTCACAATTTTCATAATTTACCCCATTTTAAAACCACAGTTGTCTGGGAGAATTGCAATTATTTAAATAGTTTTCAACCAGTTTGGGAGTTTTAAACCTTCTTAGAAAGGTAATTTAATGCGAATAACGATTTTGGTGACAGTTTCAGAAATACATTTATTTAAGAGCCGGTATTTGCAAATAGCACAAAAATTATTTTTTCGCATTATAGGTTTTATTTCAAAATTTTAAAGGTCCAGGGATAGCTAAAAACTTTTTTATTGAGAAATTTTTCCGGGGAGCAGGATTTAGAGTAATTTCTCAAAGAAGGGCCAGTCTAATATACGTAGCAAGTGATAAATAAAATTTAAAAATGCTTACATATTTTATTTTTCTTGCACGAGATATTATTTGAAAAATAGGGCATTAGAGGGTTAATCATACAAATTTTAAAAAATTTATATTTGCAAAGATTTTTATTTGAACTATGATTTTTTATATATTTCTGTATTATAACTTAGAACTGAAACCACAAACTGTGTTGCGGTTGCAAAAAGAAATAAGAAACTTAAGAATTCCACATTTACTGATAAAAGCACCACATAACCACAAAATCATATGAATGTATTTATAGCCTTATACACTCTGTATAAATATATTAAAATGTCAATGTTTTTATGAATAAGTATAAAACCATACAGCAAGAAAATTTAATTCAATTATTTTAAGGGAATTTTTGTTATAACTCAACAAAAAGGGCCTTTAAAAAAAAGAGACTCAAAGATATTTTCTTTGCCTGGCACATTTAAAAAAATTTCGATTTTCTTTTTTTCTTTTCGTATTTTACTCTTTGCCAATACAATGATATTACTCATTGAAATCAACAAACACACTTCCATTTCAAATTCGTTTTTGGTTATACATATGATAGTTCTTTGAATGAAATTCATAATTTTTTTTTATATTTTACGCCTTTTTTGTATTTATTTATCCCTGCAGAATACAAACAAGTAGTACGTTAACTTTGTGTATGACGTTACGATAGGCTACCCATAAATCAATATTTTTTTATACAAATAAATAAAATAAAACTGAAAAGAGATGGGACTACACACGCTTAAACATATGCATTTACAACTACCGCAGCAAAAAATACTGCTTGCTTGGAAGCAGTTTCGTCAGGGAAAGAAAACAGTGTAGCGCTTGCATTATTGGTGATATAAGGCATGATTTTTGTTCGAGATAGCTCACGTGAAAGCACTTGTTTCGATATCCGATATGCGCTTCTATCATAGCTCCAAATAATGGCATGAAATCACAGCTTTTAGCTAGTAAATTCGGTTGTCGTTGTCATTATTTCGTGCTTTGTTAGAGCGATAAAGTGTGGTAAACAAAACTCTATTGCCTTTTTAACACACTACTGCAAGCTATAAATCCTCAGAAGCAGTAAACGAAGCAGAAAAGAAGCTCTAATCATTTTTTCTCATTTTTGCCGCTTCCGAATTTCTGCTGGGACTGTAATATAAACATGGTGTGAAGAAACTATAGTAAAATTAAATCCTAGCTATTTAATATTCATGCCCACTAGACCGTACCACCTTACAGGCAAAAAAAAAAAGAAAGTGAGCACCTTCAAATACAAAGTAGTTTTGCAAGGCAATTCCAAAAAAATTATTTTTTTTTTGCCGAACGTAGGGGTCGCCTTTTTCAATTTTTCGTTATAGCTTCGGCATTTAAGTTCGGATTTTAAGGTGTGATTTATCGATTTTTTTGCCTCCTCGAGGAGACCAGTGTTTTGTTATAAAGGAAAAATCCAATGAAAAAAAATTTAAAAAGGCGACCCCGACGTTCGACAACTAATATATAAAAAAATTTCTGCTGGGTTTATCGAAAAACTTCCTTAGCAATGGTTTAATGATTTTTTGCGAGCTTTAATTTTCTGACTTTAGGGTGGTACATTAGGGTGGCAGCAACTGAGATGTGGTGGGTAAATACTAGACCGGTATACTTGAGGTCCATGGTCCTTAGAGCAAAACATTGGTCCCCTCGAGAGAAATACATCGATGTATCATACTTTAAGATCCGACTGTAAATGCCAAATATATAACGAAAAATGTAAAATGGTGACCTTACGTTCGGCAAAAAAAAAACAAAAAAAATTTTTTTTTCAAACCTCTTTGGAAAAATAATTTAGATTGGACGGTGTACGGTGAAATTTTTTTTTTAGGTACGATCTATTGCCCACCTTTAGTTTAGTAATTGCTTATTAATCATTCATAAGTCCTTTTTACTGGAATGCACTATTGAATTACAGTATAATTGAAGAATATTTCAAGGCTTGTAAATTGAGAGTTTGACTGGAATTATGCTTTAAATTGAATTTCAGTAAAATTCTGTAGTGGGTTATAGCTTATATAAGTTTACATAAATGCTAAATTAGAAGTCATCTTCAATTTATTTAGAGGGCCAATTAAGAGCCAATTTTTAAACCCAAATTAAAGCTCTTTCGTGAATAAATAAATAAAAAACCCTTAAAGTAAATTAAAATATCATAAAAGTTACAATTTTCTGGTTACGTTAGTATTATTTCATTCCCTTGCATGGTTATTTGAAAAGAGAAAAAAAAAACTCAAAGCGACAGGCAAAACAGGAAAATACAATCTGTGTGACGGTAGGCAGTTAACAGAATATGGTGACAACACCTACGCTATGCTTTTAGTGTAGTTGTAAAATAATAAATTTTTCATTTCGTTCAAAATCACTTTCACGCATAAGTGTCCTTTTAACTTTTACATATATAAAATAAAACGACAACATATGTTGCTCCTCATGTACTAACATATATGTGAACCTGTTAAATTGTTGGCATGAAAATATGTCTCTGCATGTCCCTATGTGTGTGTGTGTGTTCATATGTTTGGTTGTCTGTAGGTATAAAATAAAATGTGTCCTTGCTACATGGTATTTAAAGAAATAACTTTATAGTTTTATATAACAAAGTGTGTGTATATCACGGCATATACAGTAATCAATCTGTTTATATCTTTAGTATATTTGAACGCTGTTGGTGGTAATTGTTAAACTGTATAAATATGAAATAAAAATACCATGTATTATACATACATAAATAAAAAGGAAAATTACACACACACACATGCTTTTAAGAATATAAAATTATTTTCAAACCAATTCTATCAGACCGGCCATAAGTAAATAAGGAGTCTGTGAAACAATTTTATAAGATGTAATAAAATTTCATTTTACCTCTTCTTAGTCTGCACTCAGCGTATGAGCAACATATTTCCCTTAACGATACACAACACTCATACGTATATGAGAACCCTTAAAATTGATTTTGTATAAAACACAATGGGATAATTTAAGGGTGAAAAAAATAAATAAATAAAAAAATCTAAAACGTTATCGAATTGAAAAATATTTTGACACATTTTCAAGGTAATTATTATGATTTATAAACAGACGGTTTCATCCGAAAATCCCCAAAATTGAAGTCCTGTCAACAAAACGAAAAAGAAAATGATTTACAGCAGGCTCATCGAGCAGCCACAATGATTTTATATCCTAATCCCCATTGTGCGCTGTGAGTGTTGTAAATATTAACTACGTTAAACATTTGTTACTTGTGTATCACATGAGCTTTGCACACATCATAAAATAAGAAAATATTAACAACGCATTGAGCAAGGGTATATAAATGTTGACAGTTTATTTTATATGATTGTACAAATTTTTAACCCTTTTCGGTTACTCGTGTATAAATTTGGATGCTTCTAAAGTGCTTAAAAAAATTACGTCGTCAAAGTATAAAAACCCTTAAATTATAATTCTGAAAGATAGCCGATTAGAAGCGATGGCAAGGCACTTTAACAGGAGGTGAAAGTTCTGGCAAAAAGTGTTTTCCCTTTTCCAAATTGATAACGTCATTTTACAAATGGGCCGACTGTTCAACAATCGCCGGGACAGTACTAGGGAAGCAAAATTTTCAGCGTTGGCAAAACACTGGCAAAACCAAGGTGGACTGTAAATAGATTTTCCAAAATAAAGTTTAAAAAAGTTCATATGGGAATTTCCACATAAAAGTCCACCGCGACCGAAAATTTAAAAGCCGGCAAAAAAAATTCCTCCTGAATTGTATTAATAAAAAAAAAATATGTAAACGTAATCAAATTAAAGAGTACAAAGCATCCCAGCAAAAAAAAGAGATGCCGAACCCGATTTGCTAAAATAACATTCATTTACTTAAAATAACAGATCAACTAAAAACATTTCCCCCATTCATCTTAAACACATTGACACGGTGCAAAAATATAATTTAATAACATACATTTAAATTTAAATTTAACGGTTCGTTGTAATTCAAAAATCTGTGTTTATTATACACAGAGTTGAATAGAATCAGCTGAGATATCTTAAGAATTAAGGTTCAAAGCAAAAAAGAGTAATAATAACAAACGGATAAAAATAGCATTGTTAAATTTCGTTGATGTTAGTCTAAGTTGAGTTGTTGATAACAAACCCGATTTGCTTTCAACAGCCACATAAGTAGACGATTATCAAAAATATTAACCCACTCAAAGGCGAAAGGCACTCATGATGGCTTTGTAGCGAAAGCCGAAAATGCGCATTCTGCCTTGCTGGTCTTATCGATTTTTTTCAATAATTTTTATTCTTTGTAATTTACTTGTAAAAATTGTATCATCTTTCTTTGATTTGAAAATAATTTAAACAGAAAGTGATATTAATTTATGATCTTGAGTCAGACTAAAATAATATTCATTTACTTAAAATAACAGATCAACTAAAAACATTTCCCCCATTCAATTAAAAAAATATTAAATTTAAACATACAATATTAAAAAAATTAATAGAATAACAAAAAATGTTTAAATAAAAAGTATTGGCCCCGCTGCGAATCGAACCCGCGACGATCTGTTTGGAAATGCCAAATGATACCAAAACCACTTTTTACGATCACTTATATAGCAATTACTTTTTAGAAGCAATACTTAAGTGATTTTTTGGATGCTGTTCAGTAGTAATTCTAAAAAAGCTGTAAAAATGTACTAACGGATACTTTGGAAGCAATAAAAGAAATAATTTTTTGAAGTTGTTCAGAATAACTTCTAAAAAAGCAGTAATGATTCTGAAAACTTCGCTGCTCCTCTACAGTAATTTAAAAGTTCCAAGCTTTTTTTATTTTATATCACTGTGCGTTGGGAAAACAAAAAAAGGAGCTTTTCAACAAAGAAAAAAATCGATTTGATAAACCAAAATATATTTTTAGTGTTTTGCCAGTCATTTATTTTCAACACCACGGTTACCCAGTGGTATGCCCAGGGCTGTGGCATCACCAAAACAAAATAAGTTGTAATAACATTCATTATCAATAGGTGGGACCTTGGCAAAAAAATTGTAAATTTAGCAAATATTTTGCTTAGTTGATTAGATATGAATGTTTACTAAATGAAATCCAATAGACTTTTTGCTGTATCTTAGTAGAATTAAAAAAAGAAATCTAAAAGATTAATAAGAAGTCCGCTATATTTATATTTTTTTTTTAATAATTAAAATTTTTTGTTTTATTATTTAAAAACGGAATTTCAGCAAACAAAAGAAACATTAATTTTACTAATTTTTCACTAACTTATTTTTATTGAGTGTATGAATAGAATATGATACATGAAAACGATAGTTTTATATATGCTTTTTCTACTTTTATGTATGCTTGTCTACTTTAAGGTGTTTTGTCTGCTTTTAATATGAGTTACCAGCCCATAGTTGTTAAAAAATTTAGCAAAATAAGATGTAATATAGTTTAGCCCTTAATATATATAGTTGTTTTACTATTAGATTTTTAGATTGATATCTTAAATTAAAGCTAAAGGTTTAGGCTTTCCAACAAAAAAACCGCATTGAAGGATCTCGTTGAAGGATCTGAACTCTTTCAAAAGTTATGGATTTGGACCGCCTTCTCTGAAAATGTAGGTTTGATATTTTTTCTGTGTGCAATATTGTTAAATTGTTACCGGCCTCTTGTATTTTCAAAGCTAATTCGACTTGTTCCTTATCATAAATATCTGAATTTTTCAAACGTTCAGATAATTTCTGGTATATATGTAGCTGAGAGATTTACATACATACCTTCTCTGTTTTCTATTTCTCCAAGTTTTTGAAAAATCTCTTAGAAATCACATGTGCTATTAAATCATTAATAGTCTTTTTATTTTCTCATATATTTTAGTATCACCATAGGTACATTTTTGCTGTGAACACAATGGGTTAAATTCATTCGCATACACATACACATGTACATATATGTGCGTGTTAACAGTTAGCATATCCTTTCTCCCCTTCCTTCCCTACTATGATTTTTTCACATGTATCGTTATGCTTGATATATTTTTTTGTTAAATAATGTTTGAGTTTTTACATCATGTCCTTTAATAGGTTTAAAGTATCAGCAATTTTGTTCTGTTTTTTTTGTTGCTGTAGAGAA
Source organism: Leucophora obtusa (assembly GCA_949987735.1). Taxonomy (NCBI): domain Eukaryota; kingdom Metazoa; phylum Arthropoda; class Insecta; order Diptera; family Anthomyiidae; genus Leucophora; species Leucophora obtusa. Next base: position 192,338,654 of record OX465297.1, read on the forward strand.
TTACAATAGAATTTTAGAATTGTTGAAATGTTAGAGTGTGTGAGATGTTATTATATTTTTTTTTTACAATTTTATTTTAAATTGTACATAAAACATAAATGTTCATTGTTGAAATACATATGTAAAGTAATACTTAAATGTTTTTGCAACTTCCATGCTTGTAACTTTATTCTTACATGTATGTATATAAATATTACACCGTGCTACTCCTCTTTGCACATGTATGTAAGTAAATTATAACATTTTTTCATCTGCTCCCAACAATATTTTTAATCTATTCTAGAACAGGTTCTTTTAGCAGCGGTTCCATGGAACAACTTATATAATTGATTACTGGGAGTCAAAATGTAAGGTTTCACTGTCACTGTTAAGCAAGCCGTACTAGTATAGAGGAACATGTACTATTGCTAATAGGTTAAACTGCATACAAACTACTCAGGTAGAAAAACACAAATGGCACAATGTGGGCCCGCTATTGAAGACAGTAGTACATGTGCTGGCAATGCTTCGGATTTTCTACTTTTCTGTTGTTGGGATGTTGTCGAAATGATAACAACAATAAACGATTGGCCATAGCTACTCGCCTTGGGATTTTATTTTTTTGGTATATCCCAGTATAACTAATAAAAGTTTTATAGTTTGCCAGTAATTTACTATACGTATACATGACAGATCTTTAATGCATTCTTACATAAATTAGTATATAGTATACAGTGGTGGAAAATATAATAGAAACAATCAAAGTTTTTTCTAATTTTATTCTCTTTGCCTTTATTTTTAAAGGGTTAAGTGGTGGCTAAATTCGTCCCGAAAGGTGAAGAGATGGTCCGAAAAATTCTGCAGACTTTTAGAGCAACGTCTCTTTTTTAATTTTGTTACTTGTTTTATTTGGGCGTGGGTTTTAATGAAATATTACCGATATCGAGCTTTTATTAAATTACACAGTAAAATTTAGCGAGACATAGTGAAATAATAAGTAGTTACTCACATAAATAGTATAAGTGGTTACTGAGAAGTTATCATATAAGTGGTTACCCTAAATTGTGAAATAGTTGGTCATATTGGCAAATTAACTTTTTACCTCGGAAAATTTCCTATTTAGTTCAAAACGATTTAATAAATAAAATATTAATATAGAAAAGACTAAAGCGGTCCTTATTTAATCAATTACCAGTAAGTGATTCCTTTGCAAGAATATATAATATATAAGTAATTCAGTAAATCATTATTTTGCGTTTTAAAGTAATGCAAAGGTAATGACCATTACCTGGTAATCCTTATGGTAGTGACCTGTCATTATCATGTATCATGTTTTTGCTGGGTAATTGTAAAGTATTACAAAAGTATATTTGTTTGATACCCATATGGCCTATGGTAATAAAATTGCCAAGAAAAACTGGAAAACATAATAATTTTAGCTCTAGTTTCGTAAGTATTATTGTTTTTAGTACCAATTTAGTATTTTGTTTTTATAATTTTTATTGTGTTCAACGAAATACAAAACTTTTGTAGCATGATGTTATATGTGTTCTAAGTTATCTGTTGTTTTATTTTTTTTTTTTTATTTTTTAATTTTACTAAATTCAATCTTTTTAAAATCCTTCTGTTACATTTGACTGCTTATGAACATTTTAATCAACACTAAAAGATTTATGTTTAAAGATACCATGAAGAGTTTAAAAGTATTTGAGGTTCTCTTCTTAATTGCTTTTTGTGGTTATCACAACTTGGATAAAGATAGACAATACTTTGAATTGATATCAAAAATATGCTGTTGAAAAGAAATTAGTTTTTCAAAGGGTGGTTTATATATAAGTACATCATTCATCGAACTATAGGTGTGACCTATCACGGGCGGGTATTTTTAATTTATTGCAGTATAGGTCTGGTATCCTTATCACAAAGTACCAGTAAATTTTTTTTTATTTTTAACGTTTTTTTCTGAAACATTTTTAAGATCGATTATAGTATACAAAAACCTCCTCTTGTAATACAACTTTTCCGAAAAACTTTGCTTCTATGAATGCAAACCCGAAAAAACTGAATGGATCATTATTTGAGGTTCGACCATAACATAGAAGGCCACTGCATCCTCTCAATAGTGTCAAATTTTGCTAATATAGAACGATAAAAATCGAATTTTTAAGATATTGAACTGAATTTTAATATGTAGATAACACACATTGCCGCTTAATATTCCCAGTAAAAATGGGACGAAAATTATTCTCAAACTATTATATTTGATTATGTTTTTTCGACCGCCCAAAGGCGTGGCCCGACCTATTTTACATGTTTTTTATTCGCATTTTAAATTATTTAAAATAAATTTTTGTCGTTTATTTAACCTTCTTTTTATATTTTTAATTTCACAATTTTCTTGAGCGTGAGGTTTGTTTTTATATAGGGTCCGCCAAATAACTTTTTTTTTTGAAAATGCTATAAAAAAAACTACTGAATATTTTCTCAAATTTCTTTTTTTATTTGAAAGTACAATCCTTCCGGTTAATAATGGAAAATAATTTCATTCATATGGCTGCCTCGGCTGGCCATGCAGTAGCCTACACAATCGGACCAATTTTTAAGCACATTATCGATTGTGTGCCGCTGTATTTCACCAATGGCTTCACGAATATTGTCCTTTAAAGCGTCAATTGTCTCTGGCTTGTCGGCGTAACACTTATCTTTGACGGCACCCCACAAATAATAGTCTAACGGTGTCAAAACGACATCATGAGCTCTGCGGCTGATAATGCGATCTTCAAAAACAGGGCGCAAAACATCGAGTGTAGCTTCGGCTGTGTGGCACGTAGCGCCGTCCTGTTGAAACCAAATGTTGCCAATATCCTCCTCTTCAATTTTTGTCAACAAAAATTCGTTCAACATGGCCCGATAACGATTGCCATTGACTTCGCACACATTCTGCAACATTACCATGATTTTCAAAGTAATGTCGCAATATTTCCCAGCGTTGTTCAAACGTATACACAACCATATTCGTTCAGCGGAAGGATAAAACTAATTATCTGTCAAATCAGACATGAGCTAAGTGTTACCATTCACGAAATAAGCACTAGTTGAAAAAAAAACCCTGTATATAAAAAAGTTTTTCATTTTCGATATTTCGTTAATTTCTTATTTCCTGAAGATGCTACACAACGGAGTAGCGAAATATCGAAAATAAAAAACTTTTTTATATATAAAAACAAACCTTACGCTCAAGAAAATTGTGAAATTAAATATGATTTAAAATATTTTATAAGGAATGGCTTACCCATAAATAAATAAACATTTTTGTGGTGAAAAAATTTTGGATTTGAAAATAGTACAGTGTTCCAACCTAAGAATCTTTTTTACCTGATGAGGGATACTAGGCGGGCATACTTAATTCGAGTACGCTGAATCCAGTGGTGCTAGCCATTTTTATAGGTTAGCTCTTAAAAAAATGTTTAGGTTTGAAAATTATATTTCCAGACACCACCAAAAAGGTAATCTTTGTAATTTTTCGACCATTTATTGTTACCCAGGTTGTTTGCTGCTTTGCATTAAATGTCGGTACAGCGGTTCAATAGCTGTTATTGAAAACAAATACGGGCACCTTAAAACTCTCCAAACAAAATTTAACATTTCAATACGTTTTAAAATAACAAAGCAATAAAATGTATAATTTTATATAGAAAATTTGGATGTGTCCCTGACAACTTTGGACCGCTGCATAGTGGGTTGAACGATAGAGAAAATAGTGATTCACTGAGGCTATAATTAAGTTATTATCGAACATTCAAAAAAAAAATAAATTAATAAAAAAAATTTTTTTTTAAATAAAACAAAAGGAAAAAAAAATAAAAAAAAATTAAAAAAAAATATTTAAAAAAAAATAAGAAAAAAAATAAAAAAAAATAAAAAAAAAAAATAAAAAATAAAAAAAATAAAAAATAAAAAAAAATTTAGAAAAAAAATAAAAAAAAAATATTAAAAAATTGAGTAAAAAGGAATTTTAGATATATTGGAAAAAGTGGGCGTGCCGGAAAAAATATTTCACAAACATATCGGAGCACCAAACGAACATACAGTATGAATATTGGGGTCCTATACAGCCGGTGGTATTTCACTGATACGATCACCAACATAACTACACACTAGGGATGCCAATCGGGATTGATATTTGAAAATCCCGGGATTCGGGATTTTGTATGAACTTTTCGGGACTACGGGATTTTTCGTGATCCCGGGATTTTACGGGATTTCGGGATTTAAATTTTCCTTTATTTTTAAAAATTTTTATGTTTATGTAACTAATTTTTTTATAGAATAAAGCGTTTTATAATTATTTAATATTTGTTAATTAATAATGTGGTACATTTTATGAATATTGAAACATCTCAGTCAGAAATTGACAGTGGTACAAAAAATCAAGTACTTGCATACCACTGGGTAACCGCGATGTAATAAATGACTGGCAGAACACTCATTTGGGATGCTTTGCCAGCGTTTGCAAAAATCGTTTTGCCAGTATTTGTTTTACAAAACATCACGGCAGGGCAAAAACAGATACATATGAACTTTTTTTAAATTTTATTTTGGAAAATATAATTCCAAACCACCTATTTATTGGTTTTGGCAGCGTTTCGCCAAAGTTAAAAATTTTGTTTCTCCAGTACTTTTCCGGCGCTTTTTGAACTGCCGGTCCTTTTGTCTATTGACGTTATCATATTGGAAATGGGAAAGCAATTTTTGTCAGTACCACCTGTTAAAATACCTTTACATCGCTTTCCCGTTTGTATTTTTCTGGCTGGGATAATATATGAAGGCCTGTCATTAAGTACACTTGCGCCCAGTATTTTGTAAGCAGATTTTAAAACAGATTCGTTGCGATAACCTTGCCCACTAAATCGTGTAATTACAGCAACAAATTTAGTTGGTTATTGTTATCAAATGTTTTTATGGAAGAATTCAAACTTACAGTCCCAGTTTCAGAAATCGATTTTCGCTTGGAAGAACAAATCTGTAAAATAACAAACAAACTTGGTTTTTCGCATGCATTACTCAAAAACTTAAAATTGTTTACAAAAATTTCAAATTTTTCTGCAAAGTCTTTGCATAGTTTACTCGAATAATCTACTTAATTTATAATTTTACCAATATCTTGGCATCAATTTCTTGTCAATATGAGAAAATTCAAGAAAAAACGTAGGTAATCTAAAATTGCTACTTTGTTTATTTGCGTTTATATTAATATTAAAAAATAAGAAAATCCCGGGATTTTTGAGAAATAATCCCGGGATTCGGGATTTTGCCAATCCCGAAAATCCCGGGATTTCGGGATTCGGGATTTCCCGTTTGGCATCCCTAGTACACACAGAGACTATTTATATACTAAGATAAAAATATATTACTAAATCCGAAAAATGGGGGTCAGATTAATATAATTTTATATAACTAAATATATTCTGATATAATCATATAAAATTATACTTGGTGTTACATATGACAATACTCAACGATACGCAATTGTATAAAATCATAAATGGTTGTGCAAAAAATATTTTTACTTACGATCTAAACCTATTAAGAAATATAAGCCATCATTAAAGTTTTTCCGATTATAAAATTTTTAGCAAAATGGGGTTACCGCTTAATGGTAATAACCACACCACAGAAAATGAACCACTGATCTAAAATCCTTTATAATAATTTTCTTTACATTTTTATATTCAAATAAACAAACCAAATGTCAATTTGTTTTATATCCTTTTATCTGTCCATTTGTACAATATTTTCACATTATTTTAACATGATTTAAATATAATACTTGCTCTTATTTAGTTGTTGTTTATGAGCAAACACATTTAAATTGTAATTGCAATTTAACAAGAAAGAATAAAACACTAACATTATTACAAAATACTAAAATGATAAAACATCATATAAATCCTTTTTAACAAATGGAAAATAACGAGTTTGATTCTTTTTCTCGTTTTTGTGTAAATGTTGGTTGTTTGGTGGCTGGGTTTAGAAAAGTGTTAAAAATGAAACCACAAATACCACCTTCAGTTAAATTTATTTGTATGAATACAATTGTACTGTTTGTTGGTAGTTGTACAAAAACAAAATAGAAAATATAAATCTACAATTCGCCAATTCGTAGCAAGGTTTTGAATTTATATGTAGTATACTCGTATATTTTTCTATTCAGTTTATCTAAGTGAGTTATTTTATCCATTCATGATGATGTTTTTTTTTCTTCTTTTATATTTTCATATTCTTTATTTTATTCTCTTATTATATATTTTTTTTTTCATTTGCAGCACCAAAGGGACAAATTATACGTTTGGATTTTCGCAATTCATTTCACATAGAGGAGAAAGAAGAGTGTAAATTCGACTTTTTAGAGGTAAGTTTCATATATTTTCTAAACTAAATCAATGTTAACCATAAAGCGATATTTTGACAAGATTAAGCGATTTTTTATCATATTACATTTTACATTTTAATAACATGAACTCTAACGAAAAGATTTTATTTTTCACTTTTTTTTAAGCATGTTGGCTTCACCGTTTGGTTCTCTTTTTTGCTTATTTAAAATATTTTAGAAGGGCATCATGTGTATTTTAAAGTATAATAGTAATAACAAACCATCTATTCATAGTGTATGTATTATGCTGCTCATAACTATTATTCATAGAAAAGAATGAGGTTTTTATTTGTACAAAATGTTAACATTTCAAACAGTTTATTTGTGTAATTTGTATAAACTTAAGTCTTTTTACTTTAAAGTTAAGATTTTTTGGAGAGAAATTGTTTTTAAGTTAAACGAAACTTTTGAAAAGGGGGCAACTGTAATAATATGCGGTAGAATGGGCCGAATTTGGAAAATGTTTAATTCTGTAGTTCTACCATTACAGAAAAGTATTTAAAATTAAGGAAATCAGTATCAAATAGCATATACACGCATAAAATAAACATGTAAAAATAGCAGAAAAAGCTACAAAAAATTTGCTAAAAATTGCCTTTTAAAAAATTATTAAAACTAGCTGACTTTTTTTGCTAAATGCTAGTAAAATAAGAATAGCAAAGCTAAAACAGTATACTTCTTGCCTAAGGACATCGTCAGGGGACGGCGTTTTAAGAATTTCTGGAAATATTTGTTAGATTTGAAGATGAATGCTGCTTTTTCTAATCTAATATAATAATCCTCTTTCATAATTTTAATCCTTTTTCATAAGTTGACCAAATAAGGACCACTCTAAAGTACATATTGAATAGTTAGCATACAATTTTACATACTGTGTAAACTTTAAATTTTTCAAAGAATTTTATCAGACATTTAAATTAGTTTCAAATTTAAATTGGGCATTACTGCATTTTTATTTATAACTTTTAAGCCGCTTAAAATATTTTGCTCATTTTAAATACCAAACAAAGTGTTTTTATGCCAGCAAACGTTTTTGGATTAAAATAATTGTACAAAAAATATTTTTATTTGGCTCCCCATTTTGTTCGCTTATTCTTTGAGATGACTTTTTTTCTACCACATGTAATATTTTAGCAATCTCTTTGTTCATTGAGTTTATACAATCATTTTAAGCAGATAATCTGCAATAATATTTTGGTAAATCTTTTAAACATCTGAATCAATATGTTTAATGATTTTAAAACTTTTAACTTAAAAATGCTTTCTCTAGTAATATAATATAAACTGTTTAAAATTTTTCCCTCTTTATATCCATTACTTTTAAAAAAAATAGCATACAAATTATGTAAAAAATGGCGTAGCTTAGTGTAAGATGATTATTACCTCTCCAAGCAAGCCAAATAAAAGTTTCTATTTTTTCTATTCACAGCCATTTAGTGGGTCAAGGACTCCTTAGGGCAATTCTAACTATATACAATATGTTTATTTTGGCTTCAGTAAGAATATTCATACATAAATATAAACAAAAGTTTAAACGTAGGAGAAAGAAAGATGTATGGCAAATATTTTTTCCTCTTTTTTTTTTTTAATAAGAAACATTTTTTGAAATACTTATAGTAGTTTGCTTTTTAGGAGATGTCCTTTTTGTACTAGAAAATATGTTATTGTAAACAAATGTATACGAGTATATTATTACATAAATTAGCTAAAGGCAAAATAATAAAATTGAAAAAAAAAATATAAATAGTTAAAAAAAAAGAAAAAGGAAAGTACGGCTGCTAGAATATATGGCTATTTAGGTTGCTACTTATCGGTAATTTGTATTATAAACAACTAAGATTTTTTGTCTTAGTATTTACGTACATTTACGTCCATCAATTGCTGACTTAAAAAAATATTGCAAAAGACTGCGTTTGAATATATTGTCCATCCTATTTTTTGCAATAACTTTATTTAAAAATCACTCAAATTGAAAAAAAAAAATAGACTTTGAAATGAATGCAAGAGAAGTCCATATTGCCAGCGAATTGGAAGTGCAGAAAAACATTGTGAATACTTTTTTAAACCAGCATCAGTGGACATATAACAAAAAAAACTAGCTTGGGAACTAAAAGTTGGGAAGAGTTCCAGAAAAGTTTATGTGCGATTTGGAGATCACTCAAATGGTAGGCTCTGGCAGGAAAAAGGCATTAGTGACCAGAATAAGGCGAACAAACCGTGCCATGTTGAAGAGTAATCCCAAAATTTCAGGGCGAAAAGTCGCTCAAAAAGTGGACTTTTGAAGTACAAAATGTTCCAGACAGAAATGCTGCAAAGAACACGAAAGCAAAACAGCCGGCCAAAAATTAAAAAAAAAAATTTTTAGAAAAATTCAATTACTGCATCATGGCCGACGAGACGCATATTTTAACAGGCTACTTACAGTTTCTAGGCCAGAAATTCTACCTTGCCAACTCACCAGGGAATGTGGATGACAAATTTAAGACAAAAATGCAATCGAAATTTCCTCGAAAATTCCTGGTGTGGCAAGCTATCCGCACTTGTGGTGAGAGGAGCAAGTCTTTCGTGGCCACAGGTAAAATAAACTAGGGAATTTATATCAAAGAGTGCTGCGAGAAGCGACTAAATCCTTTTGTTACCTAGCCTTCTGGTATCACAGCGAAGTGGTCTTGGAGAGGTATTTAAATAATAATGTGCTTTTGGTGACTCGAGAAGGAAATCCAACAAACTATCCAAAACTCAGGCCAATTTAAAGGTACTGGGCTTTGATCAAAATAGAAATTACGCAATAAAAAAAATAAAAAATCGTTATAGATGCCAAAGATTTTCGCAGAAAGTGGTATTTAGCAGCTCGAAAGGTATCTAATAATACCCCTGTCTTTTACTCTTTCCAAATCAATTCGTTTACCGTTTGAAAAGAGAATTAATTATTAGTTAATATAATTTTTATTTTTAAAATTGAATGTCGGATTGAGCAGATTTCTTTAATTATGTGACGGACAATTTTTCAAGCCCCGTCTTGATTTAAAGAAAACTTGAGACGGGTAAAGCAAAAAGGACCATATATGTCAACTTTTAGCTGAGAATCTATACAATTTTTCAAATTTTATTCAAGTGAGCCAAATTGAATATCGCTGCAATTTTCGATCAAACGTAATCGATTAAAAAATAAGAGAAAAAACTAAATCTGGACATGCTGAAATTTTGATTTTCTAATACTATTCCACTTCAATATATATTTAACCCTTTCGACCCCGGATTTTAATGGATGGGAATTTTCCGACCAAACTTCGTGGAATTGTAGATCTATGCCAAAGAAATGATTTTTTTTTTTTACTTTTATGGTTTTAAAGCACCCGCTTAGGGAGATATTTGGAATTAAAATTTAAATATTAACTTGCTGCCGGTCGCAAACGGGTTAAGATTTTTTTTAATTTAATTTTTCCATTACAAAGCTCTACAAGAAACTTTAATAGTTTTTTAATTCTATTCATCACACAATTTTTGAGACTAATTACAACAAAAATGTTATTTTTCTTTAAACATTTATGTGAGAAAATATGTGTGTGGACACTATGAAAAACAACTCCTAAATGAACACTATCAAAGCCTGCTGTATGTAATTCTACACAGACATTGTGGAACAGCAATGCTACTGATTAAAAAAATTCGTTATAAAAAAATAAATATAACGGAAATTATAGGCAAATATTGACAATGTTGCGTGTATGCAATGTTGGGGCTGAAAGGGTTAAGCTCAGATAGGTTCAAAGATGCATCGATTTTTGACCATTTTCAATAGTTTGTCTGCTATGGTGGCTCATTTTACACTTTCAGCACTTGACTCTGGCTGGATATATGTATTACATGTTGATTACATGCTTATTATCAAAAAACATTGTTGCCTTCAATAGAATTTCCTTGGCTGTATATATAAAAATCAATTTCGTTCTATAAATATTCTACATAAATAAAATTTTTATTTAATATTTTTTGTTACTGAAAAACAAAAAGAAAATGAAATCATAAACTATAAAGGAAATTTAAGTAAAAATATTCACCATCATCATATTTTATATTGATGCCGTTAAACTACTGAAGTTACTAAACTTAAAACATGTTATAGCATCTACATATAGAGAGCAATACCCAGAAAACAGAAAAGATTCTTTACATATCTGAAGAACAAGAAAACAAAAAGAAAATAAAATGCCACAGATGTTGTTTATTTCGGTATATCCATGCAATTTCATACGTTTATTTATGTTGAATTGCAATATTTGTTATTGTTCACTGACTTCGATTTGTAAAGATTTCTTATATTTGTTTTTATATCAATATCAATAAAGGAATATAATGTGGGTAGTAAAATATAAAATAATTTTTCAAAACAAACATATAAATTAAATTCAATTAGTATGTGGCGTATACTTAATATTTATTTCATTAATAACAATCATACCCTAGGCACAATTTAAAATAAAATTAACAACTAAAGTTATGGTATAATTAATATATTTTATTATTTAACCATAAATTTGTTATACTTAATTGCCCAGCTTAATTAAGCATTTATAGTTTATTGATTTAACTAACTTGGAAATTATGTTTGGTTTGCAATTTAATCTTATGAATAACTTAAATTCGATTATGATTATAAATAATGTTATAATAGGTTATTAAAATGTGTATTTAAGGCACCTTAAATTAGATAAAAAAAAACAGTAAATAACTTAGAAAATATATTAAATCAATCAGCAATAAATTCAGCTGTTGATAGTGATCTTAAAGAAAAAAAGAGTTTTATTAATTCAAAAGTTTAAACTAATTATATTCCTAAACCCCATTAACAATAAACAAATAACCTAATGTTAAAAAAAAAACTGAAAGTCAAAAACTTAAAATTTGTATGGAATTTGACATCTGTAACTCTAAGTTAGCTCAAACTTTAGGTTAATTTCTTTATTGTTAATGGCCCTAATCATATTAAAAAATTAAAAAAAGAGTTTTGCGTTTCTGAAAAAAATTAAAAAACCAACTTCCACTTTTGCCACATCACGTCACCCTCTCTTATTGCTTATATTTTAGAACCCTGCAGTCCGATTGTTTTCATATCTGTTACTAAATATAGAGGTTAAAATTAATTCAGTGTTTGTTTGTTTTTCATCTCATCGCAATGTACGACTGTCACGTATGTGACCATGGAAATGGATCTCGTAAACCCAGAAAACAGATTCAGTTCTGATAACCGCATTTGTAGCCAATCGCATGGTTCGGTTGTGGTAGCCGAATTTTTCAGTTGTGGCAATAGAAAACTAATTGAGACAGGACTAATTTGAGTATGGCAACAGAATTTTAGTTGTATCAAGAATAATTCGGTAGTCTCAACCCAAAAATTCATTTGATTCAACTGAACCATTCGATTGGCAACAAATGGGGTTGTCAGCACCGAATCTGTTTTCTGGGTGTATGAAAAGTGTTTTTATAGAAGACCTAGAGGAAGTTGGCTAGGTTTTGAGGTTTAAATTCGAAAAATTCTGAATTCGGAAATTTATTCTTAAGGGCACCAAAGTGACCCTTAGAATGAGAATTTGTGCCATGTTTAATTTTTTTTTTTGGAACACTTGAGTAGTGATTTATACAATTTTATGGCAACAAAGCACAAAAGGAAAAAAATTAAACAATATTATGTTTTATAACGCGATCCAGTACTCCCCTTCAAAAAATCTAAAAAATATCCTTAATAACCAGCATTCATATTCCATTTGAAGAGTTGGAAAAATCGAAAAAAAGTATTTTTGGTGAAACACCCTAATATACATTAGGGCGCCCAAAACATTTTACACTTGCGAAATTCACAACGGAATAGCACTCAAACAACATGTATTTATATAGTTTTATATCAATTCAGAAAGTTTTAATCATCCAGCAAAAAAAAAAATTAGAAGTAATGCTTTACAAATTACTACTTTCGCTGCTTCACAAGTATACGTTAGTGAATTTTTACTGCTTTTTTAGAAGTTATTCTGAACAACTTCTAAAAAATCACTTAAGCATTGCTTCTGAAGAGTAATTGCTCCTAAGGTGATTTTGTTATCATTTGGCATTTGCAAACAGAGGGTTGCGGGTTCGGTTCCCGGCGAGACCAATATTTTTTTTTATTTTATTAATTTTTTTTAAATATTTATAATTAATTTGTTTAAATTGAAAAAAAATTTAATTTTAAAAAAATTATGAGAAATTGCTTTTTATGCACCGGTAAAATAGTACTGAAAACAATATTGAATTGGAGTGATCCTTTTACACTTGTTTAATAAGTACTTTTATTGAAGATAATAAGTATTAATATCTCGCAGTAACAAAGTGGTGTTTTTATGCCATTCAACTTTCATATCAAAGAATAGCTCAGCGGTATAGCGCTAGACTAGCAATCGTGAGGTCGCAAGTTCGATACCCGATGACGGCATTAAAAAAACTTTTGTAAAATAAAAAAAATATAATTTTTATTGCGAAGAATTTTTTTTAACTTTTAATTGGTGAAAAAGATCTTCCTTTCCACTAGTTCAAAAAGAACTGAAAAAATATGGGAGTACTCCTCTCCTATGACAACTCAATGTTAAAATCATTAGCGTTTATGTTAGAAAAGAAGTACATCTAGATCATCAATTGTAGTGTTGTTCCTGCTGCTTCGATATCTCTTTTTTTGCTGGGCAGTTTCATTTTGCAGAAAATATTCCCTTAATATTGCATATCGCAAATATTCAATAAATATTAAAAATTTTTCTCTACTCGGCATGGTATGAACACAAGAGTTGTGTCGTTCCTGAACGAACTAGTTCATTTGAACGGTTCAGTTCATTGAACGATAGGACATGATTCACCATTATTCCTTCTTTTAGTTCGATCGTTCATTTCGTTATTTTTTTTTCATAGGAAATTTGTATGCCTTTCTTAATAATTTTTTTAAAGACCCTAGTAAAAATGAATTTTATATAATCAGATATGATTTTTATATAATCATTTATGATTTTATAGAATTATAACTTGTCGAGTATTGTGAAACATATATTTTTATATGATTAAATCAAAAGATATTTAATTATATAAAATTATATTAACCAGATCCACCATTTTCCGGATCAAATCATGTATGGATTAATATAATTATATAAAAAATATATTATTTGATCCGAAAAATGATGGATCTGGTTAATATAAATTTATATAATTAAATATCTTTTGATATAATCATATAAAAATATATGTTTCACAATACGCGACAAGTTATAATTGTATAAAATCATAAATGATTGTATAAAAATCATATATGAATATATAAAAATCATTTTTACTAGGGGAATTAAATATTTTTTTTTAATTTTATTAAAATTGTAATTTTTTGATACTATCAGACTACACTCTCAGAACAATTCCGTTGTGGCAACGGAATTTTTTGCCAACCGAATTCAATTTCAATTCGGTTGCGACAACCGAATTATCGGTTGCCTCAACTGAATTCGGTTGGGGCAACCGAATGACGAGGTTACAGCAACCGACCCAATTCGGTTGGAAAAAATTCGGTTGTCACAACGGAATTGTTTTGAGAGTGTATGTACAATAAGATTAATATAAACGCCAATAAAATGTCAAACGAACGACACAGTTCACAAATCACAGCTCAGACTCACCTCATGACAAAAAAGAACGATTGAACGATTTGAACGAACTAGTTCAATGAATTGTATTGAATGATAAGATCGAGTCATCAAAAAGAACGATTAAGTCCAACTCTAATGAACGCCCTAGGCACCCTGCTTTTTATTTGGAAGATATAATAAAATATTCTAATAAAAAAAAAAAAAATTTAAATAAAAATATACAACAAAGCTTGTACAAATAAGTAAATGCAGGGGATAGTTTTTTGAAAAAAGAATTATGTTTTTGACAACAAAAGAAAAGTATAAAACATACTCATGTAATTACATGTTTTAAAGCACTTTATGTTACAAACAAAAAACTAATATTTGTATCTATTGCCACACAATAACAAATTCTGTATAAGAGTAAATAAAGTAATAAAGTTAAACATTTACTATTTTTTGATATCACTTTTTGTTAAATATTCTTGTATTTTTAGTAATCCTTCAACTTCATTTCAAAACCCGTGTTATTCCTTAATAGTTTTTAAGGATTTGATAAATTTAAAAAAATCTAAATTTTATCACTTTAAAAATGGTGGGCAAATTTAAAAATTTTAACGAAAAAAAAGGGGTAAGTAAAACGCGTCTTGTTGGTTTTGTATATAAAATTCAACTATTTATTGGTAATATATTTCCTCCTATCGTATGTTCCGTTACAATTAACATTGTGACTAAATTCATTAAAAACAGGATTGCCAAAGGAAATTATATTGTCCATTTATAGCTAACATTATGTCTATATAAATTCACGTTATGACATAAGTTCCTAAACTTTGATCCTACCCTAATTATAAACCTTTAGTTCAATAAAACGTTTACTTAAAAAACAATTAATAACAATGTGTTATTATTAAAAAAAGAGAATAAAAAAGTAAGTATAAAAAAAGGGTAAAAAAAATATTTTAGATAAAAAAAACCAAATGGAGAAAACCATCAGGCCAGAAAACTGCATTATGTTCCAACAACCCGCTTTCATATTATCTTTACATAGAATATTTCATTTATTTGCAAACTGTACCGTACATTCATCAAAAATCACTATACTTTACTATTTTATAAAATAAAATTTTCCATAGACTTTAGTAATTTATACCAAGTTTTCTTTTTCTCTTTATTCTCCTTTCTTTTTTTCATTATGCTAACGATACAAATCTAGATACGTGATGGTCAATATGGTTTCTCTAATTTAATCGGAAAATATTGCGGTACAGATTTCCCACCTGAGATTACCTCAAAAGAACGATATCTATGGTTACACTTTCATTCAGATGAAAGTATTGAATATTCTGGTTTTACTGCTGTCTATGAATTCATAGATCGAAATCGTGATGGTAAGTATTTGTAGTTGGAATGAATGTGAAATACTAATAGTGTAAGTTATAACAAAAACAATAAACTTAATTAATGGATAAATCGTAAAACGAAACAAATTATGTGAACATGATTAAACATCAATGAAAATGAGAATAAAAAATGGAAAATATAATTTTCTTTGATTTGTTTTTCTAAATTATATGTAAAAGATTGATTTTGCATGATTTTCTTTCTATTAAAGTCCTTGAACTAAACAACACACGTGCCATGTTTTGATTCATAGAAAATATATGTATAAATATATAATTTATTTTTTTTTATTGCAATACTTATGCAAACATATGTAGTCCCTTAAATACCATTTTATAACTTCTGGTAAAATTTATGCAAATACAAATATTTCTCTCAACTCAAATCAACTCCAGTATAAATGTAAGGTATCATGTGTGGCCATAAATGTATATGGTCTTTGGTTATAATATACTACAACACTACGTGAAAAGCATATATTAAATTTATGCGGATGTTTGTAACTAACCTTATGGTCCAATATACTCAGAATCATTTATTGTATGGTTTCAGCGATATTCGTCCGGCCGTTCGTATAAACTTTGTAATTAAATTAATGGTGGCTAATATTAAGAGAACCATATTGAAATTAGCTAGAATCGGTCTTTTGGTCAGGCTTAATACCTATAGAATGCTTTTATCTGTTTTGGTCTTAAATGGCTTTAAGTCACACAGAGAAATATTTTGTCAGTTTTAAACTCAAATCCAGCTAATACGGCTAAAATCAGTCGATATAACTGAATACTGATTTACACAACAAAATTCGGTCAATACAACTGATCAAAATTTTCAATAATCACATTTGAACATGGTTGTACTAGCCGAATTTATTTTGCAGCAATCAAACTGAACTTTTAAATTAGGTTGGAATTTAATTTTTCTGTTTGTAGGTATCTGATTGTTATTGTGAATGTTATATAGAACCATACCTTCAAATTTAAAGCAAGACATTTGCACCAAGTCCCCATTCAAACCCGACTTTCTGCTATTTGCTCAAAAAAACTTTTTCAGCAATTTCATTTATATTTCTCACTAAATTTATTGCAACGTTAAATTTTCTTATCTTGTAATAAGCGTTAATTCCTAAACCATAACATGAGGCAGGGCATCCCATGGTCGGACTTGACCGACCATAATGTTTTTATTTGTTTTCTT
The DNA here is from genome assembly GCA_949987735.1 of Leucophora obtusa. NCBI lineage: Eukaryota > Metazoa > Arthropoda > Insecta > Diptera > Anthomyiidae > Leucophora > Leucophora obtusa. Next base: position 192,355,304 of record OX465297.1, read on the forward strand.
TTACGTTTGTATAATTTTCCACATCATCATGCACGTAGTTGACATTTTATAAATGACAGACACTTAAAAAAGCCATAACTACAGAATAAAACATATTTTATTGAATACTTTATCAAATCAACTTTCTCTATGTTGGTAAATATTAAAATATATTTGGCATCTCATATATTTTACAAAAGATATACCAGCATAAGTTTTTGTACTAAATATATGAGGACTAGAAACAATTATTTGAAACAAACATTTATAAATCGTTGGTCTGTTGCACATAAGGTTGCGGGTTCGATTCGAATTTGGAAAAATAATATGTAGGATTTTTCTATCCTTCATACATATCGCAGCGTTCACCTTCAGTATTCACATAGCACTTAACTCCACTGGAGTGAAATAAAATAACAGGGCTATGAACTAAAACAGCTTCAAATAATTCCCCAACTCACCATGGCGAATGGCTCGCAACAACTGTTATAAAAATCAACATCCCGCGCGATTACAGTGTTGCCATATCTGAAGCCCTTCATCTTTCACCACCTTTCATCTCGCTCTCTCCCCTTTCCAAAGAAAGCAACACGCTAATTAATAAGAAGTATTTCCTGAGTGCTTCTCTTAAAAACAAAAATTATAAACTAATACTGAGAAAATTGTCTTCACGATACGAGTATTAACTCATTTCGAAACCTGTTCCGTATATATCTCAGTTGTTTGAAGAGGTCATATTGCATTTTTTACTGGATAAAGATAAATCTTTGGTTTAAAAATTATAAAATTGTATTATTTCTACAATCCCAAATGAAAGAAATAGTAGAAAATTATTATCTGCAGCTGCCAATTATTTATTTTAAAATATAAATGTTTGCCATTTTTAATAAGATCTGTTCTCGACATTTAAAGGGTTTTTCAATAAGAGCGCTACAAAAGTTTTTTTAAATAAAACAAAAACGGTTTTGAATATCAATGAAATTCTTTATTCCTGTGAAAGCACGTTCGATGTCATTATGTATGGAAATCGATCTTTTTTGCATGGCCACCACGGGCACGCTTGCAGAAGTCCAGACGCTGAACCCAATTTTCGACGGTTTTCAAGCATAAATCGGCCGATACTGCTGCAATTTCACGTTCGATATTCGTACGAACTTTATCAATCGTCGCTGGCTTGTTGACATAGACCATAGATTTGACGTAGACCCACAGGAAGTAGTCCAACGGCGTCAATTCGCACGACCGAGGCGGCCAATCGACTGGACCATTTCGTGATATAACACGTTCTCCAAACTTGGTTTGCAATAAATTGATTGTGACATTCGCTGTGTGGCTAATGGCGCCGCACTGTGTGGTGTCAGCGGCCAAAAATAAAAAAAAACGACTTTTGGAATTTTAAAAATCTGTTAAAACAGTTTGATAAACTAGATTTCAAATTACAATAATGAAAAAGAATTTTTGAAAAAAAAATATTTTTGACAAAGTTATAGCCAATCAAAGTTGAAAGTTTTTGGTAAGTATGCAAACAAAAAACGTGAAAAATAGCGTATATACAAATGGGTTAATTTAACGTAAATTGTCGATAATGCAGTTAAATTGTTTATAAATATTAAAGAATGACATTACTAAAATATGGTAACATATTTTTTTTTTACATTTAATTCATCATGTGTTTTGTACCGTTATTCTGAATGTAAACAGAGAGAAAATTTTTTACAACTTACAAGTTTATAGAAGGTCTAAAAAAAAGTTTATTCGAGTTTATTTTTGATACTTTAATATAATATTGATACAAGTATGTACATTAAAAAAAAATGGGTCTCTTTTGCAGAGCTTGGCAGAATAGTCAATTTTTTTCACTTTTTCAGTGTCAAGGCAAGTGCAAATTAGGCAAATTTTCAATATTTGGCACAAACATACAACACACTCCCTAGCCCTTATGGAAATTAAAAATCATTTAGAAGATAAATTTAAGACACAATTGCAACAAAAAAGTATTGTAAGACTTAAATCAATTCTAGCTAGAATAAAAAAAAGTTGGGAAAAATGCTACAGAAAGAAATCTGTGTTTGAAAACAAAAACTTTTTCTGGCTAAATTCATTTTTTGATGTGGAAGAAGTTGATGAAGAAGTGGAAGAAGTAGAAGAAGAAGAAGAAGTGGAAGAAGAAGAAGATATATACATTGTAATATCATTATGTGAATATTTATTTTTTATAATATAATAAATAACATGTTTTTTTTATTTATTAAGGGACCAAGTACAAGTCGTAAAGGAAGACCAAGAGTAGGCTTTAGTTCTGAACGAACCAAAAGAAGAAAGGTAGATGATCTTGTGAGGTCTACATGCCCTGAGCAATTACGAAGAGCTGCTCAAAGAGTATCTAGCCCAACTCCAGAAACTTCTATTTCCGTAGAAAAGGCTTTAGCATTATTAATAGATAATGATCTATCGTATAGACAATATGAAAATATGCGAACGGTTGTAAATGATGTGCACAAGAACTGTTTTCCATCATATTATAGTCTACAAAAAGCAAAGAAAAAATATATTCCGGAAAATATATCAATATCAGAAACGTCAGTAAAAATACCATTACAAAATTTTCTAAATATGACAGCCAAAAGTTTATTAGATTTAAATGATTTTGAAACCCAAAATGATGTAGTTTTGGAAATTAAATGGGGATTTGATGGTAGTTCAGGCCATAGCAATTACAAACAAAAGTTTAATGATCCAAATTCGCGGGATGAATATTTATTTGTTGCTTCATTTGTTCCATTAAGATTTTTAGACTGGGCTACAGAAAAGAGTTTATGGAATAATTTAAAACATTCCTCAATAAGGTATTGTCGTCCAATATGCTATTATATGGAAAAAGAAAATTCGGATTTGGTTAAAACTACAAGGGCAATTATTGAGGAAGAAATAGATAATTTGCAAACATTTGATTATGTTTCTGATAAAAAAAAACCTTACCGTTCATTTTGACATGAGATTAACAATGGTAGATGGAGCTGTTCTTAATGTGTTAGCTGATAACAAAAGCAGTTCTTCTTGTTTTGTTTGCGGTGCAAAACCCACTGAAATGAATTTAATTCAAGTATTTGAGAGGGACCTTAAAAAAAGAGAAGAATTACATAAAAACGGATTATCAACATTACATGCATGGATAAAATTCTTTGAGTGTATATTACACATAGCTTACAGGTTGCCTCTAAAAATTTGGAGAGTTTCAAAAAATAATGATAAGCAAATTTTAAATCAAAGAAAATCTAAAATTCAGGAAGATTTTAAAAAGGAGCTTGGATTAAATGTAGATAAAGTTAAAACCGGTTTTGGTACAACAAATGATGGGAATACTGCGAGACGGTTTTTCAGCAACATTGATGTCTCATCTAGCATAACGCAGGTTGACCCATCACTAATTAAAAATTTTTCTTTGATTTTAAAAACTATTTCAAGCAGTAAAACAATAAATATTATAAATTTTCAACAGCTGCTTAGAGAAACATGGAATTTATATGTTCAAAAATATTCTTGGTATTGTATGCCTGTTACTGTCCACAAAATACCAGTTCATGGAGCAGAATTTATAAAAAACTCCAAGATTCCAGTAGGTATGTTATCTGAGGAAGCTATAGAAGCCACTCATAAAGTGTTTAGAAAAACTCGTTTAAACCATACTCGAAAAAATAGTCGTACAAATACTAATAAAGACCTAATAGAAAGAATGGTTTTGCAGTCTGAACCAAAGTTATCTATACATAGAAAAGAAGATAAAATAAGTAAAAGGAGTTGTGAAGAAATAAATGATTTCATTATTGAGGAAAATAATATTTATGCGGATAATCAAGAAAATTTAATAAACCATCTTGAAGAAAGTGATTCGGATGAATAGAGTAAACAAATTCTAACACTTTCTTTTTTATTGTATTTAATAAATAAAAATTGTTCAAAACATTATTTTTTATAATTTATTTAAATAATAAAACAAGTGTAAATATTAAAAAGTAACATTTACTTTTCTTTCCATTTGAATTTTTTTCATTGAATTTTTTTCGTTTTTAAAAAAATTTAATACAAGATTTAGGGGGTGGCCGGGAGTGCATGTCCTTGCTGCGAATTGGAAAAAATTTGACACACACATTTTTCTTGTAACAAGTGCTTCGTGTATGAAATTAATTTAAAAATTTTACTTTTTCATCATTTTTTTTTTACTTTTTTGAAAAAGGACATTTTTGAGATGGGCGTGTCCTTGCCCCGATTTGGATAAAATTTGGTCAAATCATTAAGGGTATCAAACTAAACGACTATACTAAATTTCATAAAGTTCGGACTTTTTTTCTATCTTTTATGACGTTTTTTATTTTCAGGATATATGGGAAGGACACGAATCCTTCCTCCAAAGTTTTTGAAATTTTAATATTTTTTTTCTTTTGTCAAATCAAATACGTGTGCCAAATTTCAACTCTTTACAACCACTCCTTCTATTTATGGCCACTCGTTATATGAAATCACGACACTGTGCGCCGTCCTGTTGGAATCAAGTCAATATCATCCAATTGCGGCCAAAAATATTCGGTTATCATTGAACAGTAGCGATTCCCATTCACAGTAACGTGCCGGTCTTGATCATCACGGAAGAAGTACGGCCCAATGACGCCGCCGGCCCATAAACCGCACCAAACCGTAATTTTTTCGGGATGCAATGATGACTCATGGAGTACGTGTGGATTGCTGTCTGACCAATAACGCATATTTTGATTATTGACGAAGCCATTCAGCCAGAAATGAGCCTCATCGATGAAGATGATTTTTCGATGAAAATCCGAATCATTTTCAAGTTGTTGCTCAGCCCAATTCACGAACATACGACGCTTCTGGTGGTCAAGCGGCTACAGTTCTTGCGTCAATTTGATCTTGTAAGGATGTAGGCCAAGATCTTTTCGCAAAATTCGCCACAACGACGTCACAGAGATGCCCAATGCTTGAGAACGACGTGTGAAAGACACATTTGGGCTTTCTTCAACTGAAGCCTCAGCGGCAGCAATATTCTCGACACTACGGGCACTTCTTTGTCTCACTGGCACGGGAAAATTTTGTACTGTGCCTGTGGATTCAAATTTTTCCACTAGACGCTCAATTGTTGATCTGCTAGGACGATTATGACGACCATAAATTGAACGTAGCGCTCTTAACGTTGAGGCCACTGACTCCGAATTTCGGTAGTAAATTTTAATAATTTCGACTCGTTGTTGGCTCGTATATCTTTCGATCATGAAATGGCAAACCTTACTGAAGAGAAATGTCAAAAGAGCGGCAAGAAATATGGCGTCATTTGCCATCCCTGTCTTTCTACTTTTGTAGGGTCCCTGTTGAAAAACCCTTTATTTAAATTATCAAAAAGATAAATTGTAATTTTGAAAAGCAAATTGGAAACTTTATTACTGTGCTAAAATTAGTTTGACAATTGTATAAAATTTATGAAAATCTAACTGATCGAAGCATAAATTTTTTCAAATATGCTAAAAGTTTATGCATTTGCACCCAAGTTATAAGTACACTGAACCAAAAGTAGTAAGTGAAATCAACATAAAAATGTTGTTACTTTTTGATGAAAGGAATTGCTGATATCGTTTTTATTCAAATCGATGTGTGTATTTTTCAAATCAACAATTTTATTTTAAATTAATATACTTATTTTCGTCAAATATACTCTACGAAATAATTGTCGTGTTGACAAATTTTTGTCAATTAATTGACAAAATTTATTTTATATATGTATAGACATTATGGCATAGACATTTTTTAAATTTTTTTCTCCCAAAATAAAAGGCCAATAATTCAGAAAATCGCTATAATGGAACACTTTGGATTTCAGAGTCCTATTTAAGAGACCAAAATTCTTTTAAAATTTTTTCGTAAAAGTCAGTGCAAAATCCTTTTAAACTAGTATTACTTGAATTCTCTTTAATTGTAGATGTTCCTGATGAACATATATAAAAATTATAAGTTCACAATTAGATCTTAGAAATTTTGCTGGGTTTTATGTTTGTATGTTGTAGACAACAACCTACAAATTATGTTTAACAAATCTTTAGCAAACAATCACAAATAAACAAAACAAAATTATTATTGTTGTTCCCTTGAAATTAAAATCAACTGGTATGAAAACAAATATTTATCATGCCATTATAATAGAGTTCCAACAGAAAGAGTATTTAATATTTATACAGTGCGTGGGAATAAAAAGGACTGAATTCTTTTTTTTTGTTTTTTTGTTAAGTAGGACGTACGTTTTAGATAAATCTTAAAAAAAATTGTAAGAAGGGGCTGAATAAAAAATTTGTATATTTCGTGTCTGTAGGATAAAAAAAAAATATGACATCTTAAATTTGAATTACAAATTAAATGAAAATCGAAAAGTATACGACCATATGGACACTTCGACTTAACTGCCATTTCTCTTCTCTTAGATGTAAAAAGTGCGCCATTAAAAAGTGTAATACTACATTTATACTTGAGCAAAAACCAACTAGTTTTTGTAAAAAACTAGTTTTTGATTGTTTTTTTTTTTGTATGCTATTTGACAAGTTAAAAAGTACAAGAGACAAAAACCAAGTAGTTTTTGCTCAGGTATAAATGCGGTATAACAAACATTGTTCTTAATTGTTTTTCCACCTTTAATCAAAATAATTTTTCTTAATCAAAATATCTTTGAGAAATATGTCAAATTCGAGTGTTTTATTAGTTTATAATGCAGAATAAAAAATAAGTACGCAAGAAAAGTAATTGAAACTATTAAAAGTAATCATATTATATCTATTTATGTCAAATTATATCAATACGTTAGAATAAGATTTTCCCATTATGCCGATAAATTTATATATAATACGAAAAGTCACAAAATACTCTTTTTGCATGGGTGTCTAAATTAATTAATTTTGATTAAATTATATTGATAAACAAACCTGACTAAATATAATTATACAAAATGATACAATTTTTTCATTAACACCTTTTCTTACTAGGGTACAACAAATTTGTTCATATTTTGGAAACATTTTTATTGTTTCTGTCCCCACTGTTGCATATTCAAATTTTATTCAAATCAGAATGAACCACACCGAAGACCCCTCTTCCACAGCAGACCAAACTTATGCCTACGAAATTGTATTATTACTATTTTTTTTGCCGCTTTGTCTTTTAATAACTAAAGAAAAAAATTGCCCAAAAAAATGCTTTTTTCAAAAGGAAATATGGCAACCATTGTCTGCTAACCCTTTGGAAATTTTTATTGTTAATGATCTATAAGACTATAAAATTCTCTAAGTCAGAAAAATACAAACGGGAAAGCGATGGCAAATCACTTTCATAGGTGGTATAAATACTGGCAGACAGTACTTTTCCATTCCCAAAATGATAATATCATTAGTCAAAAGGACCAGCTGTTCAAAAAGCGCCGGAAAAGCGCTGGGGAAACAAAATTTTTAAACCAATAAATATATGGTCTGGAAATATATTTTCCAAAATAAAATCATATTTGAACACAGGCCGTCAGATTGACAGGTGACTGATCTACACATTTAGCTAACGAGACTTATAATAGTCGGTACCTAGAAACATAAACGAAGAATAAAAACTGGACAACAACTGGCTGTGCTAAAATGCTAGTGCTGGGAAAAAGAAACTAATATGTCAACGTTGGGAAAACAAAAAAAAAAAAAAAGAGGGAGAGTAATAGAGTTTTCCATAAACAAAAAAATTGATTTTATAACAAAAAAAATTTTTTAAATTTAAAAAAAATCAAAAAAGAATTTTTTTTGACTGCAAATCTTTTTTCATAAAGCGTCATAATTTTTATAAAATCATTGCTCTACAAGTGAATTAAGTTGTACCGCTGGCAATTTCTAACTATGTAGCACTGAATAACCACTGGTCACAAACATTGGCATAGCACTCTGAGCCCATTCTTTGCCAGGGTTTTTTTTTGTAAACCACTGAAATTTTTGTAAAACAAATACTGGCAAAACGCTTTCTGCAAAAGCTGGCAAGGCTTCCCAAATGAGTGATCCGCCAGTCATGATGTTGAGGTTATCGTATCCACCCAAAGTTTATCCATATGGATACAATATAGCGAAATGTTTATGCCTGCGCTCTTTAATACAGTCAAAGAGTTAAATGAGAATAGAACATCTCGTTTTTTAATATTTTGTCTCTCTCTTATTTACATTAATCATCGATTTTCTCTCTACGTTCCTCCCTCCCTTTATTTAATTTTAGTAAAAACTTTGTCAAAACTGTTTAAAGAGTCTTGACTCAATTGGCTTCTATAAAGCTCATATGTACGATATACAGTGATGTAAAATATAATAGTAACATTCAAGTTTTTTCTAATTTTATTCTCATTGTCTTTATTTCACTATGCGATAGTCAAAATCGGGATGGGGTGAAACCAAAGGGAAATGTAATATCGGTCAAAAACAAGTTATAGGTGTCCCGGCGTTTCGCTGGGTCACCCCTAGGAATCGAGATATATCTTTTTTTTGACATAACTCGAGAACCACTAGTCCGATTTTGCTCAAACAATTTTAAAAAAATTAAAAATTACAATTCCTTTAATCTATTCATATAACGTTTTACAGTTTTACCGGTAAAAATAAATGTTTGTTACCGCTACGATAAAAATCAATAACCTTTTGTTTATTACTTTTTTTTAATATTTTAGGCCAAAAATATTATTTTCTTCATACATTTATTTTTACCGGCAAAACTGTTGACTATATAGAAAAACGTTATATGAACAGATTAAAGGAATTGTAATTTTTAACTTTCCCCGGTCGTTTGAACCCTTCCCGATCACTGACCCCTACCATTTGTCTCACAGTGTTTTTAAAGATCAAAATAGTGCATAAATTCGCCCCAAAATGCGAGGAGATAGTTCAGAAAATTGTGCAGAATTTTAGCGTAATGTCTGTTTTTTTATTTTGTCACTTGTTTTAAGTAGGCGTGGCTTTTAATGAAAAATAAGCGATATCGACCTTCTATTAAATTACATAGTAGAATTAAGCAAGATCTTAATGAATTTTATAGGGGAAAAAATTCTAAAGTTGGGGTATATGAGATTATCGGCCATCTCGGGCATTAAGGGTGTTAATACTAGTGTCAAAAAATATCCATTTCTTTGTCGTTTTTATTTATTTCTTATTTGATAATTTCAAATCAACATTTTTTGGTTGTTTCGTAGTTGTTGTTGTAAGAAATGTGTTAATGTTAGGGTACTTTATACGGACATGTATAGTCGTGCGATCGCTAAAATCACATATATTAATTAGTCCCTGTTAAGTTTAAGCCGACCCGTATTTTTTTGTGTTTCGATATTCCAACTACTTTGGGTTTTATCGGTTTCCGAAACCCTATTTTGACAACCGTATGACTCCAGTATAGGCAATATGACTATCAAAAAGTAAAATAATTAATAATTCGTAAATATGAGGTAGGCTGCCAAAAAAAACTTGTGAAAAAAGATATTTTTCCCATATTCTACCCTTTTCTAATATGTGATGATGCAATTATTTCGTATTCAAATTAACCCCTTCTATATAAGCTATACATTAATTTATTACACGATATAAAAATAATGTACTTTTAAATAACAAACAAAAATCTTAAATAATGCCTTGGAGTCCAAGGCCCCGCCAAGGTTCATTCTTGGATAGAGATACCCCTTTCGATGGGGTATTGTGCGGTTAGGGGTAGTCCAAATTTTCATCAATTTTGCTTTATCTCTCTTAGTTTTCGAGATATGGGACATTTTAAAAAATCGGGAGTGAACGTAATAGCGCCATCTTTAAAACTTCGGGTACATTAGTGGCACCATCTACCGGGTAATAACAGTAACATGAAAATATTATATTTTAATAATAAATTTTGTAAAATTTAACGAATAGGTTCTTAAAAATTAGTTTTAAATAATTTTGAAAATTAGCACTCAAAATTAGTTAAAGTACTGAGGATTTTTAGTATTGTGTTAAATGAAGATAACTAAAATCTTTCCTTAAATCAGTGTTTCAACTAAAAATTTGTTAAAAATGAGTCAAATCGATTTGGAACCGGTCTGACAGATTTTTCTACTGACGTATTATTTTAAGTGTAGGATTTGTACTTGGACCTATGCTGAAATCTGGGTTGATGTACCAAATTTCAACAACAACAAAATATCAAATATCCTAATATTTGCTGCCTTTAGCGTGCGCACAAGAATACATGAACAGACAGACGGACATCGTCAAATCGAATCAAAAAGTGAATCTGAGTCGATCGGTATTCTAAAAGGCAGAAACTCAATATACACGGTGCACATAGTGGTGTAGGGTAAAAAATAAAACCGAATCCAAACGATTTTCCAAATCAAAATTGGCGGTTGATTATTTTCGAAATTGAAAGTATTTATTCTTATTCAATATTTAAAACAACTTAAATTACATACAAATTATTTTTAACATTTAAATATAAAATTTTTTCTCACATAATATACGTACTTGGAATTATAAATAAACCAATTTTCATTTATTAAAGTCAAGTTTTTTTTTCTATTATAATTTTACTAGCACCCAGCACTGATTTAAATTGTACAATTGAAAAGAGCGGTTATGAGGGTTTCGTTAACGCTTCTGATGTTCCAACAGATATAAAAGATATTGTAATACGTAATAAAATACCATTAGATTGTATGTGGCGTATTCAGGTACAGGATAAATGGAAGGTAAGTTTTAAAAATTTATGTAAGTTTTTACAGATGTTATTCTATGTAAAACTAAAAATCTCTGCCCCAGTAAAAAAAATATGTGAAAACGAAAAATTGAGAAAATTTTATTGTATTAAATAAGATTGATGGAATAAGATATACTCGTAGTTCGATGAAATTTTATCTGAATTTGATACATTTGAATATAATACGCTACAATTTTATATAATTATATATGGCACATGTACTACAGAGGTCAATATGTAATTAGTAGGGCAAGGAATTTCATGCAAATGCATGTTTTTTCTCGATAGTCCAAAACTAATATGGACTAAATATTTATCCGAATCATCAAATTTAGAACAAAATGGCATCGATTTGTAGTTGCATATTTTTGCATATTTTGTCATAAGTGCATGTTTTTGCATATTTTGACTTTAAATGCATATTTGGTGCCTTTTTAATGCATATTTCGTGCTTTTTAATGCATATTTGTGCATATTTTTAATTTTTAGGATCATTTTTTATTTTGTAAAAAAATATAAAAAATTGATACGTTTTCATATTCTGATTCAATCAAAATAAACATTCTTAAAACCTTATTGACCTATGCGAAATCTTCGAGTTCTGTGTCTGTTTGCAAAATAACTAACTTAAATACATTTGTAAATTTTGGAGTGCATTATTTTTGCAAAAATAATAGTTTTTAGTGCATATTTTTTATATTTTTAATGCATATTTTTCTTTTTTAACCGCATATTTTAGGCGCATATTTTCCATTTTTAAGTGCATGAAATTCCTTGCCCTAGTAATTAGATTAGATGTAATCTGTTGCACTGTATAAACATGCAGATTGTTATATATTTATAGCCAAATGCATAGACATTTCTTATAATTCAAATTTGTTGCTGCTTAGTAACATCACCAAAATCTCTATGTATTTAACTTTTAAGGTATAATTTTTTCATACCATGATATCATTGAGTGTGTTCATTTATTTGAAATTCTTACCACTTTTACTACAATTGGAAAGTTTTGTTTGCTTTTTGTATTTTTATATCGAGTTTTTCCAGCTGTAGTAAAAGTAGTAACCTGTAGCAAGTAGTAATTAAGTTTACATCCACTCATATATTATGTGCGAATGTAATATATATTTATATCAAATTTAATTTAATAATATGCGACTATATCAAAACTTTTTTTACTTGGGTACTGATTTACATATATGCTAATTTATATCTGTGTCCTTTTTTCTGTATTTTTTTTTTATTAATGTTACTGTCATTTACAGATTCAAGTGAAATTTATGGATTTTAAATTAGCCAAACCAAATGACTGTGAGACAAACTTCCTAGATATTTTCCCAGAACAAACAGTAATGCCTTTAAGGTAAGTTTTTTTCTTGCTTTACGATTAAATACCAATTATGAATATAGAACATGAGGCAAAACAAGAATTTTAATAAATGTTTTGCATGCTGTAATGAAAATTTGTAAAACAAGATTAAAAAATTTCAAATAGTACATCTGTAGCCGTAATTACTTGTCGAAAAATCTTAGATTTGTCAAAATATCTTATTGATTAAAAAAATTATTTCTATATACCCTTATAGAATAAAAATCATACTTCATAGAAAATTCCTTATGAACATTCAATTTATAACCAAAAGCAATATGATTCGAAATAAATATTTTAAATCATAAATGATTTATACTACCTTCCGTTAAATTGGTTTTACTCCATAGTCTAGGGCACGGGTCTTCATAAAACAGCATAATCTTAATATCTCTGCGAACCAAACATCGCATCAATTTGTTTGCATATTTTTTAATGCATATTTTGCTACAAATGCATATATCTAACACATATTTTGGCATTTTGTGATCCATATTGTTTTAGTAAATGCATATTTTTGTATATTTTACTAAAAACGCATGTTTTGAAGCACATTTTTTATACTTCACTAAAATCAAATTGGGACAATTCATATTAAAAAAAAATAGTAAACAAATTGAATGTTATTTTAGTTTGACTCAAGATCATAAATTAATATCACTTTCTGTTTAAATTCATTCATTTACTTAAAATCACAGATCAACTAAAAACATTTCCCCCATTCATAATAAACAAATTTTCATAAAAAAAAAAAATGTAAGAAAAATTAAACTAGGTACTAACTTTTCGACCATGGTAACGGTAATTTTTAATGTTTAGACTACATATTTAGAAAAAAAACTACTGAAATCAAATTGATAATATTGCACGCGCTGAAACTAAATGCATATATTTGAAGTTTTAAATGCATATTTTACAATTTTTTGTACATATTTTATGGACATAAAATATGATTTTTGTACATGAATTTCCTTGCCCTGGTCGATATTGATGCTTATATTGTATGGATTCATTTACTCATACAATCAATCGTAATGTATATTCAATTTCTTTTAACAATGAATTATTAATGTTTTTCTGTGGTAGAGAAGTGAGGTATAAAACTGAGAAATTCGGAATTAATTTGGGTGTCAGCTAAATTGCAAAATATCCAACTTCGGGTAGCGGTATTTCTACAGTTGGGCTAAAAATAGTATTTTGCACGTTTCGATAAAATTTGAGAAAAAAAAATCAGAAAAATTAACTTTTTTAAACTACCCAGTCAGAAATCGCCAGTGGTACAAAAAATCAAGCATTGGCATACATATGACTGGCAGAACACTCATTTGGGACGCTTTGCCAGCGTTTGCGAAAAGCGTTTTACCAGTATTTGTTTTACAAAAATTTCGGTGGTTTATAAAAAAAAAACCACTGGCAAAGAATTGGCTTAGAGTGATATGTCAAGGTTGGCAACCAGTGTTTACCCAGTGCTACCTAGCCAATGCTACCAGGCGTACAAAAATCAATTCACTGGAAAACCAATGATTTTATAAAAATGCTGACGCTTCGTTAAAAAATGTTTGTAGTCGGAAGGTTCCGAGTTCAAATCCGGTTGCAAGCAAAAAATTTTTTTGGATTTTTTTTAATTTAAAATTTTTTTTGTTTTATAAAATCAATTTTTTTGTTTGTGAAAAAGCTCCTTCAAGACCAACTTTTTTTTTGCCCTCCCAACACCGGCATACTAGTTACAAAAAATTGTTTGCCAGTACTAGCATTTTGGCACAGCCAGTAGTTGTACAGCTATTATCACTCATTTATGTGTTTAGCCATTAAATATTATATGTCTCGTTAGCTCAGTGGGTAGAGCAATCGTCTGCCAATCTGACGGCCTGGGTTCAAATCACGGCAGGACAAAAAAAATACATATGAACTTTTTTTTAATTTTATTTTGGAAAATATATTTCCAGACCACCTATTTATTGGTTTACCCAGCGTTTTGCCAACGTTTAAAAATTTTGTTCCTCCAGTGCTTTTCCGGCGCTTTTTGAACAGCCGGTCCTTTTGTCTAATGATGTTATCATTTTGGGAATGGGAAAGCACTTTTTGCCAATACTTGTACCACCTGTTAAAGTGCTTTGCCACCGCTTTCCCGTTTGTATTTTTCTGAGTAGTGATCCATCTTTTCTAATTAATTTCGAAGTGCTGAGCACAAATATGGTAAAGAAAACCCACGACTCGTCGGAATGAACTTTAACAGAAAAGTGCGGTCACCAGAAATATTTTTCTTGATTATCAATATTTAGATAAAAATCTAAATTTTCGATTAAGCCATTTTTGAAAAAAAAAATTGAGCAAAAAAAAATTAATTTGTTTTAAAATAAAAGCACACTTGGTATTATCAAAGGGCACCTTTGCATACATAGCATGTAATGCAAAATCTTACCAAATAAAAAACATTGGTAAAAACTCATTTTTGGAGGTATCTTTAAAATTTTTATTTTTTTTAAATATTTGAATATATAAAAGATACTCAAATTGTAAAAAAAATCTGCAATTAACATATCAAATTATTTTTTGAATTTTTTACAATTTTTTGCTGGGAGCCTAAAAATATCAAAAGTTAAATAGAACTTTAAAAAAAATTATGTTAATTGATTTTAAAATTTTTAAATTTTTTGTCATGCTCTTCAAATTATAAGAGAAAATATAGAAATATAGAAAATATAGAAAATATAAAGAAAAGAAGCAGTTTCTTAATTTAACTATAAAAAAAAATTTTCCCAAGTGTCAAAAATGTATTTTTTAATTTTATCTTTTATGGGTTACTATAAAGTTTCCAACATTCTTAGATTTTGATGAAATGGTATAATTTGTTTTCCGACAAATTAAGGTAATATTATTTAAAAAAGAAAAGTATAAACTTAAGCAAAAGCACATTTCCTATTTCATTAATAAATCTCTAATTACACCTAATTTTTGGTTAAAATCCTAAAAATTACCAAAGTTTGAATATATATTAAAACGAGTAAAAAGGTTAAAGTCGGGCATGCCGACTATACAATACCCTACACCAGTCTGGTTAAAAGCCAACTAATGTTTGGATCCGAAATTCGAATGGGTTAAAATGGGACTTGTGTCAAAATTTTCTATAATTTTAGTCAGCGAACCAAATTTCATTAAAATATCTTAATATTCGCGACCTGCAGTTTGTAACCAAGCCAATTTTGGGGGACCCTTATTGGCACTAGGTATAAACATGGGCCGGTGTTAACCAAAATCAATAGGATTCGTCCTTGGGCCAACTTAGGTCTGTGTACCAAATTTCATCAAAATATCTTAATATTTGCGACCTGAAGCGTATAAACAGTATAATTTTGGTAGGACCCTTATATGGGCACTAGGTCTAAACATGGACCGATGTTCACCAAAATCAATAGGCTACGTTGTTGGACCAATATAGGTCTGTGTACCAAATTTCATCAAAATATCTTAATATTTACGACCTGCAGCGTATAAACTGTATAATTTTGGTAGGACCCTTATATGGACACTAGGTCTAAACATGGACCGATGTTAACCAAAATCAATAGGCGTCGTCCTTGGGCCGATATAAGTCGGTGTACCGCAAAATATCTTAATATTTGCGACCTGTAGAGTGCGCACAAGAATGCATGGACAGACAGACAGACAGACAAACAGACAGACAGACAGACAGACAGACAGACAGGCAGACAGACAGACAGACAGACAGACAGACAGACAGACAGACAGACGGACAGGCAGACAGACAGACAGACAGACAGACAGACAGACGGACGGGCAGACGGACATCGTTAAATCGAAATAAAAAAAATTCTGAGCCGATCGGTATACTATAAGGTGGGTCTAGGACCAATACTTTTTGGTGTTACAAACATCAGCACAAACTTATAATACCCTGACCACATAGTGGTGTAGGGTATAAAAAATTATGTTAATTGATTTTTGTATTATTATTTTTTTTGTTAGGAATAGACCTTTAGTTATTATATTTAAAAAAAAGATCTACCAATTTTTTTATAAAAATCAAAAGAAATGCTTTTTTTAAAGACTACCTTTGATATCCCATCCACATAATAAAAGCTACATATATATCAATTTTTATTTAAATTACCAGCTAATAAAAAAAAAACCAAATACTATCTTTGAACTTTAGGAGCAAATTCACTAAAGTATCACCGCAAAAAACGCTACGAGGAACACTTTTGTGGAAAATTCTAACCCTCTAACTCTTCAATAAAAGCGAATTTTTTGGCTCCTTTTTAAAAAGGGACAAAAAAGACCCGTAAGTTGAAGAATTTGAGTGTTAAAATGTTCCAAAAAGAATGATTCTCAAATGTCAGTAGTCTTATTTCAAGCGAAATTTCATTTGTTTATAATTAAATTTGCAGCGGTCTTTACGTACGAAATATTTTAAGTGTATGATATCAGAACAAATCCTAATTACATTTAACATCATCCTTCTGGATTGATTTTAAACTTCTTCGACCAAAATTGCTTAAATAATACGAAATTATGCTTTATATAATTGTAAGAGTAAAAAAAGCGCATTTTAAGGATGTATAAAAAAAGTATAAAACCTCGTTTAAAAAGTGATGACTGTTTAACAATTAACGTTGATTGAACAATATTATACAGAGCCCAATTTCAAAGAATTATTGGTAACTATTTACAAAGAGTATTTTTTTAAGTCCTTTGAGACTGAAGATATGTGATAATAAAACTGACATTTCAGCAGAAAAAGCGTAAGCGTAACAATTTTTTAGTTGAATGAAAAAACACAATAAATATTAAAACAAAATATTATTTCCACGAACATATTGTAAACATACATACATATGTGGGTTTCCATACCACCTCTCCAGCTAAAAAATTATATCGTGTCAAACTTACAATATTTATTGTCCTCTATGACATGAGTTAAAATTTCAATAACTTTTTAATATTTTTTAATCAGTGCGCGATTAATTATCCCTCATTTTTAGCATATTATTTATAATAATTTATTGGAAATTGGAAAATGCTCAAAATTCGACTATAAGAATAGGCGTTTTTATAAGCAATTTAAAAAAAAATTTCTTCATAACTAAAGAGAGCTCCATTCAAAAACGTAACACAGACAAGTTTTGCTCGTGCTTTGGCTTCAACCCTGAGAACAAATGTTTCCGAATATTTCACGCGCCTTGCCACTTCGTGGCCAGAAGTATTTTTATTCTCCAATTTTGGCTTTAGTTTCGTTACTGGGTTCTTTTTCTTTACCCGTGCCAGGCTTTCTTTCAATTATTAGACTTTCGTTGAACTTTTTTACCACTCCGGAAACATGTTACCTGGTCACGCGTAATGCTGTTGCATTTTTTTATAAGTCCACAATGAATTATTTCGAATAGTTTCAATAAATTTTTTATGAACTTGCCTTTGAACTTAATTGTAAACTAATAAACAACTCGAATTTGATAAACCGATGTATTTTAAAATCTGATATATTTCTCAAAGACATTTTGATCAAGCGAAATTATTTTAATTAAAGATGGAAAATATTACGAAAAAAATGTGTGTTACAATTTTTAATGGCGTACTTCATATACAAAAAATCAAAAAAAAAAAAAAAATACCGTTGATTTAACGATATTATATAAAGCACAATTTCAAAGAATTATTTGTAACAATTTACAAAGTGTATTTATTTCAAAAGTCACAATTAAAATTTCTGCATTCCTTTGAGACTGAAGTTATGTGATAATAAAACTGGCAATTCAGCATAAAAAGCATAAGCATAACTATTTTTTTTAGTTGAATAAAAAAGAAACGCAATAAATATAAAACAAAATGTTATTTCAATGAAAATATGGTAAATATACATATGAGGATTTCCATAATTTGACTATAGCAGAAGAGTTTTTATTGGCAATTAAAAAAAAAAATATGTATATATATTAGAATGTCCCTTAAACTAGCGATTTGTCGATTTTCGTTCATTACATCCCCCAGTTTTATTGGAAATGGTCCCAAATGGAAGAAACCGATTTTTTTTGGAAAACGTTAACCCGCGCCGAAAGTTGGGCGAAAATGGCTCATTTTGGAAAAAAGTGTATTACTATTACAAATTCCCAAAATTCGAAATTTCGAAAAAAAAAATGTTTTTTATACCATATATTCATTTAATATAGTCAAAATGATTCAGACTTCGAATTTTGACTTAATCGGATATCATTAACCCAATTTAGTCTGGAATCCAAAATGACCCACGAATTTGATAAAAAGGCAAAAACGTGTTTTTTTTTAAATTAATTTTAAAGATTTTTTAGTTGATATTAAAGAAAAAAAATAAGTTGGAAAAATGATAATTCGAGTTTGTGTTTGGAGCGACTAAAATTTTAATGTTTTCGTCAAATTTTACACAGTTTTCAGAAAAACAACATTTAAATTTGGTTAGACTATAATTATCTTTACATTTGTTTAAAAAATATTTAACCCTTAGTGGCATGGGGTCAGAAAAAACCCATGAAACTTAATATTAATTATGACTACGAGATTGTAAAGCTATTAAATTTATAAAAAAAAAGACATCATCTGGATAAAAATAATTATTTTATGTAACGTGATCAATATGGGGTTAATTTTTACACTTTTGGCCAAAAACGCCCGACTAGAAAATTTACAGAATAACATCTTTCATAATTTTCGGAAAAATATCACTTCATATGGATCCAAAAAATCTTTTTTCCATTTAATAAAAATTATTATTTTGTGTAACTTTATCCATATAGGGTTAATGTTTTCAGTGAACACGTGTTGCAGATTTCTTTGAAATTCGCGATTTTTCGCGTTTTATCAGAAATTCAATGTGGTAGAAACAATATGTTCTAAATAGGGCAATATGGATACCAAAACTTTTCTTTTGACAAGTAAATCATCGCTAAGTGGATATAGTTTAGAATTTTGCAAATTTCATACATTTTGCACTATGCTGTGGACCAAATTTTGTTAAAATTTTTGAGTTACTGCTATCTGCACTTGAATTCAGTATCTAGTTGAAAAGATAAAACTGCAACTTATCAGAAAAAATCGAGCACGCGCTTTTTTGGCGGAATAACTTTTTTCGCGAAAAAAACGTATAAAATTTTAATAATAATTTAAATTCAGTTTCTTTTTTTTTATATATTAGCCCAGCAATCAGGGTATACCCCCTACACTTAAAATAATACGGCAGTAGAAAAATACCGGTTTCAAATCGATTTGACTAATTTTTAACAAATTTTTTAGTTGAAACACTGATTTAGCAAAGATTTTAGTTATCTTCATTTAACACAATACTAAAGATCATCAGTACTTTAACTAATTTTGAGTGTTTATTTTCAAAACTATTCATAACTAATCTTTAAGAACCCATTCGTTAAACTTTACAAAATTTATTGTTAAAATATAATATTTACATGTTTATGTTGTTCTTTCCCTCCCGATTTTTTAAAATCTCGAAAACTAAGAGAGATAGAGCAAAATTTATGAAATTTTCCACTACCCCTAACCGTACAATACCCCAGCAAAAGGGGTTATCTCTATCCAAAAATGGACCTTAGCGGGGCCTCGGGCCCTCAAAAAATTTTAATAAATATTTTTCACTTCATAAAATGGCCCATATCCCGAAAATTAAGCGAGATAAGCAAAACGGACAAAATGTTTGCTCCATTGGAGTGCCATTATATGCCCTCACAAAATATGGACTTATCCCGGGCAGGGTCCCGAGACCCTTAATTTGAGTAAATTCTACGACTCAGTATTATTACAGATAAAACTGTACTTTTACAATTTTTTTACTAAAATTTAAATTTGTTAAATTTAACAAAAGAATTTGTTAAAATCAAGTAATTTTATTTTAATCCAATTGAAGAGTTAGAGGGTTAAAATGTTCCACAAAACTGTTACCCGTAGTGTTTTACATAAGTTCGCTAAACACATCCTATACCTAAAATGGAAGATTCCCATGGGTTTTCCCTAAAATCCAGCTTTGTGGAACATTTGTGCGCCAATTCTGAATAAATGCGAAATTAACCTTTGAACATATTTTAAGTTTTTACTTATTACTGGTACTGAACTTAAATTTTCAATACTGATGTCTTAAAAAACTTATAGTAGAAGTTCATGAAAAATATTTTTGCGGACCATTTTAACCCTCTAACTCTTCATCTTACGGGTCGTTTTTGTCCGTTTTAAAAAGCGGCCAAAAAAGTCCCTTTAATTGAAGAGTTGGAAGGTTAAAATGTTCCACAAAAATATTCATCGTAGTGTTTTACATAAGTTCGCTGAAAATACCCTATACCTAAAGTGAAGGATTTACATGGTTTCCTTTTTTTAATTCTATTTAATTTTTTTGTTTTTGTTTTAGAAAAGCGTTTAAAACGCATTTTTTATGAGAGGATTTTTTTTTTAATTAATGAATCGATTTAACCTAAATTTGGTACAAATATGGCTTATATAAAGATTTTTATAAAGATTTTAAGATAAAGGATATATGGCAGGACTAAGAGTCCTTGCTTTGATTTTTATAAAAATTGGCACAAACGTTTCCAGTTTTATGTGTATCTCAATGGATACTTTTTGTAATTTTACGTCCATTTATTAAGCTAATATAATATTTTTAAATTTCACGACCTATGGGAGGTGTCTTTGGCCCGATATTTCCAAAAATTTAAATTTTTCTTAACTAAGCGGTTCTATCTCAGTATAGCAAATTTCAAGACTCTGTCTTCCCTCCTTCTATTTTTGTCCAATCATTATATGAGATCAAAGCACTGTTCGACGCCCTCGACACGGTCCAGGAGCTCCAAAATAGACTTCGAAGATCCCGCTCATATATGGGACTTATATTCTATCTTCGATCGGATATAGGTGGTATAATTAGTGAGTAAATCGGATGGAGTGAAGTACTTCTTGCACCGACGTAGTAGATGTAAGGATAAAAATGCAACTTAACAGAAAAAATTCCAGCACGCGCTTTTTTTTGGCGGAATAACTTTCTATCGCAAAAAAAAATCCATATAAAATTTTATTTAGGGTCAGCCTATACTTAGATTTTTCTTAAAAAATTAAAAACCCGAGTATTTCAATAAAATATTTTATTTAAGAATAAACCCACAGAAAATTTAATAAAACTTTTTTATTGAATTTGGGTAACTCAAAAATTTTATCAAAATTTGGTCCAGAACATCGTGCCAAATGTATTAAATTTGGAAAATTTCAAACTATATCCACTCAGCTATGATTTACTTATCAAAAGAAATTTTTGATAAAACGCGAAAAATCGCGAATTTCAAAAAAATCTGAAACACGTGTTCACTTAATTTGACTATAGATTAGGATATGTAAGTTTGACATCTAAATCACAAACATCTCCGTACAAAAGAGTCAAAAGTTTGTTTTTTTTTATAAAATATCCTTGAAAATAAGACATGCTTGAACATGTTGTATATACCGCTGGACGCGCCTCAAAAAACCTTTCAAATGATACCCATATTAAGTCTTCAGATAAAATTCAAAATTCTTACTGAAACTAAAAAAAATACCTTTTTTAAAAATGGTCCAGCTCGTGAAATCTCAACCGTAATATTTTTGGAATCATCATAAAACAAACCAAGGTATATTTTGAGAGGGGCCCTTTTTTTACTTTTTTTCTGTGAGTCGCTCAAATATACATACATATATAAGAATTATTTCTTCTTTTTAAATGTAATAAATAACACTGCATGACACTCAAAAAATTAATGGAGATCTGACCATCAGTTCTATATATCTCGGACATGCTGATTACAATGGCGAACTTTATTTTTCGATCTAACGTACAGATTTTTCGCTAAATGTCTTTAAAATTGGCCGGTTTTCCATTTAGTTTTTTATATACAAAAATTTTCAAACGTAATCACTATAAATTTTTGGTGGTGAAATGAAGGCCTGTAATATTTAGGCTTATGGATTTTTACGGTTTTTTATGGTTTTAGCCAATTGAATCGTTGAAAGCAAAATCGGCCTTAATAAATGATAAGGCAATAGTAAAGAAGCAATTAAAAGAAAAATATTTAAACAAAAAAAATGTATACATCTATAGCGGCCTATACGGAAGGAAGTTCTACTTTAACACTTGTGATGTTAGACTGTGTATAGTGAGTAGCGCATAGCGTTTGTGTGTGTGTTATACAGTATTGTTGTATTTAAAGTAAATAACGTGTTAAATAAATAAGTGCATATTATCCTAAACCCAACCACATGTCTTAAAATCGGCAACCAAATACACATACATATCTGTGTTCTTTTAAGTAATAATATATAAAAATATATATAATTTTTGAGTGTATTATAATATATAATTTGGCATGCGATGCTTTCAATGAGATCTATAAATTGATGTAACTTTTACTAAAACTAAACAAAAATTGTAATTTTCGGATTTTTTAAGTTTCTAATTAAAAACGGTAATAATTTTTGCACCGTTAAGGAAAGATGATTCAAGCGGACAGATCTACTTAGGTGAACACAAAACATTATTTATATCGTAAAAATTTATTTCTCATAATTTATAGAAAATAACTCTAAATTAAAAAAAAAATCTTACTACAATCGTACTGAGCCCCCATATTCCTGATATTTTTCGCTATTTATATTGCAGCGTTAATTTTTTTTTGTCCGTTTAATAACACAGTACAACACTAAAAATGCATCGGGCATGCGACATATCAATTCTGATAGATTTTAGGATGAATATCACGAATGCGAACACCAAATTTTAATATTAGCTCCAGAGCTTCGAAGAATTAATTCCCTAATTCCCTTTTTTTGAACTCAATTTATAATTTGGGAATGAATTCCCGTTTAATTCAAGGAATTAAATTCATTTCGTTTAATTCCCTAAGGAATTAAATTTTTTTCGTCTAATTCCCTAGGAATTCAAGCTTAATTCCCTAGGAATTGAATACTTAAATTCAGGGAATTAAACGAAAAAAGTTGAATTCCTAGGGAATTAAACGAAAAAAATTTAATTCCTAAGGGAATTAAACGAAATGAATTTAATTCCTTGAATTAAACGGGAATTCATTTCCAAAATATAAATTCAGTTCAAAAAAAGGGAATTAGGGAATTAATTCTTCGAAGCTCTGATTAGCTCTACTTTTTGAAATATTCGCAAATTTAACTTTTATAAAACAGACAATTTTTTCTTTAAAATTTCATATTTATTCATACACCTGACTAAAGCACGGATAATTTTTAATATGGTTTAAAAATATAGACTTTATGCTTTTAGAATCATATCAACTTATTTCGATTAGGTAAAGCATCTCCGATATAATTGCAATTAAAGTGAAAACTTCACTTATTTTCCTATTTTGCAGATTTTGTAAAATTTGCAGAAAATTCAATCTGAAAAACAAATTTTATATCTTTTTTATTTCAAATTAATTTTTTATGTATTTACTACACTCTGAAAAATGTTTGTAAATTTACTACTATAAAATGGGCAAATTTTGTTTAATTTTACGAAAATTCGGTAAATATAAACAAAAAATGCGTAAACATTTTTTATACACACTTTCATACGCAAAAATACACACACAAAGTATTTTCAGACATTATGTGATTATAAATAAACACATTGTGCCTAAAATTACTATTGTTTTGTTAAATAAAATTTTTACGCACAAAGTTGGTAAATATACTATCCAATAATAGTAATAAATACTCTGACATTTCAAATTGGAAAAAATTTAAAAAAAATTATAAATAATAAAAAGAAAAAGCGAAAACGGATTATTTTTTGTGAATTACAACATTTCCACAAACACATTGGATTCTGGAAATAGCAACATAAGCATGAAATTGTTTTTGGTAATTATAATTAACGCATGTGGTAGTCTAAACCTCATTTCAAAATTGAAAACGCCGTAAGAGAGACACGGCCTACGCAGGAACTACTGGGTGCAATGACTCCTGCTTAAAAACATGCCTTCTTTGCAAAGGAGGCAGTCAACCAACAAACGTCAACAATAACGGGAGAAAACGCCGTAAGAGAGATACGGCCTAGGTAAAACAACTGGGTGCGATGACTCCTGCTCAACAAAATGCCTTCTTTGAAAGGGAGGCAGTAACCGTCAACAATAACGGGAGAAAACGCTTTAAGAGAAATATGGCCTACGCAGGAACAACTGAGTGCAATGACTCCTGCTCAACAAAATGCTTTCTTTGCAAGTTAGGCAGTACTCAATGAATACTGACTTTGTTGAGCAGGAGTCATTGCACTCAGTTGTTCCTGCGTAGGCCATATCTCTCTTAAGGCGTTTTCTCCCATTATTGTTTACGGTTACGGCCTCCCTTTCAAAGAAGGCATTTTGTTGAGCAGGAGTCATCGCACCCATTCAATAGTTATAACAAATTTTTATATGAATTTTATACAAATGCCTTAAGATCCCAAAATGACTAATATGGAAATAAACGATTATGAGAGAATGACTCGGATATTATTATTAATAAAATACGTACTAAAAATTAATTTGTTATTTTATTAAAAAAAATTTTTGGGTGGTGCTTAAAGTTAGCACACCTGTTGTAAATGTACGCATTATATTTTATTTTTACGCACTTTCTGTGGATTTTAGCGCATGTTTTGTGGATTTTTACGCATTTTATGCGTACATTTACACGTGAAACGTGCTTTTTTACACACAAATTTAGTAAATTAACACACTAATTTAAAAATTCCATTTAATTTTTACGCACTTTCAATGTAAAATTACAAATTATTTGTGCACCAACTTAAACACAATGTGCGTATTTTTTTTCAATTACGCACATAGAGTAAATTTACACAATTTATAGTAGGAGTTCAGTTTCCTACTATAAGTTGAGTAAATTTCAACAGAATTGTATGGCAAAAGGAAAAAAGTAGATTTTTCAACATGCATCTTTTAAAACCGGTACTTTTTAGCAATTTGCACCTCAATTATCAAAAAATACGTTGAAATTGATTAAAAAATATATGTTTTACATTTCTGAACAGTTTTATCTGAGTTTTATAATTTAAGATTTATCACAGACTGCTTAATTTTTAGGTATTAAAAAAGTCTATCTTTTTCGGCTTTAGTCAATTTTAGCTTTGAATTAAAACAGAAAATACGGAATTTTTTTTTTTGATAAATTAAGTAACATGAGGTGTGTACAGAAGGTAAAAATTCAAATATTGGATATTTCTTTCATCGCAGATTATTTATTAACGAAATCGTGAAAAAGGCGAAATTTCAAATACGCGTAGAGGGGATACTATCACAGCAGTCAAAACGTGCAATATATCAAATTAAAGGGCATATTGCATCATTTTAAAATGCTGCAAAAAATAGCGTTATTACTTTCAATTTTGTATTTTTTTCAAAAAGTTTATTAAAAAATTTAATTTTCCTAGAAAATTGTTTTTGCAAATATTTCTTAAACTATAGCTAACTTTAAAATTGTATGGCCATATTCATGATCTGCGTCCCAAAGTCTATTAGAAATGATGTGCCGTAACCCCGATGCATCGATTTTTTCTTATTTTGTTGTACTGTGTAATAATCCAATCCCTTCCCGAAATTTTGTCCCCTACCCGGAATACGACCCAAATCATATTGTGGTGTAGGGTATCTCATAGTCGGGCTTGACTAATGTATATATTTTTTTTGTTATTTATATGTTTTTTACAATCTGAGATAACGATGCCAAATGGTTTTTGAATGTTGGTTAACCCAGCAGAATTAGCTTTTTTATAAATATAATTCTTATTTTATTTGTATTTATTTTGAATCCAGTAAATCTCATATTTCAATTCAGTGAAAAGGGTTCCCCTTGGACTCTGTTTCTGTAAAAACGTAGAATTAGTGTGGTTGAAATACGACTGCAAACAATTTTCTGGAATGTTCATCTCTAATAGTAAACAAAATACACTCAACCTTTAACCATTGACACGTAATACGTTTAATAACTTTTGATTTTTTTAAAATATACACGTAAATATTGTTTTAAATGTTTTTTTCCCCTTTTTTCCTAAATTTTTTCAAAACTATTGCTCTATTTTCATTTTTTATGGAAACAGCAAAGTGATTTGATTGATGTAAAATTGTAACAAACACTGGAGTAGCAAAAAATTTATAAACATATGTAAAATAACTAGAGCAGCACAAAAAAGGAATCGAAAAAAATGTTTTACAAATTTAAGCTACTTGTAATTGCATTTGTATTTTATTTTAACAAATATGTTCAAAGAATCCACCTCTCCTATCTGGGGAAAAGATTTAATGCAAAACAATTTATCGTTTACTACAAAAACTGAATTTCTTTTTTTTTTTTCCTTTAGTTTAACATTTATATTCATTTTTCTCAGTTACATAAGCTTAACAAAAAGGAAAATCCAACATCGATTTTTATATGGATTTTTTATGTTTATTTTTTAACTGGTTTTTATTTCTTTCTTTCGTTACAGAGTAAAAAACTTTTGTGGCTCTGCTGGTGAAGGCATCACATCAGAATCAAATATATTGCATATGCGGTTTTATGCCGAACAAATTGCCATCAATTCAAGTTTTTCAATTTTATTTACTGCCTTTAGAGACCGTGGAGCGGGTATGTATTAGAAACATGGCAAAGAAAAAATAGAAAAAGAACAGGAAACAACAAAATCCAGACTGAATGCGAGTGTTTAAATGTATGGATATATAGTATGTATGTAGGGAATGCATCCCGGGATTCCCGGGAAATTAAGCACTTTTCAGTTCCCGCATTCCCGGGAATTTGGACCGGGAATCCCGGGATTTGAAAAAATGCTATTTAAAAAACAATAAAGTTAATTATCTCAAATTTTCATATGAAAAATTTTCCACCTTTTGAAAATAGTAAAAATTTTACACAAGTCTTTTTTGTTAACTTATAAAAATTTGCTACTTTTACCACAACTGGAAAAATTCAAAAAGTAAACAAAAATTTCCAATTGTAGTAAAAGTACATTAATAAAAAAAGAGTGCGTAAAAAATTTAATTAAAACTACTAAAAATTAGTGAAAAATGATGCTGCCGAAAAAAACTGCTAAATTATCAGATTATTTTTGCTATATATTAGTAATATAGGAACAGCAAAAATAAAACTGTTAAATATACAGAATTTTAGTTACATTTGAGCTAAATTTTTGTTAATGGAAAATGGCAAATTAACCTGCTAAAATCAGCAAAAAAATTTTGCTAAATAATAAGTAGCCTAAAAAATCCCCAAAAAATTTAAAATTTTCGAAGTTTTTTTTTCGTTTTTTTTAAGGCAAATAAAATTTGAGCCTTTTGAAAACAGCAGTTTACAATTTTTAGCAAATATTTCTGCTGATTATAGCAGAATGGAATGCTATTTGCATTCAACTAAATTTAGCTTAAAAATAGCAAAAATTTTGTAGATATAACAGTTTATTAATTATTTAGAAATTTATCAATTAAAAACATCGAAAAAAACAATTTTTATTTTTTAAATAAAAATTAAAAACCAACAATTTATAACAGTTTATTTTTGTTATTTTTAGTCTACTACAATAATGTTTAGCAAAATTTTCTGCAGATTTTACAGTACAGTTTGATATTTCCAAGTAACTAAAAGTTAACTAATATATAACTAAAATTCTGTAAATTTAACAGTTTTCATTATGCTGTTCTTATTTTACTAGTATTTAAAAAAAAATCTGCTAATTTTAGCAGTTTCTTCTGCCGCATCATTTTTAACTAATTTTTAATAACTTCTTCTGCTATTTTTACAGATTTATTTCTATGAATGTAGTAAGATTTTTGAATAAAAGAACACACTGATTAATTTGTGTACTTGGTCGAACATTTTAAGTACCTTTAAGTGGCTTTTAAAACAGGCACTAAAAGGAACTTAAAAAATATATTTTAGCAATTTAGTAAAATTATTTTTTATATTAATTTTTTTATTTCTTTTTGACGGACAAGTTTTTTAGTCTAAAAATTAGTTTTTATTTAATTTTTTTTTAATATTTAGACATATAATTTCTAATATAAAATTAATTCTTTCCCACTACGAAAAGTCCAAGAAACTCCAAGAACTTAAAAATTTAAGGTCTTTAAGATATTTTCCAGGGTTGGCAGGTAATACCGCTAAAATACCGTTATCGATTCAAAACCCTTTCAACTGACTACCGTTACCCCTAAAATACCGTAACCGAAATAACCGAAATACCGTTATCCTTAAAATACCGTTACCGAAATAACTGAAATACCATTATCCTTAAAATACCGATACCGAAATAAATGAAATATCGATACCCTTAAAATACCGTTACCGAAATAAATGAAATACCGTTACTCCTAAAATACCGTTACCGTTATTTTTAATTTTCTGTTTATGGTAATTGCACGTGGTTATTAAGTATTTTTCGTACTTTAAGTTGGTAAATTGGTTCTGTTTTTAATCTCGTTTGTTTTTTGTAAAAAAAAAAAAATTGCGGGATGCATCGAAATAGCTGACTACCTTTATCCTTAAAATACTGTTACCGAAATAACTGAAATATCGCTAACCTTAAAATACCGTTACCGAAATAATCAAAAAACCGTTATCGTTAAAATACCGTTACCGAAATAACTAATAAACCGTTATCCTTAAAATACCGATACCGAAATAAATGAAATAGCGTTACCCTTGAAATACCGTTACCGAAATAATCTAAAATAGCGTTACCCTTACCGATAACCGCATCGTTTCGGTTACCATCCATGATATTTTCTTTATAAAAATTTTTAAATTATTAAAAATATTTTCTAATTTACTTCCCTTGTGTGATCCCGGGATCCCGGGAATTCAAAATAAATTTCCCGCTTTCCCGGGAAATCAAAAAGTGCGGGATTTTGCATTCCCTATATGTATGTGTTAATATGTTTTTCTGTGTATGCTACTTTCCATACGAACTGCACCACTATAGGTAAAAGTATATCGTATTAGTGTCAAGCTTGCAGTACCTATTGTCTTTTATGTTACCAATAATATTAGGAAAACCTTTTTGTAATTTTTTCAAAAACCGATTCAGACATTACAATTTGAAAAGAATAAATAATTAAAAAAAAGTCAATTTATCTAAAATTCTGCCAAAAAAAATTTTTTATTTTTAATCATTAAAAACCCTTTGAATGCCTTTCTATACATTTAGAAATTTTTAGCTTGCTACTTGGCTTCGTTTTAGAAAACATATTCTTTGAATATTGTTATCTCAAACAATCACTAAAAATTCACATATTTGTGCTATAATCAGTTGAATTACAATACGTATAACCAATATCGTATTTATCATATTGATTACACTAGAAATTACAGGAAATTTCAATTAAACGTGTTTAAGCTGATTTGGCAAAAACAATATGCATAATTTATTTAATAACGAACTATTTAACAATCTATTAAAGTAGGGTCAAGTCTAAAATAAGCATTTCATAAAGTTTGGAAAATAAAAATCTATGTTGGAACCAAAAATATTGAGTTTTCATTTATTTAAAGACTTTTTCAAGGGTTATCCAGCCAAGAATATGTAGAATGTAACATTTCGTAGCCAACAAATTAAAAAAACCTGGATCAATTGAACCATTTAAACATTTTTTCATTGAAATTTCTCAAATTGGTGTACAAATAAAATAAAAAATAAATAAACTAGTGACGTTGATGTAATCAACACATATTCGCCATTCGAATACTCTCAGTATTCGTAGTATTAAACTGTCTATAAAATATTATTTTACACTATTACATAACCAAGATATTTATAAAAATTGTTTTGATTTATTATAAATTATTTTTATTTATAAAATATTCAAAACAGCATTATGCATTTTTGATTAACGAGTCAATGGTTTACAAACTTTATGAATCACTAACAATTTATTTGGAAGTGGAGGCACATTAAATAAGGGTGTTGCCAGAATAAAACAAGAAATTAACAAACTGTTATTTAACGATTATGCGTTAAATAACAGTTCTAATGAACGTTTGGTAAGGAAAATTAATACTTTAGCAATTGTATTCCTTAACACAAAATTAAGAAAAGTTTATGCACTAGAGCATATAAATTTGACATTGCTGCGATATTCTCTTTTTAGCTGGACAGCTGGTATGGAAAATGTCATATGTTTATTTGTATATGTCGATTGGATACAGATTTTACTTTTGATTTTAGACTGTTGCTTATATTAAAATTTAAAAAGTCTATATGGGCTGTTTCATATAAAATTTGTTACATATTTATTCTTATATTAGGCATATTGGGGCATAACTGGTTTAAACCATATATTTATTTATTGTATATTTCACATGTCCCATTTTTCATTACAACTGCCAAAACACAATAAGTACTTAGTCTTACAGTTACTGGTACACTAAAGTATTTTAAATCAATACTTAAGATACTTATGTTTAATATTAGTGAATTTCATATAATTGAACAAAAAAAAAAACATTTTCCTTAGGAGTAAAACGCTTTCTTTTTCTGAGCAGCGTAGACTTCTGTGACCAGATCGAATGTAATGCGAGATGAGTACTCAGATATAATGTATAATATCAGCCTTCAATTTTGAGAAACTTCAAATTCCATGAGAAGAACTTTTTTTTCGATATGAATGACTCATATGGGTTTGTTGGTGAGTATACTATATTTTCTAAGGATAAAGTTAAGCTAGATGATAATGACAACTACGATGATGATACTAAATGTAAACTGATATCACTATGAGTCAGAAATCCAGGATTCATTATTTCTGAAAATGACTTTAAATTAAAGGGTCTTGAAAATTTAACTATTTGAGTTTTATTCTTATCTCATTAAAGATGGCTTATAAGAAGTTTTTAGAAAATATCAGATTTTTGTGAGCTCGTGCTAAATCGGGAAAAGGAAAAGGAAATTGGGAGAAAGAAAACTATGAGTATTTAAATTTTTTTTTTGATATTCCAAATAGTTTTTCTAACCATTGTATCCTGTTTTATACCACAACTTCTACATCTATTTTTGATCCAATATGAGATAAAAAGGATAATGATGTTGTCAATGTTGTTGTGTTGAAATAAAAGTTGATAAGTAATTGAGTTGTATTGAGCCTAAGCTGGCAGTGTTAGTGCACTATAACAGGTATGGAAAATTCAGAATATTGATAGAGAATTTTTTCTGTTAGTTTCCCAAAATCAGAGAAAAGGTGGTTATACCTGAACTGATAATTACTTTGGCCCATCTCTGCTTGCAGTTCCTTAAATTAACTTTTCCGGAAATTTCATTCAAAATTATTACTATATTTATTGTACCGCTGCTTTCCCGCCCATATAATAATCTGTGTTGTAGGAAATCTCCTAGTCGGATTTCGCCATCTATAACTTTTATTGTTTATTTGAATTAAAATAAAACGAATAAAAAGTTAAAGTTTTACTGAAATTCGAATGCGTTAAAATGGGACTTGTGTTAAAATTTTAAATGATAAAAGAAAATCCGAAATATAGCCCATATCGGCGATAGGTCCAAATATGGACCGATCCTATCTAGAATCAATAGGCTTTGTCCTTGGGACCATGTGAGTCAGCAAACCAAATTTCATTGAAAAATTTTCGAATTTGCGTCCTGCGGCGTGCCAATTCTGGGGCGGGGTCTTGTATGGGAACTAGGTCTAAACATGGACCGATTTTAACCAAAATCAATATGCTTCGTCCTTGGGCTGACAGGTCGGTGTACCAAATGTCATTAAAATATCTTAATATTTGCGACCTGCAGAGTGCGCACAAGAATGCATGGACAGACGGACATCGATAAATCGAAACAAAAAGTTATTCTCAGTCGATCGGTATACTAAAAGGTGGGTCTAGCTCCAATATTTTTTGGTGTTACAAACATCAGCACAAACTTATTATACCCTGATCACGTAGTGGTGTAGGGTATAAAAATCCTTAGTATTCAAAATATCTCAATCACGTTAAACAATATTTTTAACAAAGTCCATAACAAAGTTTTTGTGTTAGACTTAGTGTCATTGTTAAAATTACGTTTTCCATCTCTGCACTCTAGGTTTGTATTAGCAATCTTCTCCTTCCTTTGCTGTGTGTGTAGTGGTTTATTGGTTGTATTCATGTTTAAATTTTTCTATTGAAACTTTAAGTCACTTTTTCTTGTTATTGTAATTTGAATTCTGCTCTGGTGTTTACAAGCACAAATACATATAAGGATATTATTTAAAGCTTTATATTTAGTCTGGCTTTAGTTTGTGTAAGTGTTGTTGAACTTGTGGTGTGAGTGTGTGTATATGCGGCAGTTTGTGGTATTGTGTGTTAGTTTTTCACAACTGAATGGTGTAATTTGTTCCATTTAAAGTCACACACCCGCATTTATTTAAATATATTATATGATTTTTCCTTTTTTTTTTGTTCTTTAGGTTGTGTCGACTTGGAATATGATTGCGAGGATAATACGTGTATTGGTCCTAATTTAACGTGCAACGGTCATGATAATTGTAAATTCCGTTGGGATGAAGAGGGTTGTAAGGTAAGATGTACTTTAAACTAATTTAGTTTCGGATTTGAGGCCAATTTAGCTAAATAAATTTCCCGAGAGTCAGTAACTGTAATAATATTTTGAGCCGTACACCCTCCAATATGATGTATTTTTGGAAGGCGATTTCAAAAAAAAAAAAATTTTTTTTTGCCGACCGTAGGGGTCGCCTTTTTCAATTTTTCGTTATAGCTTCGGCATTTAAAATCGGATTTTAAAGTGTGATATATCGATTTTTTTGCCTCGAGGAGACCAGTGATTTGCTATAAAGGAAAAATCCAAATAAAAAAAATTTAAAAAGGTGACCCCTACGTTTCGCAACCAATATATAAAAAAATTTCTACTGGGTTTAGCGACAAAGTTCCTTAGCAAAAGTTTAATGATTTTTTACGAGCTTTATTTTTCCGACATTAGGGTCGTACATTAGAGTGGTAGCAACTGAGATCTGGTGGGTAACTACGACAACGGGATACTTGAGGTCAAAATGGCCTTAGAGCAAAACACTGGTCTCCTCGAGGGAAAAACATCGATGTATCATACTTTAAGATCCGACTGTAAATGCCAAAGATATAACGAAAAATGTTCGTTCAAAAAAAAAAAAAATAAAAAAAAATTTTTTGAAACCTCCTTGCAAAAATACTTCATATTGGAGGGTGTACGCCGCACTTTTTTTTTTTTGCCTGTAAGGTGGTACGCTCTAATGTTTATATATTTCATATTAGCTGTATTTTCGACTTAACTATATCCGTTAACTTAGAAAAAAAAAACTCAAAGTACATAAAAACGTGTTTGAGATGAAAACTAACACATTACTTTTCGTATGCACGTTAACTTGCAACGTAGATAATTATCAACGTTGAAAACTCAACGTCTATAGATTTTCGCATATAACATAACTACTTCGCGTAACGTCCTAAAAAGTTTTGCTGCCATCGTTCGATTATACCGCAATTATTATAAACATTAAAAGTTTATAATTTTTTTATGCATTTATCGGTTAAACGTAGATTTGCTTTAAATACTTAACGTTGATAGGTATGAGCGCAAATAGAGCTATTGTTTTTTTTTCGCACGTTATGTATTTTTATATATTCAGTTAGGATATTGTTTTACTGCAAAACTAAATTCTAATATACAATAATATTGTCCAAAATTATTTTAATTTTTGCATTCAGAAATACAAAAATTAAGTTTTTCGGACTTTCTATATTTTCGTATATTTAGTTAGAATACTGTTCAACCTAAGGTCCAAATTCTACTATGATATTGTCATATTAGATTTTGTCAACTTTAAGGCCAATCATTTTCATGATTACAATACCATTGTTTTCTGGTTATCACCCCATTATTCAGTTGTCCGCATTACGAAACTGATGACATGGTAATTATTTACTTTATATGCATTAGGACGGGTCGATTTGTAGGGAGGCAAAAAAATCGCTCAAGTGACAAGGAAAATCGTATTCTAGGGATCAAAATAAGAAACTTTGCCTGAGGAACCATACCTCTATAACGAATTCTGATATCCAAACTTTTGACCCGTACGGTCAAATTTTGAAAAATACCACTTTGACCCATTTAGAGTGCCCCAATCGAGTCCAAATGTATGACCGACCCCCACTAACTTCGGAGGACCGACCCACCCATTCCAGTGGCACACCCCCTGGAACCTCCCTGGGGGGTTCCCCATACAAACATTTAAAAAAATCACCATTTTTGGCACTTTACAAAAATACTTGCAAAATTTTGATAGGATGAAACATGCCCTGGCTTTACAATCTCGAAGTCATAATTATTATTAGGTTTCATGGGTCTTTTCTGACCCCAGGCCACTAAGGGTTAAAGATTTTTTAAACAAATGTAAAGATAATTATAGTCTAACCAAATTTAAGTGATGTTTTTCCGAAAACTGTGTAAAATTTGATGAAAACATTCAAATTTTGTTTAATTTTTGACAAAATGAGCAATTTTTGTAAAATGTCCTGGAAAGCAGTCGCTCCAAACACAAACTCGAATTATCAAATAGCAATCGACATCTGTAAATTAGGCATTTTAAAAAATCTTTAAAATTTTAAAAAAAATCACGTTTTTGCATTTTTATCAAATTTGTGGATCATTTTGGACTCCATGCTAAAGTGGGTTAATGATATCCGATGAAGTCAAAATTCCATGTCTGAATCATTTTGACTATATTAAATGAATAAATGGAAGAAAAAATAATTTTTTTTCGAAATTTCGAATTTAGGGAATTTTTAATAGTATTACACTTTTTTTCCAAAATAGGCAATTTTCGTCCAACTTTCGGCACGGGTTAACGTTTTCCAAAAAAAAAAATCGATTTCTTCCATTTGGGACTATTTCCAATAAAACTGGGGGGTGTAATGAACGAAAATCGATAAATCGCTATTTTAAGGGACAGTCTACTGAACATGCATGAAGATGTTGTTTATAAACATGCGCGAACATACATTAAACATTTTTTTCAAAGAATCGATCCCAAAATTAACCTCTTCTATAGCTCTAAAGTGGAAACGGTTGATTATAACTAGTTCTAGAACTGATTCTCTGTCAGTGGTACCTTCCATATAAGATCCGCCGAACGGACTCTGGAACCAGTTGCATGAAATCGGCACAGTAGAACCAGTTGCGAAATCGGTGTGGTCGGCAACCAATTGTAAAAATTTTCGAGGGGAATGTAAGCTTTCCAACGGCATTTCAAATATTTCAAGTAAGTGGCAACCCTTGGTCCATAATACGGGCAATATGTGCGTGTCAACATTTTTGTTTTCTTGAGTACTTTAAAGCTGTGTGAAAATAAATTAAATTTCGTAAATTTCTAGCATGTTTTCATAGGAAAATTGGTTAGTTTTAACCCTTAAACGTGGGATTGGGCCGCTAAAAAGATACGTCTATCTGATTTTTTTCTCCTCTATCACATATTTGAATTTCAATAAAATCGGAGAGACACAATTTGGGCAAATTCATTGTTAGACATTTATATTGGATTTTAATTTTAAACAAAATCATTTTTTTCAAGTTTTATTGAATTTTTTTGGATGTATAGTGCATTTTTTTGGTACATATTTCCTTTTAGTTGCATATTTCTACGAAAATTTATTTTGCCTGTTTTACTGCACATATTTTCGATTTTTACTGCCCTTGTAATGAATATACAAAATAGAGGTCTAGTTGTAGCTGAGATATGGAAATGGCGGCCCGGAATCGGTAAAAAATTTGGAACAAAAAATTAAAAAGAAATTTTTCTTCATTTATATCTTATTTCACTAATACCATTTTTTATATAACAAAATCTCTTTAAAATATATAAAATTCATAATTTGAGGGCCGGATGTAACGGTTTTCCCGGAAATACTTTAAGAACCGAAAATACCGGCAATACCGAAATCCCGGGAACACCGGAACTCTTGGTTTTCGGTATTCCCAGGATACCGGGAACAATGCTAGGCTCTAAAATGAACTGGTCGGATCAAGAAGAATCAAAAGAATTTTAACAAATGGAATCTGAACAAAAAGTATGAAAAAAAGTTGTTTTTGTATCTTTTTTATCCTTGTTGGAAATTTGTTTTGTATCCGTCATCAGTAATTACAAAAAAAAATCTCAGTACTGATTGATTGGTCTGAGTATTAAAAAACTAATCTATTTTTTTTTTTTTTTAATAAAAAATCAAAGAATTTTATGTAAAAATTTAAATTCTTTTTTCCTCACTTTTTGTTCAATATATCAAAACAATATTTTGTACAAATAATATGACTTCTTTTTAAAAGATAACTGGATCCAGAGAAAAGTACACTTCCGAATATAAAAAAAGTTATAAGTAAATATGCAAGTTAAAATTTCAACTATCTGTTTTCTTATTCAAAGTCAATCCCTAGGCTATCTAATGATATAGGATATTTTTATAGCATACAAATGACATATCGAATTTATTGAACCGTTTTTAAAAATATAACCACACACTGTATATTTATGCACTTTATATAGTTATTTATACTATGTAGAGATGTTGTCTTTTAACTACAAACAATTTATTTCAATTGTATTTTTGCGTTACGTGTTACAAGAATTTTCTCTGTAAACAATTTATATTCTTATACTTATATGTTTTCATTTATAGTACATGCAACAACATTCCTATTTGATGCATACAATATTTAATACTAATATTTATAACAATTTTTGTTTTTCTTTAATATTACAGACCAAAGAAGAAGGCCAATCAGAGCATATGAAAATAATAATTTCAGTATTTTGTGTAATATTGGGTGGTATGGTCTTAACATTTCTAGTGAATTGTGTACGCAAAATTATGCATGACCAAAAGATTATACGGGTAAGTTTCCTTTATGTTCATATATACATTTATACATATAAAATATATTGGGGTGAAATTTGTTAACAATTAAATATACAGAATCGGAATATATAAAAATTTAATTTATTTTCAAAATTATGTATTCAAAATAAATATCACCCTAAGTATTATTTCTTACATAAACATTAATATATTATTTTGTGAACGTGTATGTGTGCAAAAACATACATACATATATATTGTTACGCATAGAACTAAACAAACATAAGTACGAATTTCTTATATAAAAATTTATAATTTTTAGTAGTAGTCAAAATAAACAGCACAAGTACTTCACCAAATACTCTTTTGTACTGCTGTATAAATATTGTGTTGCACTTTAAGTTTGCATTTAAAATCATGATTACATTTATACTGCAAATTTCTTTTACGGATTTATGA
Organism: Leucophora obtusa; assembly: GCA_949987735.1. Lineage (NCBI taxonomy): Eukaryota > Metazoa > Arthropoda > Insecta > Diptera > Anthomyiidae > Leucophora > Leucophora obtusa. Next base: position 192,392,787 of record OX465297.1, read on the forward strand.
TTTACATATAATTTTCTGTTACTAGAAAATTATTCATTTTAATACAATTGATTGCAATTCTCAATAACGTGCTCATTCAAAATATCTATTTATTAGTACCCAGCGAAATTGTCGGGTGAAAAGAACTGGTTGTAGAACAACTTCATGCAACCTGTTCTAATTTATGTTCTAGCACCGGTGATTTTTGTTTGAGATTGTCCCAACAGGTTCTTTTCCTCCAAACTAGAACAGGTTGATTTGATACCGGTTCTGGAACCAATTATAGAACTGGTCCTGCGACAGTGAAGCCTTGAACTGGTTGTCTCTGAATCTGTTCTAGAACAGGTGTTTTTCCTACCAGTTCCGGGGAACAGGTTCTAGAACAGATTCCTGGGAGTCAAAATGGAAGGTTTTACTGTCGCAGAACCAGTTCTATAACTGACTCCAAATCAACCTGTTCTAGTTTGAAGGAAAAGAACCTGTGGCTTTTGGGACAAACTCAAACAAAAATCACCGATAACAAAACATAAATTAGAATAGGTTGCATGCAAGTACATGTACAAGTACATCTGACAATTTTGCTGGGTAATATTGTGCTTTTCTATAAAGAAAACTTTAATATAAATTTCTGATGTTATTTTCATAGAAAACAAAACTTGTTTGTTCGGAACTTATAACAAATTTTCATAAATATATATACCTACGAGCATATAATATAAAAGAGGTACCAACTCTCCCAACCTGTGTTAAATGACTCTCTTCTTAATTTGTATCGACAAATGTTGCCATAAGAATTACACATTAGGGTGGAGCGAATTTTTCTTTTTTCAAATTTTGTTTCTCCTGTACTATTAATCGATGCTCCATAGCCTTAAACATACGGGGAAAAAATTTTAGCCTCTTAGGTCAAGATCTTGAGGTGGCGCAGAGGACTTTAATTTTTTGCATTACCCGGGTAAAAATTTTAATATGGTGTCTTATATAAATATATCTTATCTGATAAGTTCTCATATACAACCACATACAATTTGATCCGAAAAATGGGTCATCTACATGTGTCTAATTATATCAAATTAGATATAATTTGGTGCAATTTGATCCGAGATTTGTCCATATCAAGGATATCAAATTATATATACTTCCATATAAATATATCTGACTTTATATAATTAAACCAGATAGTAGGTAAGCCTTTTATGACTGGAAGTTATGCTTAACAGCTATTAAGTTGACAATTGAAATTTTAAACAATTTGAAAGGCCCACATTTTAGAAAACATAACCCAATGTTTAAAAATGTTCCTACAAAAATTGGTTGTGTTTTATAAAAATGCATTTGAATGCTTTTGTCTTAGGAAACGTACGCATAATTTTTTTTATATGAAATTATATATAAAAAATAATTTAATTTGTTTATGGAGCCTTATATGGTTATATGTGAAGCCATGTTAATTTAAATCTAAATTTTATGTTGAACTATATATTAGTTTGTATAGGATTATATATAACGTTATATAAAATTAAAAAAAAATATTTTTGTATGGCGTCACATACATTTTTATATAACTTTGCATGGAACCATATATAATCATATCGATCACTACATATATTTTTACTAATTTCATATGGCTTATGTAGTTATATATGGAGTAAGATTTGGGGACATATACTAATATCAATTACCGTATAAAAAATTCGTTCAAAAAATAATATCAGATGTAGTTGTATATAATGATATGTGTCTTAATGTGACTCCATTCATAGCCAGACATAGCACAATCACATTATATAAGACCATATATAACTGATTTTATCCGGGTAGACCATTTATTGGAATAAAAGTAATTTCGTTTTAAATAGTTTTATATAAAGTTAATTCAAATTGTTTCGGTCTCACATAAAACACATTTAATATAAATAAGTACACTGTGAGACAAATGGTAGGGGTCAGTGATCGGGAAGGGTTCAAACTACCGGGGAAAGTTATATCGGTAAAAAAGAAGTTATACGTGTCCCGGCGTTTCGCTGGGTCACCCCTAGGAATCGAGATATATCGATTTGACCTTTGGTGGTCTTTTTTTTTTGACATAACTCGAGAACCACTAGTCCGATTTTGCTCAAACAATCCCGGTGAAAAATGTCCATATATGAACATTTATGGTTCAACCATATATGTATGGATCCGAAAAATGAGGTAACACCTAAGTATATGTTCATATATGGACATATATGAACATATAGATTTATTAAATATATGCGAATACATGCAAACGTTGCTGTCCTTTATTATAAGGTTGTACGATAGATATAAATTTATGTATGACATTCAAATTAGGCGCTACATATGTTCCTTTTTTTATTCATGGCATTAAATATAATTCCATATTTATCCAAATATGAGTTCCTTTTACATATATGGAAAAATGTATTCTTCGAAATATGTTCATATACAAGTCCCTTTTGCATAAATTGAATAACATATACTTTCATATCTGTCCATATATGAGTGCCATTTCCATATATGAAATAACAGATGCTTCCATATATGTCTGTATATGAAATTTTTTCCGTATATGGAATCACATATACTTCCATATATGTTCATATAAAATCCATATATGTTCATAAAAAATTCCATATTTGTTCATATGTGTCCATACATAAACCATATATGAACATGTTTGAGCGTATATATACATTTTCACCGGGATTTTAAAAAAATTAAAAATTACAATTCCTTTAATCTGTTCATATAACGTTTTTCTATATACTCAATAGTTTTGCCGGTAAAAATAAATGTATGAAGAAAAAAATATTTTTTGCCTAAAATATTAAAAAAAAGTAATAAACAAAAGGTTATTGATTTTTATGGTAGCGGTAACAAACATTTATTTTTACCGGCAAAACTGTTGAGTATATAGAAAAACGTTATATGAACAGATTAAAGGAATTGTAATTTTTAATTTTTTTAAAATTGTTTGAGCAAAATCGGACTAGTGGTTCTCGAGTTATGTCAAAAAAAAAGATATATCTCGATTCCTAGGGCTGACCCAGCGAAACGCCGGGACACGTATAACTTGTTTTTGACCGATATAACATTTCCCGTTGGTTTCATCCCATCCCGATTTTGACTGTCGCATAGTTGTATTATTAAACAAAAAAACATTATTTTTATTGTCCATTAGCACGAGTCTCATTGGTGGAAAAACTGAGGTTTGGTTTCCAACAATGGTATGTCTTGCCTTGCTTTTGTTCTGGAGCGAATGAAACCATCTCTAGCTTCTGATCCACAGGCATAAATTTTAGCTTAAGGGACGAGCTTCACACACTTTTCTACTGCTTGAGTATGGCAAGGAAACTTTTCAAATTTAAGAAAGTTTTTTTCCGAATAAATTAACTTTAAAATTTCTATATCAGTATGTTTCGTGGTCATTGGATGTTTTGTTACTTTCATATTTATCCAATGATAGTAATTTGTCGCACTTACTTGAAGCTCTGGGAGATAGAACTCGGCAACTTTCTCTGCGGTAGTTCCTTCTTCTAACACTCTTCGAAGAGCCAATCCCCTTATTTGTGACGCATCATCTTGTAGAATAGCCAACAACATATTTTGTGGCTGTGTGAAGTATGCATTTCTTTGTAAAGTTTTTAAAATAATACTGTTATGGTCATCTCTTAAATATAAACTTCTTTTAACCATGTTGAAAACATAAACTGGAGCGTGTTTACAAGATGGCCTTGGCTTTATGTCAAACCATGTTGGTGCCTACACTTTCATAATGAAAAGCGCTAGTTGCTTATGTGGTGGTTTAGCCATATACAAACGAAGAATCCTATTGGCACAAGCTAACCATGTAGAGTGTGCTAATTTTCCTGGGTCCTGCATGGATTACATTTGAGTTATATAGAGGTGAAGTCGTGTAAGCATGCGCGGTTCCAGCAATTAATAGGGGAAAAATCATACGCCTCAGTGGCCAACTCAATGTATTTGTCTACTGTGGCGTATGATTTTCCCCCTTATATTAATTGCTGGAACCGCGCATGCTTACACGACTTCACCTCTGTAACGATTTTTCGTCATAATTTTTGATAAAAATGCATACACACGAATTTTGGAGTTATCTATTAATTATATTGCGAAAAGTATAACGCTATTTATACTCAAATGATCATTGGACTGTATATAATCATCTACTATAACAGACTTGAAATTTTTCTGCAGCATGTTACATTCTGGAGATGAAAAAGAATGTCTTTAATAAGTTTTGAAAAAATATTGTAAACTCCGTTCCTAATTTTTACACCAAACTATTTAACGAGTCAAAAAAAACGATGGCATATTTGGATTCACCTTGTAGGCATCATACGATTTTGTTTCGGAAAGAAAATTCGGACAAAGCGTTTATGAAAGAAAACGAAAAAAGTAACCAAATGTAAACTCCGTAACTGTAAACTCCATAACCAAAATTGTTTGCATTAGATTGCGTTCAAAAAAATTTAGGTAAATGTTTAAAATATTTTAAAATAACCATAAACAGAGGTGATTCAACTAATATTTATGCGTCAAAAGACGATTCAACTAATAATTTTGCGTCAAATCAAAAAAAGTTATCAGTTTTTTACCCTAAACTGCTGTAGCGAAAAACGATTGATTTTGCATTTCATTGGTTTTGAATCGATATTTCGAGCCCTTATTGACATTAGTTTGGCAAATTAAATTTGTTTCGCACAATTTAAGAATCCGTTGATCGCGAAATGTTGTGTTTTTAATATATTGTTTTGTAACTTCGCAACCGCTGATTGGATTTTAAAAAATTTTATATTTTTGAAAAGCATTTAAAAGGACCAAAAACACAAAATTAAAAAAAAATTAAATTTTTCCGCGGAATGAATTGTATTTTTATTCGCGAAACCGCCAATTTAATAAACACAAATTGTATATTAATGAAAAGCAAGTTGAAAATCCAAACACGAAAAACGAATAAATTGAAGAAAATTCGTACGCAATTTTTTTTGTTATATCTTATGCTTGTGAAAATGTAAACTCCGTTACCACAAAAAAATTTAAATTGTGAAAAAAAGTTATTGCGACAAATTGTAGAAGAGATTTTTTGCAATTAGGTTTATAACGACTAAACTTACTGATTCCATTAAGAAAAAACCGAAATATTAACACTTTTTGTTTCTCACAAATTTGGCCCAAAAACTTATCACATTTTTTGATTTCACCCATATGTATCTTATGATTTTTCCTATTAAATATTATTATTGTCCGTTAGAAGTCGTTTTGGCCCACACAAATGAATTAAATTAATTATATAAATTTTCGTATATGTATCTTATGATTTTTCTTAGTAAATAATATTATTGTCCGTTTATTTAAATTATGTGTGACAACCCTGTGTGCGATCAGCTGTTCATGTTATCGATAACATATAGTTTTCAATCACTAGTTGTCAACAAACATCATTTGGTATACATGTGCTGGTTAGTGTAGGTGTGAACATTTTTGGATGATATAAAAGAGCAGTGTTGTCAGTTTAGGGGATTTATCCCCAAATTGGGGATTTTTTTTCGTTAATGGGGATAACAATTTCCGTTTGGGGATCCGGGGATTTATTGGCTATGACACGAAATTTTAGGGGATTTTTTGGGGATAACATATTATTGCCTTTTTATATCTTTATGAATTTAACCCTGATAATTCTAAATATTTATATATTTCTTTTAAGTATGATGATAATAGTGCATGATTTTAGGCTACACAAATTTGTGTCTGGAAAGTTAATGTGCGTACAAACCTTAAATCCTATAGGTGAAAATTTGAATTCTTTTTGGTTCCAAAATATTTAAGGTTATTCGGATGTAATATGAGTTACAAGAAGCTCTTCTTAAATTAAATATATACTTTACATATTATTCAATTTTCAAAAATTCAATCCATCTGCCGAAATATTAAAACTTTTTTATACAGTACTATACGCAACAAAATGTCTCAAGCTGATGAATCTGAAACTTTTGATTCTGAAATATATAAAACGAAAAAATTTGGCTCCTATTTATTTATGCTGTTATTTAAATTTATTTGTTCTTTTTTATAATTTGTTAGATTTACAAAATTTATTGAGTTTGAGTGTATAAGGTACCGAAAAAAATTAAATAAATATGGTATTTTTACATTAATTTAAAAAAAAAAGTTAACGAATACGAATTTTTTCCAGAAAATAAAAATTGGGGATTTTTGGGGATAACAAATTGAAAATTGGGGATTTTTGGGGATAACAATTTGTAAATTGAGGATAAAGTCTGAAAAAAAAACTGGCAACACTGTAAAAGAGGGTACACAGCATATGGAGAGTTAGTTAGTGCGTGGCATTCAACCGGGCAAGTCATTGAGACGTATGTTTCGGACTTTACTAAAGGTAGTACTGTTGACTGACAGTTAGCAAGTAAAACGGAGACGCATGTTTAGGTTTTACTTGGAACTTAAGTTAGTAGGTGGGCGGACTGTATTGGTCAGCTTACACTCAAAATTTGTGTCAGTTCGGGTGTAAAAGAAATTTTGTTATTTGTTTATAAAAATTAAGAAAATAAAGTGATAATGTGTATATAATTTTAAAAGAAAACGAGGGCAGGTTGTTTCATTCCTTCGGAGTCGTACGGACCCTGGCCACGACTAAGTGATACCCTCGCAAATAGTGAAAACATTGTTACAATACCTCCCACATAAGTATTGATGTATCACGTATTACTTTAGGTTTCTAAGTAAAACCACCTAATGCAGAAACGGTAATTACATATCATTATTTTTTGGACTACCAGTAATGACACCTACTTACCTTCTGCATTATTATTCCAAATAGAAAATAATTTTCTAGATTTTTTTGAAAATTTTTTGAAATCTATTTTTATACTCAATATTTTTTAAACACTGGTAAGGATATATGTAACCACATATTTTTTGATTTTTTGTATGTTGGCGAGTAAGCTTACTTGTGTGCAGCAGATCAATTATGTTTTTATCTATTAAATATTACATGTCGTTATAGCTCAGATGGTAGAGCTATTGAATGGCAATCTGTAGACCCAGGTTCAGTTCCCGCACCAGCAAATTTTATTTAAAAAAAATACAATAAAAAAACTTTTGTTTTATATAATTTATTTTTTTTAAATCTAAAGTCTAAATCATTATTTTTGTCAGTACTGGTAAGCACATAGGCAACGATATATTTTTTAGATTTTTCGTATGCTGGTGTGTAACCATAACTCATTATTTTTCGCGTCATCGCCATATAAAGGTAATAAGAAATGTAATAACAAAAGTAACTAGTTACCATTACTAAGTATGTAGTTACATAACCACATATCTGGTAATGATTTTCTACACTGAGCAAGGGTAAAGGGGTACATCATTAAAGGTCCAACCTATTACCAAGGTTTTGCTGGGTAATTTTGAACAATATTATTTTATACCTCTATTTTAGTACGGACGAAAAATTTCATTATTCCCAGGAAATTAATTTTTACATACTTTTTTTACAAAAAAAAAGAAGAAGATATTTAAAAGCCAAGGCAGTGAGTGTAGTAAAAACGTTACATACCAAAATAAAATTGGAAATCTCTTATTTTAAACAAAAGAAAAAAAGTTTGCGCAAGTTTGCGCCATGATTTTTGGTGATTTTTTGTAAATTTCATATTTTTAAATTTTTGCTCATCAGGCACTTTTTCTCATATTTTGTTGTGAGTCATAACATTATGTTTATGACTCACAACAAAATGAGGCCAAATTAATAATGGATATAATGAGATCTCCTAAAAAAGCAAGAATTTGCAAGCAATCTTTAACAACTTCTGAGGTCAACCCGGTACGAAAAACCAATATGAAATTATATTGCTAAAAAATGCTAAAAGAAAATTTGTTATCCCACTGAATATGCCATAACAGTAACTGAAACCTTATTGGAAGTAAAGCTTCACTCTCTTCTCGACCGATTATATAAATACCTTGATGAGATTTTACTACAGTTGGACTATGAAGAACTTCATTTTCTGGAACTTATAAGTAAATAGGGTTGTGATGGTTCGCACCAATCATTTTAAATGCATATATTTTAAAATAAAAAGGATAGTGACGCTAGTATATTCCAAAGCTCTTGTGTGCCTTCAGTTAATCACAAATGTTAATGGAATAAGGCGAGAAAGGTATCTACTTTTAAAATAACTAAAAATGTTGTTATTTCTAATTGTTAAAAATAACTAACAAATGCGTTAAAAAATAACTAACGATGTCATGAAACTAAGTGAAAATTTTTTACTATAAAAATTTTAAAACGACTGACAAAATGGGTAAAATTGATTGATTTTTACAGTTAATTCTTTTGGTATTATAAACACATATTTCAATAAAAAAAAAACAATTTTTTCTTTCGATTACAAAAATAATCGTAATTACTTCAGCCTGCTTAAAATTTTAAGTAAAAATTCCAAACAGTTCTCCAATTTTTATGCTTTGGAGATACAATACAAGTTTTTGATTTTTAATTGCAAACTAGGAAAATGTCAATAATAATAAATATAAACTAAACAAGAATTTTTAACGAAATTTATTATTTTTAAATACCCAGTGTAGAAAGTCATTACCAGATATGTGGTTATGTAACTACATACTTGGTAATGGTAACTAGTTACTTTTGTTATTACATTTCTTATTACCTTTATATGGTGATGTCGCGAATAATAATGAGTTGTCGTTACACACCAGCATACGAAAAATCAAAAAATATATCGTTACCTATATGCTTACCAGTACTGACAAAAATAATGAGTCTAAAAATAGATTTTCTAATAAATAAATTATATAAAAAAAAATATTTTTTATTGTATTTTTTTTTTTTTTAATAAAATTTGCTGGTGCGGGAATCGAACCTGGGTCTACAGATTGCCAGTCAACAGCTCTACCATCTGAGCTATATCGACATGTAATATTTAATAGATAAAAACACAATTGACCTGCTGCACACAAGTAAGCTTACTCGCCAACATACAAAAAATCAAAAAATATGTGGTGACATATATCCTTACCAGTGTTTAAAATATATTGAGTCTAAAAATAGATTTCAAAAAATTAAAAAAAAAATCTAAAAAATTATTTTCTATTTGAAATAATGATAAAAATAAGTAATTATCAGTAACTCATTGTTATATGTTTTAAAATAATACAGAAGGTAATTGGGTGTCATTACTGGTAGTCCAAAAAATAATGATATGTCATTACCATTTCTACACTGGGTAAAGTACTCTTTTGGTACTTGTTCATTATGATATTAAATATAACTGCTTTAAACAACTGTTGCGAAATTACAGTACTTTTTGTTAGTTGTTTTCTTAAATAAATGTCATAATAGTTGCTTTCCATTTTTCCATAGAAAAACAACAGTAATTACAGTTAAAAACAACAATTATTGGTTACTATACAAACAACTGTCATGTAGTAACTATCAAACTTTTTTGAGTACCTATATGGCAAAATTCAACACCATCCTCAAATAGATTGTGTAGACCAATCCGCATTCCGCATTTTAGTTTTGGAAAAATCTTGACTACTTCCGGAGATACAGCATGTCAAAATTTGAATTTTAGTTACAAAATTTCCACTAGGGGGCGTTGCAAAAGCACAAAATAATCTAAAATACTTTCTTTATATATATCTTCAAACTTTGGTCGATAAAAATTAAAATACAAAATAATAAAAAAAAATTGGAAGCTCTCCTTCTGTTGCGAAGTACGAGAGAGTGGGAGGTCAAAATCAACATGAACCCTCCAGAAATCCGCCACTGGATTCTTTTTCTCAAACTAAACCTAAAAATATCAAAATCCCCGAAGTTTTAGTTCAAAAAACATGTTTAATAATTTTGGCCAGCTTTTCGGGTTAAATACTCCTCTGTGCAATGAACACATGACCGTGTTCATTGAATTTCTCGCGCAAAAGAGCCATTATTTCGTTGGCTGTGTGGCAAGTGGCACCATCCTGTTGGAAGCACATATCGCCCGTCCAGATCCATGTCCTCAATTTCTGGCCACAAGAAGTCCGTTATCATCTCGCGATAGCGAACACCATTCACGAGTCGAGGTTGACGGCTCTCCTGCCACACTATCGTGAAGAACAGCAGTGTTTTCAGCAGAACGAACTGGGAGAGCATGCACAGGTATTTTCACATTTCCTACAGACCCGGTTTGCTGAAATTTGCGCACAATTCTCACGATTGTGGATACATTTGGTCGATTATGATGACCAAAGAGGTGCACCAAACGCATTTTGATTTGAACGCCCATTTTCGTAAAAGGCTTCAACAATCTTAACGCGCTGCTCAATTGTGTACCTCTCCATGGTTTAATTTGTCAAACGCTGAAACAAAGAAATGTCAAATTAAATTGGGCAAAAAACTTGACATTAAGATGTGACTGACAATTAACATCCTACATTATGGTTGGACCACCGTTTATATCTATTTTTATCTAGCACTTCATATAGTGCAACATATTACTTTAGTAATGTACGGCGTATATAATTATGTACAATTGTGTCGCATTGTTATATCACAATATCTACACCCATAGAAATAAACTTGTAAAAATAGCAGAAAAAGCTACTAAAAATTTGTTAAAAATTATCTAACAGAAGAAACTGCTGAAATTAACAAATTTTCATATAATCTTTTTTCCTAGGTTAAAGAGATTATTTAGCCTTAGGCGTATACGTTATTCTTTAATATTAATTCATATAACTCATACGTACTAGTATTATCTTAAAAGCACATTTATTTGACACATTTAAAACAAAGAATATTTATAAACGCCCAGTGTAGAAACGGTAATGACATATCATTATTTTTTGGAGTACCAGTAATGACACCCACTTACCTTCTGCATTATTTTAAAACATATAATAATGAGTTACTGATAATGACTTATTTTTACCATTATTTCAAATAGAAAATAAATTTTTAGATTTTTTTGAAAATTTTTTGAAATCTATTTTTAGACTCAATATTTTTTAAACACTGGTAAGGATATATGTAACCACATATTTTTGATTTTTTGTATGTTGGCGAGTAAGCTTGCTTGTGGTCAATTATGTTTTTATCAATTAAATATTACATGTCGATATAGCTCAGATGGTAGAGCTGTTGACTGGCAATCTGTAGACCCAGGTTCGATTCCCGCACCAGCAAATTTTATTAAAAAAAAAAATACAATAAAAAATATTTTTTTTTATATAATTGAAAATCTATTTTTAGACTCATTATTTTTGTCAGATAATAAGAAATGTAATAACAAAAGTAACTACACACATAATAATCCATGCATACAAATACGAAAAAATGTCAAAATAACAAAAAAATTTGTAAAATATACGAAAAATGATTTATTTTACGAAAGTTTTTGTTGTTTTGACATTTATTTCGTATTTTTATGCATGGATTATTATGTGTGTAGTTACCATAACCAAGTATGTAGTTACATAACCACATATCTGGTAATGATTTTCTACACTGGGGTATGATAAAAAATACAGTGGAACCATTGGTCCAATTCCAATTCTAGCTGATCAAGGAATATAAATACCATACGAATACAAAATAACATAGAATGAATTAATTTATGATAATTAAAAATAAGTAAAAACTAAAAAAATATTAAATTGATATCTTTAACACTCTAGCATTTTATTATCTTTAATCGACTCGACACGTTCTGGATCTTTCAAGAAAATGGGGCACAGGAAATCCAAACTCAAAGTATTGTTCCTTTAGGAAAATACCAATTTGTTGCCTTACTTTATCTTTACCGCTGAACCCCGATTTGCGGCTCTTTTACGACAGACATAAATTTGGGACTATACATGATTCCAAACATCATTTGGAAACTTTCTTTATAAATTCACGGGCCAGGAATTCTCATTTACGTCTGTTCTCAAAAGCACAAGCCGGGATTTGTCTGTATATCCATTAGCTACTAGCAAGAAAGGTCCCCCAATGGTTTTTTTTTCTCATATTTAAGGGTTAAAAAGTGAGCTCAAAGCCCATCCTATTTTTATATTATCTATTTGAAAATAAACTGTTTCCTGATACTTCCTAGACTAACTTTAAAAGCAATAATGCTTTAGAAGCAATAATTAAATTAATTTTTGGATATTGGTCAGAAGTACTTCTAAAAAAACTATAAAAATGGTAATAACTGATACTTTGAAAGCAATGAAGTAAGTAATTTTTTTAAGTTGTTCAGAATAACTTCTAAAAAAGCAGTAAAAGTACACTAGCGGATATTTTGGAAGCAATAAAAAACATGGTTTATAGCAATGAAAAATGCTGGTTATATGAGCATATTTTCCATCAAAATCAATACTTATTTACTATTAGTTACAAAAAGTAATCATCATTACTTCCTTGTTGTTTCTTTTTTCAATTCTTTTTGATTCATGTGAGCATTAAAATAAAATAAAGCAAAAAAAATTGAATCATGATATTGAAAAGAAGCATTTTTACTACAAATGTAATCCTATAATTCTGACACCGACACTATGAGTTTTTGTTGTTATAACGAAATGAAAAAAAAACTCGAAACAAAACAAGAAAAAACTTGACACTGATGCATGTGTTTTGCTAAGATAGTAATATATTTTAGTTTTCTTCTTTTGTAATTCTCTTTAATAAAAACTTATTTTCTTCAAAATTCACTATTTACTGAAACTTTTTCACAATTTCGCATAAAGAACAAAATACAAGAAAAAAACTATCTAATAAAACTACTACCTACATAACACCAACGTGAATAGAATCTTCAGAGTATGTACGCATCACATCTCAACCTCTGTGAAATAGTTCTGACCTATATTTCAAGAAGTTTTAATAGAAGGTGCTAAGCTAAATTCGATGGCTAAATTTAACTTAATATTAAATATGTAAAATATGAAAAATATGAAAAAATATAAGCGAAAAACTTAACTCATTAAGTTCATGAAATTTCTGTCATAGCCAATGGAAGCGTATTTAAGAGAACTTGGGTGAACTGAATACACATAAATTCCTAAAAGAATTGGCTAAATGAATTTGGACCACAAATTCTATTTTTAAGGTTTGAATCTTCTTAATAAAGTATATTTCCATTTGGATTATCGGCAGTTTACGACAGTCAGATTTGTCATACTTAGCAGTTTCAGCCCTTCCAAGCAAAACAAAAAGATCATTTGAAGCTTAAGGTTTACATTTTCTTTTGTATAGCCTAACACAAATGCTTGGTAATTTAAAACAATCTGATTTTTAGCTGAAAAACGGAATTTTTTTTCTTAATTTACTCAGTTTTCTCTTAATTCCTCCGACATATAATTACATATTATGCATAATGTTTTTAAAGTCAAAATATAATAAATAAAAACAATCGCCCTTACTATCCAAACTTTTCAAATGTATATTTTATTTAAAGTCGACTTTAGTTAAAATATTAGGTGGCAGTATGCCATGACTTGGTTTATTTTTGGAGCATTCTGATTGGTTAATTTATTTTCAACCAATCAAAATGTTTGAAAATATAAATATGTGTATAGGGTTTTTCATACACAAAATGAATAAAACCGTACGATTAAAATTAAGTTGACTTTAAATTTAAAATACTCTGCTATAGTAAGGGCCATTTATTTTAAGCTTTTTTAAATTCAACTACAATTTGTTATCTTTACTTTTGGCATTTCTGGATGTTTCTTTTGGTAAATGCAATTTGTAATTTATAAAGTTTTTTAATGCAATATTTTCTTTATACAGCAAAATGCAGGTGTAATGGTGTTTTGTATAACATTGGTTCTTTGAAAAAATTGATTTTATTAAAAGATTATTATTGAAAAACTACAATAGTATTTATTATAAAGAAGAAGAAAGCACACTCATAAAAAAAGTTAGTACAAAAGACTGTTAAACGCGTTCTGATTAAATTGAACTAATTTTTCTGTTATTTTCTCTAAAACAAAAAGTCCGTACAAATAGGTAAAAATTCTGCTAAAATAACAGGAAATAGTACATGTATTTGCGCCAGCACAATTTTTACCTATTTGTACGGACTTTTTTTTATGAGTGTAGTTAGAGTTAAGGTGACCATTAGCGGTGTTCTATAAAATAAAAATGAGATTTTATGGGAAGGATGGTTTATACTTTTTCCTTTCTATATAAAAATACTAGACATTTGAATTAAAAATTAAGTCGATTAAAAATTTGATTTGCGATTACAAGACAAAAAATTGTTTTTTTTTTAGTTTCTTCAGAAATTGTGTTATTTAATAAAAGTTTTTACAATTAATGATCAGAGAATCCCAATATCTGTTGCATTATTTTTCTAAAAATGTATAAAAAGTAGTAAACATCTGGTAGAAATATTTCACTTCAAAAATAAAATTTTGCATTTTTTGACTCGACTCTTTTTGATTTTTTGCTTATAACTTTTTTAGTACTATTTCGACGTTAATCTAAAGTACACCATTCAATTTCTGATAAAATTCTAAGTAAACATAAGAAAAAACCCCTTGAAATATCTTATTCCCTTAAGTCGTAAAAAATGTCTAAATTCGAAACTTTGAATTTTAACCAAAAAATCGTTAATTTTTGCAAAAAAAAGTGCCTTCATTATTTTTAAATTTGTAAAAAATTTTGTTGGAAATGTTAATTTTATATTTTCACAAGGGATACTGAGGATGGTTCTGTAGCGGGATCCGAAATACGTATTCTATCCTGCTGGCCTTATCGAATTTTTTCAATATTTTCTTCTCTGTAGTTTACTAGTATGATCTCAAATCAAACAAAAGAACATTCATTTACCAATTAAAAGATGAACTATATATACCTTCATACATTTAAAAAAATTTCAATATATTTATGTTTCCTAATTCATAAACAAATGTAGATTTCAAAATTAATAAACAATAATGTAGGATTTGAAAATTAATTAACAAATTGTCTTTAACGACCCAGTGTAGAAACGGTAATGACATATCATTATTTTTTGGACTACCAGTAATGACACCCGCTTACCTTCTGTATTATTTTAAAACATATAATAATGAGTTACTGATAATGACTTATTTTTATCATTATTTCAAATAGAAAATAATTTTTAAGATTTTTTTGAAAATTTTTTGAAATCTATTTTTAGACTCAATATTTTTTAAACACTGGTAAGGATATATGTAACCACATATTTTTTGATTTTTTGTATGTTGGCGAGTAAGCTTACTTGTGTGCAGCAAGTCAATTGTGTTTTTATCTCTTAAATATTTCATGTCGATATAGCTCAGATGGTAGAGCTGTTGACTGGCAATCTGTAGACCCAGGTTCGATTCCCGCACCAGCAAATTTTATTAAAAAAAAAAAAAAATACAATAAAAAATATTTTTTATGTAATTTATTTTTTAGAAAATCTATTTTTAGACTCCTAATTTTTGTCAGTACTGGTAAGCACATAGGTAACGATATATTTTTTGATTTTTCGTATGCTGGTTGTAACGACAACTCATTATTTTTCGCGACATCGCCATATAAAGGTAATAAGAAATGTAATAACAAAAGTAACTAGTTACCATTACCAAGTATGTAGTTACATAACCACATATCTGGTAATGATTTTCTACACTGGGGAGATAACTGTCTGGGAAATGATATTTTTTTCGATCATTTTTTTTAATTTCTATACATTTCTAGAAAGATAATTCAGTAGGATTTATGATTATGTAATCACTGAGTGCAAAGAAATATTTCCAGTAAGAAAGTTTCTGGCATAAACTAAAAAAAGTAATTTTTAATCTTGTACCGGAAGACTTTTCTTTCTCCGATTCCTTCAAAAATTTTACATTCATAAAAATGATTCCTAACAATCTTACAGTGATCACTGATGGCAATTGTATCATCATTTGCGATCATACTATGACCATTACCATTATATTGTTATCATAACACGTTTCAATCACGACATGATGCTCTCAAACTATCGTAACAAGACGATCTTTTCTCTGCGTGCATGTAGTTTTTTTTTTTTGGCACATTAACTAATTTTGTTATTACATTTTAAACTCATAATATTTTCATTCTATAAAAAATACTCACGCATTTTGATCATTCTAGACCGAAGTCCTGAAAATGTGAGAGCTTTTCTTAAAACGCATGCATTGTCCACCAGGTACATGAAATAGTCTACGGCATAGCTAACAACAATCAGTAGTGTGATTCTCTAACTTTTTAATGACAAAAGTCGTTAGTTAACTTGTCAGACTTTCATAGTAAAGTCACAACTTAACTACCAATTGTTGTCATTAAAAAGTTAGAGAATTGCCCCTCAGAAGATGAATATTTAAATGGAAAAAAGGTGTCATTATAATCCGATGGCATGCATTTATATCGGAAAAGTCTCACAGAGTCTGAGAGATTAACGTAAAAGTCCACAAACTCATGGCAGCAAGTTTAGGAACATAGTTGGGCGCTTTGGTGTAATGGTTAGCGCGTGGGACTGTTACACGTGAGGTTGCGGGTTCTAGCCCTAACCAAGGCAACATAAATTTATGAAATATGGTAATATGTATGCACATAGCACTTAACCCCACCGAAGTAAAACAATATAACAGGGCTATGAACTAAAAATCTTCAACAAAGTTCGCCAACTCACCATCAGATGGCGCGCAACAACTGTTCTAAAATTCAACATCTAGCGCAATTACAATGTTGCCACATTTGAAGCCCTTCATCTTTCATCACCTTTCACTTCTTCTCTATCCCCTTTCCAAAGGAAGCAACACGTTAATTAATAGGAAGTATTTCCTCAGTGCTGCTCCCTCTAAAAAAAAAAAAAAAAAAAAGTGGAAAATAGCCGATGTTATTAATGTTTTTTTTTCTCCTATCTGTCTGCCTTTCTTACTGTATGCTATATGTCTGCCTCAGCAAGCGCCGCGGCTTTGCTCATTTTTGCATTGATTAATGGACATTAGAGCGTACCACCTTACAGGCAAAAAAAAAATTTTTATTTTTTTTTTGCCGAACGTAGGGGTCGCCATTTTACATTTTTCGTTATACCTTTGGCATTTACAATCGGATCTTAAAGTATGATACATCGATGTTTTTCTCTCGAGGAGGCCAGTGTTTCGCTCTAAGGGCATTTTGAGCTCAAGTATCCCGTTCTAGTAGTTACCCACCAGATCTCAGTTGCTACAACCCTAATGTACCACCCTTATGTACCACCCTAATGTCATAAAATTAAAGCTCGCAAAAAATCATTAAACTTTTGCTAAGGAAGTTTTTCGCTAAACCCATTGGAAATTTTTTTCATATATTGGTTGCCGAACGTAGGGGTCGCCTTTTGAAATTTTTTTTAATTGGATTTTTACTATATAGCAAAACACTGGTCTCCTCGAGGCAAAAAAATTGATGTATCACACTTTAAAATCCCATTTTAAATGCCAAAGCTATAACAAAAAATTAGAAAAGGCGACCCCTACGTTCGGCAAAAAAAAAAATTTTTTTTTAAATCACCTTCCAAAAATACTTCATATTAGAGGGTGTACGGCGAACTTTTTTTTTGAGGTACGGTCTAATGGACATCCTCCCGAGCAGTTTGCTATTGAGAAATATTGGTCCAGCGATTATAAAGTTGTGAGTGGAAATGGTAAGTTAGCTCTTCATTTTTTATACAGATTAGTGTAGCGGGTTTTAAAATAAATTATGATGGCATATTTTATCGCAAGACGGCTGGAACGGTAGTGAAAATGTATTTTTTTAAGGTTCAACCGTTTCAAGGTACAACACCCTCCTTTTGATGCTGTTGAAAAATTTTGAATTTGCATGTTTTTGACTCGCAAACTAGCTAGTTTTATAAGGCATCTCCCATAAACTCAGCAGTAAATAAGCCCGATACAATATTAAAAAAAAAAAAAACATTTTCTTCTTCCAGTTTTTTTTTTTTGACAATATTTTTCAACATTAGTCGCATTTAAGCGATCGTCAAAGATCAAACTTATGTTAATTAACTTTTTGATGCATTTAGTTGTAATAACGTATAAGAATTTTAAAATCCTCATTACCAGTCATTAGCCAGGATTTGCTGGGTAGAAACACATTTTTCTATGTATGAGGTATTTAAAATCTTTAGAATATTTAAGTTTTTTTTTTCAGGAAAGAAAATAAATTATCTTTGTTTTTTTTTTTTTTTATAGAAATAAATAAAAAAAAAATTCACTGATTTCAAGCCAGAGTACACCTAGAATATAGATTCGATACTTATAATCCAATTCTTTGGCAATGGAATGGTTCAGTTACATGAAATAAATTTTTCGGCTGCGACTACCAAATTATTCTCGATACAGTTGAAATTCCATTGTCACGGTCAAATTAGTCCTGTCTAAATTGGTTTTCTGTTGTCACAACTGAAAAACTCGGCTATCACATCCGAACCATTCGATTGGCAACAAATGTGGTCGTGAGCACCGACTATGTTTCCTGGGTACAGAAAAATGGTCACTCTAAGTAGAGCAAATGATAACCAAGAAGTATACACTCCCAAAAAAATAGGTTGTTGAAAAATTAATGAAACGTCTTGTATATCAAGTACACTACCCAGCAGAAATTACTGCTTACTTGGCAGCAGTTTTGCCAGGGAAAGTTGAGTAGTGAAGCGATTGCATTATTGATGACATCATGCCTGATTTTTGCTCGAGATAGCTCGCATGAAAGCACTTATTTCGAGATCCAAAAAGGCATGAATTCGTCGCTTTTAGTTAGTGCTCCTGTTTTTCTTTTAAAATGTCGATAATTCATGCCTTCTCGGAAGGGCATATTATAAAGCTTTTCAACTATTTAAAATCGTGGCTTCTCAAAAACACAATATTCCTGAATATTTTTCCGTGAAGAGAAAATACCTCTTTTTTAGTAAAACCTCTTATTTAATTTAAAATAAATTTTTTCCGCATTTTAAAAACTTTTGATAAAAGAACCGCAAAAATATTTAAGCAATCAAAATATATTGCTAATTTCATGCCTTTTTGAAAAGCACAGCAAAAAGCGATGTAAACAATCAATCAACTTAGGCCTTTCATTAGTGCTGTTTACGAAGTTATACATTTCTAGAAGCGGTAAAAGTAGCAGTAAGGAAGCAGTAATCGTTTTTACTAATCATTTTTGCTGGGGAGAATCTAGCAACTCATTTTCTGAAATTGCTATTTCAACAAAAATTTTAGTTATTAGTTATTATTTAGGTATTTTATTATTATTTTAGCACTAAACATAGGCGCTGTGGTGTAAAGGTTAGCGCGTTGGACTGTTACACGTGAGGTTGCGGGTTCCAGCCCCAACCAAGGCAACATCAATTTATGAAAAATAGTAATATGTATGAGTTTTTTCTATCCCTCATACATATCGCAGCGTCCTCCTTCGGTGTTCCCATAGCACTTAACCCCACCGAAGTAAAATAATATAACAGGGCTATGAACTAAAACGCTTCAACAAAGTTCGCCAACTCACCATCAGATGGCGCGCAACAACTGTTCTAAAATTCAACATCTAGCGCAATTACAATGTTGCCACATTTGAAGCCCTTCATCTTTCATCACCTTTCACTTCTTCTCTATCCCCTTTCCAAAGGAAGCAACACGTTAATTAATAGGAAGAATTTCCTCAGTGCTGCTCCCTCTAAAAAAAAAAAAAAAAAAAAAAAAAAATTGTGGAAAATAGCCGATGTTATTAATGTTTTTTTTTCTCCTATCTGTCTGCCTTTCTTACTGTATGCTATATGTCTGCCTCAGCAAGCGCCGCGGCTTTGCTCATTTTTGCATTGATTAATGGACATTAGAGCGTACCACCTTACAGGCAAAAAAATTTTTTTTATTTTTTTTTTGCCGAACGTAGGGGTCGCCATTTTACATTTTTCGTTATACCTTTGGCATTTACAGTCGGATCTTAAAGTATGATACATCGATGTTTTTCTCTCGAGGAGGCCAGTGTTTCGCTCTAAGGGCATGTTGAGCTCAAGTATCCCGTTCTAGTAGTTACCCACCAGATCTCAGTTGCTACAACCCTAATGTACCACCCTTATGTACGACCCTAATGTCAGAAAATTAAAGCTCGCAAAAAATCATTAAACTTTTGCTAAGGAAGTTTTTCGCTAAACCCATTGGAAATTTTTTTCATATATTGGTTGCCGAACGTAGGGGTCGCCTTTTGAAATTTTTTTTAATTGGATTTTTACTATATAGCAAAACACTGGTCTCCTCGAGGCAAAAAAATTGATGTATCACACTTTAAAATCCCATTTTAAATGCCAAAGCTATAACAAAAAATTAGAAAAGGCGACCCCTACGTTCGGCAAAAAAAAATAAATTTTTTTTAAATCACCTTCCAAAAATACTTCATATTAGAGGATGTACGGCGAACTTTTTTTTGAGGTACGGTCTAATGGACATCCTCCCGAGCAGTTTGCTATTGAGAAATATTGGTCCAGCGATTAGAAAGTTGTGAGTGGAAATGGTAAGTTAGCTCTTCATTTTTTATACAGATTAGTGTAGCGGGTTTTAAAATAAAATATGATGGCATATTTTATGGCAAGACGGCTCGAACGGTAATGAAAATGTATACTTTTTAAGGTTCAACCGTTTCAAGATACAACACCCTCCTTTTGATGCTGTTGAAAAATTTTGAATTTGCATGTTTTTGACTCGCAAAATACCTAATTTTATAAGGCATCTCCCATAAACTCAGCAGTAAATTAGCCCGATACAATATTAAAAAAAAAAAAAAACATTTTCTTCTTCCAGTTTTTTTTTTTTTTGGACAATATTTTTCAACATTAGTCGCATTTAAGCGATCGTCAAAGATCAAACTTATGTTAATTAACTTTTTGATGCATTTAGTTGTAATAACGTATAAGAATTTTAAAATCCTCATTACCAGTCATTAGCCAGGATTTGCTGGGTAGAAACACATTTTTCTATGTATGAGGTATTTAAAATCTTTCGAATATTTAAGTTTTTTTTTTTCAGGAAAGAAAATAAATTATCTTTGTTTTTTTTTTTTAATAGAAATAAATAAAAAAAATGCACTGATTTCAAGCCAGAGTACACCTAGAATATAGATTCGATACTTATAATCCAATTCTTTGGCAATGGAATGGTTCAGTTGCATGAAATAAATTTTTCGGCTGCGACTACCAAATTATTCTCGATACAATTGAAATTCCATTGTCACGGTCAATTTAGTCCTGTCTAAATTGGTTTTCTGTTGTCACAACTGAAAAACTCGGCTATCACATCCGAACCATTCGATTGGCAAAAAATGCGGTCGTGAGCACCGGCTATGTTTCCTGGGTACAGAAAAATGGTCACTCTAAGTAGAGCAAATGATAACCAAGAAGTATACACTCCCAAAAAAATAGGTTGTTGAAAAATTAATGAAACGTCTTGTATATCAAGTACACTACCCTGCAGAAATTACTGCTTACTTGGCAGCAGTTTTGTCAGGGAAAGTTGAGTACTGAAGCGATTGCATTATTGATGACATCATGCCTGATTTTTGTTAGAGATAGCTCACGTGAAAGCACTTGTATCGAGATCCAAAAACGCATGAGTTCGCCGCTTTTAGTTAGTGCTCCTGTTTTTCTTTTAAAATGTCGATAATTCATGCCTTCTCGGAAGGCCTATTATAAAGCTTTTCAACTATTTAAAATCGTGGCTTCTCAAAAACACAATATTCCTGAATATTTTTCCGTGAAGAGAAAATACCTCTTTTTTAGTAAAACCTCTTATTTAATTTAAAATAAATTTTTTCCGCATTTTAAAAAATTTTGATAAAAGAACCGCAAAAATATTTAAGCAATCAAAATATATTGCTAATTTCGTGCCTTTTTGAAAAGCACAGCAAAAAGCGATGTAAACAATTAATCAACTTAGGCCTTTCATTAGTGCTGTTTACGAAGTTATACATTTCTAGAAGCGGTAAAAGTAGCAGTAAGGAAGCAGTAATCGTTTTTACTAATCATTTTTGCTGAGTAGAATCTAGCAACTCATTTTCTGAAATTGCTATTTAAACAAAAATTTTAGTTATTAGTTATTATTTAGGTATTTTATTATTATTTTAGCACTAAACTAATTTTAAACTAATATCTTACTAATTTACTTTGATACCAAAATTGTGCTGATAAATTCATTTATAGTGCGGATAACAACCAGACAGACAAGATGTAGATGCCCGTACTATAAGTGTATAAACACAGCTCTTCTAAGGCATATAAAAAATAAAATGTTTTATTGACCTAAGCAATATTTTTTTTTTTATTTTCAATCGACCAAGTGTTACCAAAGCTTTTGCTGATATTACTGTTTTTTTTTAGTGTACTTGAAGTAGATAGATATATTACATTATAGCCCTTATCAATATATTGAACAAAACATTGCAAATAATAAAATGAAAATTATTACTTTCAATTACTATATCCTACTCTTAAGCCAGACAACTCTTATTTAAAAACCTTTTTTTGTACATAATATAAAAACATTTCTTTATAATTGAACTGTAATAAAAACTAAATAAATGAACTGCTTTCTTGCTTACTTTATACATTTGTATGTTACTAAGCCACAAATCCCCTAAGCTGTATAAATATTTTATTAAAACTTTCATAGAAATGTTTTTGACAACTGCAATTAAAATATTGCATTCAAAAATGACAAAAAAAAAATTTTCAGTTTAAGATACAGGAAAACAAAAGTATAAAAGAAATAATATATGTTCTCAAATACTTAAAGTCAAAAGCCAGGTAATCGAGTAACGATTAATCGATTGAATACCCTAATACCAACCTAGTAAATACATTCATGCGGCATCGAAATTATTCACGCCCCTTTTATGTGCTGTTGTACGTATGAACAATATAATATTTATCATACGTAGAACTTATGCAGAAAAGAAAATTTACCAAAAACGGGAAGCGTGCAGAAACTTTTGGAATCGAGAGAAATACACGCAGGGAACTTCTGCGGTCAGAATTTGTTAGCTGTTGAAGTAGTAATTCAGTGAAGTTATTTTAAGTGAAAATAACATTCATTTGTAGAAGACATTACATTCGTAAGTCATTAAAAAAATAAACAACATAAAGTTCAGCGAATGTGTAACATTCATTTTAAATATTCAGACTTTTTGTTTTCTAGATGTCTGGATAAAAACAACTTATATAAGTAATTTATGATGTTAACTGTTTTGTTGTTTGGGGTTCATTTTATTAACAGTCAAAAACAAAAGAAAATGTTAGTTGAATTTAATGAAATGCTAGTGTTCCTGTTTTCAAGTGAAATTGAAATTGTTTTTAAATATATTAAATGACCCATATAATACTGTAGGACATGTCATGACATAGTCAAATTTAAAGCAATTCGCAGTATATTCAAAAGTGCTAAATTAGTCAATATTTAAGGCTGATTCACATTACAAGATTTTGCAACCTTGCCTATACGTTTTGCATGTATACTAAAGCAAATCTTACTGAAAGTCGTATAATGTAAACCAGCCTTTAAGGCCAGTTTACATTATAAGATTTTCGGTACGATTTTGCTTTAGTACACATTAGGGCGGGTCAAATTGTATGGATAAAAATTTTTTGATATTGCGTACTCGATTTTTCGAAAGCTTTTAGCATGGGGAAAAAAAAGTTCCTCTACGACATATCAAAAAAATCATTTTCGAGGCTCCCAAATTTAATTTTTTTGCAATTTTCTAATAAATGCTAGATTAGCGCCATCTTGAGGTGGCTTTTTGAAACAACTAATAAAGTTGTAAACAGTATAACATTACAACCTTTCCAGAAAGGTATTACTTATGAAAATCGGATAAAAAATGTGGCAACTAGAGGTAAAAGTATATAAGTAAAATTATTTTCTCCTTGTTGTCATCAACATCATTATCATCATTTCTCATCATTATCATCATTTCATAATCAAGCAGAAAATAATTTTACTTATATACTTTTACCTCTAGTTGCCACATTTTTTATCCGATTTTCATAAGTAATACCTTTCTGGAAAGGTTGTAATGTTATACTGTTTACAACTTTATTAGTTGTTTCAAAAAGCCACCTCAAGATGGCGCTAATCTAGCATTTATTAGAAAATTGCAAAAAAATTAAATTTGGGAGCCTCGAAAATGATTTTTTTGATATGTCGTAGAGGAACTTTTTTTTCCCCATGCTAAAAGCTTTCGAAAAATCGAGTACGCAATATCGATTGCTAAATCGACCCACCCTAGTACACATGCAAAACATATAGGCAAGGTGCAAAATCTTTCCGAAAATCTTATAGTTTAAACCAGCCTTTAACCAGAGATTTAAAGAGTTAATTCCTTTTTGGATTGAATTCCCAAAAATTTAATTCAATTCTTTAATTCAAGGAATGAATTCATCAATAAGACATAAGCAGGAATTAATTCCTGTGAATGAATTCAAAGAAATCAAATTTATAGAATGAATTCCCTGACCAAAGCGTAAAGAATTAAAATTAAATAATTCATTCACTAAAGAATTCATTCAACACTATTTAATTCAATTTGAAGTCAAGGAATTCATTCAATTCTAGTTAATTCAACTTTTGGCTAAGGAATTCATTCAACTGTGCACTTAATTCAACTTTTGATCAAGGAATTCATTCAATTCTAGTTAATTCAACTTTTGGTCAAGGAATTCATTCAATTCTAGTTAATTCAACTTTTAGTCAAGGAATTCATTCAATTCTAGTTAATTCAACTTTTAGTCAAGGAATTAAATTTATTTCGTTTAATTCCCTAAGGAATTAAATTTTTTTCGTTTAATTCCCCAGGAATTAAATTTTTTTTGTTTAATTCCCTAGGAATTGAAAACTTTATTCAGGGAATTAAAGGAAAAAAATTTAATTCCTTAGGGAATTAAACGAAATAAATTTAATTCCTTGACTAAAAGTTGAATTAACTAGAATTGAATGAATTCCTTGACTAAAAGTTGAATTAACTAGAATTGAATGAATTCCTTGACCAAAAGTTGAATTAACTAGAATTGAATGAATTCCTTGACCAAAAGTTGAATTAACTTGAATGAATTCCTTGACCAAAAGTTAAATTAACTAGAATTGAATGAATTCCTTGACCAAAAGTTGAATTAACTGGAATTGAATGAATTCCTTTACCAAAAGTTGAATTAACTAGAATTGAATGAATTCCTTGTGGAATGAATTCATAAAATTTTATGAAGGCATTAGAAAAAAATGAATGAATTCCTTTAATATAAATCGAATGAAAAAAAGGAATTCATTCAATTCCTTAAATTTGGTCAGGGAATTCATTCCCAAAATATAAATTCAGTTCAAAAAAAGAGAATTAGGAAATTAATTCTTCGAAGCTCTGCCTTTAACCACACCTTCTCCGAAAAATCAGTTTGTAATTTCTTCATTTTTCATGTCACTTGCTATAATTTTGACATTGACACGATATACTTTTTCCTATAGCGCGATAGTTTGTATGGAAAGCCTTATATGTGAGTTAGTTTTAAATGTAAAATTTCTGTACTATTTGTACATAAATATTTTAAATATTCATGTTTATGTTGAATTTTAATATTTTCACGAATAGTCATTGTTCTATTTCTGGAATTTCATCCTGAATTTCACACACACTGTCATGTGCAATTTAAAAACATTTTGCTGTCAAGACGCATCCTTTTAAATGTCATTTAAGTATGTCGTCTATTAAATTTCTTCTTTTTGATTCGTATATCCTACGCCAGTATACGTAGCACATGCCTACATACATAAGCATTACACACACTGGTACATATTATTATTCTACATTACCATATGTTAAACAATATTATGTTGAATGTTACATATTTTAAGCTACTATGACAATTGGAGCATCAGCATTGTTTACAGAATGTAAGAAGATCTGTTTATTTATTTGTATTAGTCAGTGTATTACTACAAGACTAAACTGGGTGGTTGTTATTGTGAATCAAATCTTCCCAGTGTAGAAATTGTACTAATATATTATTATTTTTTGGACTACCAATAATAACTTGGACTTCCTTTCTGCTTTATTTTTAAACATATAATAATATAGTTACTTTCGACCCAATATTTTTTTAGCGCTGGTAAGGATATATTAAACCATATATATTTTATGCTTTTTTGTGTGTTGGCGCATAAGCATACTTGTGCGCAGCAGGTTAATTATTATTTATCTATCAAATATAAAATGTCGCTATAGCTCAAATAGTAGAGCTTTCGACTGCCAATATGGAGTCCCAGGTTCTATTCCCGACACGAGAGAATTTTATAAAAAAGAAATTAAACAATAAAAAAAATATTTTTTTTATAAAACTTATGTGTAAACATAACTCATTGTTTTGCGCGAATTCGCCATACAAGTAATTTTGTTTTTTATTTATTTAAGTCTATGTAAGTACAATCCTTACAGACTATTACAATAATAACAGTAAAAAGATTTAAGTTAAAAAAGTAATACATTTGAAAAACCAGTGAAAACTAAATCACTATTTATTAAATTAAACAAAAAAGTAGCATTTAGCATTTTTCGACGACTTTGAAATGTAGGAAGCTTTATAAGAGCAAGACAGCTTTTATAAGGAGGCAAGTGTACGGAAGTATCCCAACCAAGTCCACGAAGGCAAAATATTAGAAATTATTTTTGAACGGATTCAATGGAATTAGAATGTACATTGTAGCAAGGATCCCATATAACAGATCCATATTCAAGGATAGGTCTTACTAATGTGGTGAACAGCTGCTTTGTTGTATAAGGATCGGAAAACTCCTTTGCCCAGCCCAGCGTTTGATAAATCCCAGCAAACCTGTTGCCGCATTAATTGTTCTGGAGATATGATTCCGTAAATCTAAACGTCTGTCTAGTAAGACCCCAAACTCGTTAAATGATTCAACCATATCCAGTCGCATTTCATTCATCACCAATAAGATAAAAAATGTAATAAAACCAGTAACTGGTTACCAGCACCAGGTATGTACATAGTTACATAACCACATATTTGGTAGAGATTTTCTACACTGGGGTATTCATATTTGAGTTTATTTGTCTGTTTTTTAGTAAACTTACTTGCGAAATCCAATGTATTTATTGCACATGTTTACGTATTCATATAGCGTTATGCAGGGTACAATGGGGGAGAATTCGCCAGTGGGGCACATATGAAACCGCCTATTATATCTGACCTGTTAAATGGATTTAATCGACAATATGAGCCAGTTCTTGATATTTCCAATTTTTTATGCAGCGAACAGACGCGTTTTTGTGTTTTTAAGGGGGGTATCGACTCTAGGAAAAATTTTGTTTTCGATTTTTTTTTTATATTTTATTTGGATAGAGCATACTCTTCAGTATGTGTTCAGAAAATTTAAATAAAAAATTCGTAAAAATAAAATGTCCACATATTTTTTTGTAAAATATATTTTAGTCACAAAGTAATATTCTATGCATTAAATTTGTACACAAAATTTTTTGGGAGTGTTTTTTATCATTGTCTTTATTATAAATCTTATTTCGTATAATATAGCAGAACAAATAGGAAAAAACTACATCCAAAGATGCAAAAATTCCACGCAGTCTTTAAAGAAAAGCCAATGACGATTCCTCGATGGTGGGCGAAGGCACGTTATATGAGGCAGGTACTGATCGCTTTTTATAAGCCATAAAAGTAATCAATGTATATAAAAAATGAAAAACAAATACAAAACAAATTAAAAAATGTACGAAACAAATTATTTTGACCGAAATGAAATGTTTAATAAATTCTCTACCATCGTTTTTAAGAATATTTGGGTTAATATATAAAATATTCTTTATCCGATTCTTCTCAAATTTGGTGCACATTAGAGCGTACCACCTTACAGGCAAAAAAAAAAAAAGTGCGCCGTACACCCTCCAATATAAAGTATTTTTGCAAGGAGGTTTCAAAAAAAATTTTTTATTTTTTTTTTGCCGAACGTAGGGGTCGCCATTTTACATTTTTCGTTATATCTTTGGTATTTACAGTCGGATCTTAAAGTATGGTATATCGATGTTTTTCTCCCGAGGAGACCAGTGTTTGCTCCAAGGACATTTGGACCTCAAGTATCCCGTTCTAGTAGTTACCCACCAGATCTCAGTTGCTACAACCCAAATGTACAACCCTAATGTCAGAAAATTAAAGCTCGAAAAAAATCATTAAACTTTTACTAAGGAAGTTTTTCGCTAAACCCAGTAGAATTTTTTTTTATATATTGGTTGCCGAACGTAAGGGTCGCCTTTTTAAATTTTTTTTAATTGGATGTTTACTATATAGCAAAACACTGGTCTCCTCGGGGCAAAAAAATTGATATATCACACTTTTAGATCCGATTTTAAATGCCAAAGCTACAACAAAAAATTAAAAAAGGCGACCCATACTGTCGGCAAAAAAAATTATTTTTTTTGAAATCGCCTTCCAAAAATACATCATATTGGAGGGTGTACGGTGAACTTTTTTTTTGAGGTACGGTCTAATGCACATGTAGAAAACTGCGAGTTATAAATTTTGTTCATACACGGTTTTTTGAAAGTTTGCAGTTTTGTTGGCGTTAAATTAATTTTAAACTTTAAACGCGTTTTCCCGCAACCCTGAGTTCAAAATCGGCTGCCATTGTACAATCAAGGCGGGTTAACCAATTTCGATCCGGATTTGTTTCTTTCATAGGCAATAAAAAACTCTGGTCCTTATCGTGGCCCTTTTTTTGAATTTTGGTCACATACATTTTATATCGCCGAGCAAATGTGTTTTTTCTTGCCTTTTTTGGAATTTTTAAGTTTGTGTGGCAACTTTGTTAAAAACAAAATGTAAAAATAAAAATCGGGCCACGATAAGGACTAGAGAATTTATCTGGGTTTAAGAATCACTTTAGATTTTTATTTTCCGATTATTAATGACGGCTGCACAGTGGCAGCCGATTTTGCCTTTTTTAAAAAATTCCAGTAACAAAGTGGCAACTCTGGCGATTTTGGCTCGGGAAATATATAAAACTGATATTTTTTAAAAATACTTCAATAATATGATTTTTAAATAAAAAAATAAAATATTAAAAATATTGTTAATTGAATTTTTGACAATCGTTCTAATATGACCTTTAAAATGCTGTTGTTAAAGTATTTAACCCCCTTAAGAATGTTACACAGAGAAAACCGAATAGTTTGATTGAATGCACAGATATATTTACTTATGTCAACAGAAATTCGGTAAACTGACTTTGCGTTGAGAATGCATTTAGTTGTGCCGAGAATGCATTTAATTACGACAACCAAATAATTCGGTTGCTGAAAAAAAAACTTTCGCTGTCGCAATTCGCGTTTTCTATTTAGATGGAATTTTTTTTTATTTCGAGTGTTCCAAAATATAATGTTTCGTTGATATTTATTAGATATTGAGCAAATATTTTTACTACTACTCATACAAAACTAATAGTTTTGTGGTATTAACTGCAGCTGATGTAAATTCACCATCCATCATTAATGGCGATTTTATGTGGATATTCGCTATGATTTTTATTTACACTGTAATTATTCCCCATATACTAAAATTAACAATTTTGTGCTAACGGTATGGCCAAATCGAAAATCTAGAGTAAAATCTGCCAATTATGGCGAGTTTCTTAAAATACCGCAGACTAAATTATCGACCTTTAATTCTGCAATAAAAAATTTTGATGTAATCTTGTTCGAGGTCAATTATTTTCTTACTATGAAATAATATAATAAGTACTTTTTTAAAACTCAGTTATTTTCCTCTATCAAGATATTCTCCTGACAAATATTTAGCAGAGTTTTTGCTTTCAGAATATTTTACCCATCATAATTTTAAAGCAACAAGTCTGTGAAGTATTTGTTAGGATCATATGCTGATAGAGAAAAAATTTTAAAAAGTACTTATTAACCGCTTCTTCTAATCACTTGAATTTAATAAATCCAAAAAGTAGTTCAAAAAGCGCTCAACATATTCTCCTTATTTTAAAACGAATTTTCTATCCGACACTTCTTTCACCCTAATTTTTAATACCGAATTTAATCATGAAGGAATTTATTGTAACTTTTAATTTTTAATTATATATTATATAAGACAACGATAAACAGACTGCCTTTTCGGTTTTATCACTACAATTTATATTTTTACACAAGTAATATATTCCACTGCAATAATTAATATTCACTAATTGGATTTAATTAAATTACTTACAGTAGAGTGAAAAATCGTCTTTTCTATTTCCGAGATGGAAAATATGTATTTAGTGAGGTGTAGTTTTTCCTTCTAAACATATTTCATACAAAAAAATTAAAAAAAAAACCTTTTATTTGCTAGTTTTGCAATTTTTTGTTTCTCTTTTAATTTACATTCGTATTTTTTTCTGACATTAAATTAATAGGCTGTTTCATATATATGCATTTTTATTGCTATGTGTAAACCCAGATAAACAAATCCAGTTTTTTTTTGGATTTAATAAATCCACTTTTTGTATGAAAAATTCTAAATCCAAGTGATTAAAAAATGCGCTTACTATATTATTGCATAATAAAAAAATAATTGGTCTCAAACAAGAAAAAAAAAATTTTTTTTTATTATCGCGGACTCATTAGAATAAACCTTTTAATAATTGACACTATAGGTTTTTTTTGCGCTCATCAGCTTGGTGAAAGTGCTGCAGGTTTACAGCAGTTTCGCCACTTTTGAAAGTTTTAATATAATAATATAAATCATTGGTATTGCCATCAGAATTTAAGACATTAAAATTCAAGTTAAAGTTAATTATAGAAATTAATAAAAACAAAAAAATAATTGGTTTGACAGTGCATGCAGTTTTCAAACAAAGTGGCGATTGCCCATCATTCTACCCTAAATGTTATTTTGGTTTTGGGGTTTCTAACATATTTTTAGGATTTATATTGTTCATTGCGATATACAAATATACATTGGCAGGTAGATTGAAACAAACAATCTAGATTATGGTAATATTTTCACATGAAATGATAACAATAAAATAAATTTTCATAAACCTATCTCGAGATGTAAATCAAGCCACAACAACATTAGGTTAAATAAAAACTTAATGTTAATGCCCTGTTTCCCCAATTCGAATGAAAATAAACGTTCGTCAAATTGTCGAGCAATCATCATTTATGATTCGTATATAACGAATGACACTTTTTCCCATCAAAAAATAAAAGTATGCAGTACATCTAAATTCATGACGATTTATCGGCTAACAATAGAAAAGGCAAAATTAAATAAAACAACTGTATCAGCATACGGTGATAATTTACTGTGAGCCTTGACGCCAGCTGATATTTTCACTAGCAAGTTTAACATTTTTGACCATAACCTTGTTTACAACTTTTTGTCATTTAACCATCATAGGTATTAGCACGTACAAATTTTCAGGCAATGATTTATTACGATTTTGGATGTGGATTATCTAAAGAAGAGTGCACATACAAATTGAATTCAATGTTTGTTGTGAAACGCGTGTATAACGAATTTAATCGCGAATGTCCTTCGCTCAAGGACGAATTTCGAGAAGCTTGTCCAAAATCAGTTGTACTGCCAGAAAAGCTACAGAATGGAAATTAAATGGAGTGGAATAGGGCTAACAATCACTACATTTTAGTTGTGCTAAGTAGTTTGTGAATTATTTTGAAATCTTTTCTCATTTTAAAATAATTTTTTTTTATGGTCCCAGCCAGCAAAGGGGATAAAAAATTAATCAACAATTCGCTCAAAAATTATTATTAAAAATTCAAATTTTCCAAACAAACATCAAACACAATACATTATAACTAATTGATTAAAAAAATAAGTTCTGTTGTCAACGAAATCCGTTACGCTTATAACACTTTTTTTATAAGCTTCCTAAATCTTTAATTCACCTGGTATGTTGGCTTCTTATATTCGTTTTTTAAGCGATATAATTTTAAATTCTCACAAAAATTTGTTTATTCAAAAGTTTTTGACAATATACAAAACTGTCAAAAAATTTCCTAAGCTCCAAAAATAGTATTTTGTTGGAGCATTTTTCGATTGTTCATAAAATATTCCTACTTTCCTGTTTTAATGAATCATTTGATTGCTGCGTCTAAGAAAATAGCCATTTGTTTTTTAAAATTATTTGTGGAACTCCTAAATTATGGCTTTATTTCGTATCTCGCCCATGTTTTTTGGAAGTATTTCTTTAATAAATGAAAAGTTTAAAGTTTTATTTATATAAGTGTAAAAAAATAATTTCTAAAAAGTTCTCCTCACAAAAAAGTTTTTCGGCAAATAGTTATTTTCTTGGGCGCAGCGACGATTTCTGACAATAATTTCCCACTCAATTATAAGTAGTTTTGGATTATTTATAGATGGCTTATATTTTCATCCACAAAAAAAGTATTTTCTGACAAAAACAAATTAAAACCCCAAAAAATGCTTATTTTTTAATAATTTTTGATCTAAACTAAGAGGGCTCCACAATTCATCATATTTTGGATTCATTTCTGAGTCATACCTTTTGAGGGCTCCGAATTTTGCTGGCTGGGTTTGTACGAGATTTATATTTTGACACTCTCTCACTTCTAAACCGTGCTCTGTACACAAAATAAAAATCATAACAAAGAAACAGCTAACTTAAGGTTTCTATCGAAACAGCTTAATGTTTACCCAATTTCCTGAGCCCCGCCGAGAGGCGATATTGTCGATTATAGGTATTAAACTTCTCAGGAATAATTATAAAGGAAACTAAATTTCAATTGTAAATAATATAGGTCTGGTAAACTTTCCAGATATATATCAATATAGAAAAATATCTTACATAGCTATTAGTTTTTTAATAATACACTAGCTTACATTAGTAAATCTAATATTCTGAAAAACAAAAATATCTTTTTCACCAATTATATACGTACATATTTATAAAAAGCAATATACATATAGTATTACAAAAAAAAAAGAAAACTTAATTCTTATTAAATACATATTAGTAAATTTGTAAATTAGTTTTTAATTGCAATTAAAATTTAACATGTTAAGAATTGAAATTCAATTCAAACCGACATTCATGCTTACGAACATGCCACATAAATAGATATAATACAATATATCAACATATGTTTTAAGAACGCATTACAGTATACATAGAAATTTTACACTTCCTTCTGAGTGTGTTCATAAAATGCAAACAAGTATTTCAAGGATGTTTATATTTGTATAAAATTCATATAAGACAGGATATGTATTAAACAACATACATAACATTCCCCTTCATGTGTGTTTGCATATAAGTGTAGTAAGCAAATATTCTTACTTCTGAGTGTGAATAGACGAGTATAAGAAATATAAAGTAATACTACATGTGCGTGTGTTATCGTATATATAAAATTTTGTTACAAACTCAATTTCTATTTTACAATTGAATGCGTTTAAATGTCATGTCACCATATCAGTTCTCATGGTGATTAATAGAATTTACATAACGCATAACTACAAGAATATTTAGAAATGTCAACATTTTCTTCATCGTATTCTTCTTTTGCCACTTTACGATTATACTTAACATTTTCTCAAGAAGGAATTTACTTCTGTTATACCAAGGGCAAAAAGTTAAGCTTAAAGATAATAACCAACTTTAGTGACACCCAACCGAATCAACTCAAGCATACAACGAAGAAAAGAAACTTACCCAACAAAAATATTCCTTGCTTGGAAGCAGATTCGTCTGGGAAATTGAACAGTCAAGCACTTTCACTATTGGTGACGCACGGCATGATTTATGTTGGAAATACCTCACTGGAAAGCACTTGTTTCGATATTTTGGTCCAAAAAATGGCATAAATATATTCGCCCTTACTATCTAAATTTTTCAAATGTATATTTTAGTTAAAGTCGACTTTAGTTAAAATATTGGGTGGTGGTGTGCCTTGACTTGATTTATTTTTGGAGCATTCTGACTGGGGTTAATTTATTTTCAACCAATCAAAACTTTTCAAAATATAAATATTTTTGTAGGGGTTTCATACACAAAATGAACAAAACCGTATGATTAAAAATAAAGTCGACTTAAAATTTAAAATACTCTTTTATAGTAAGGGCCATTGCTTTTAATAAGTAAATTTTGTATACTAAAAAATTCTTTACAAACAATTTAACGAATTTAGTTTTCTATTAAAAAAGCTTAATTTGTTATTATAAAATACTCATTGGGCGTATTAATTTAATTTACCCCGCCTGGAGGCGGGCTTGCCGGTTAGAGCGTTATGTACATATATGTGATTAAAAAGTAGCACAACGGGGGTTTGGAAGGAGCTGAACAATGCTTTCATTAAATTTTTTATGTCGCGAAAATTACCCAGGAAATTTTTTTACAATCGGTAGCTAACCACACCTATTCTACAACTGGTTCCACTGCAACAGATTCCATGGAACTGGTTACGGAACTAGTTCCTGGGATCCTATATAGAATCAGTTATAGAAATAGTTCCAGTACAGATTCTAGGGCAACCGGTTCCACTTTGGAGCTATAAAATTGGTTGCTTTTGGGACAGTTTCAAGCAAAAATAATCGGTGTTAGAATCG
The DNA here is from genome assembly GCA_949987735.1 of Leucophora obtusa. NCBI lineage: Eukaryota > Metazoa > Arthropoda > Insecta > Diptera > Anthomyiidae > Leucophora > Leucophora obtusa. The sequence goes on from OX465297.1 coordinate 192,427,430, forward strand.
ACAGTAGAAGGGGTTGTAAATGAAATGTAGCTATTCTGCAACAGCTTCTTTGGACAGAAAATTTTCCTGGGAAGAAACAATTTTCAAAAATCTTAAAAACATATTTAGATTAACTTAAAACCATTGAAAATGACCAATGCTTTGCTTTTCAAAAATTTCCTTTTTTTGGTCCAAACACAGGATTCCATAAGGACATCTTAACTTGAAAACCAATGGACGGATTTTTCTAAAATTTTGAAGAACGAATTTATTTGGTTTTTATTAGTAGCAAAGTCTGTAAATTTTAACAATATACAAATGTATATTGAAGGTGAGGTGCGTTTTCGCTCAATTTCGGCTTCTCCGAAAAACGAAAATCGTTACACCCTCTTAAGGAACAGCACAAAAAATTTTATTTTTTTAATGTAATTACATCTTGGTAAGTGCAAGAATTTTGTTATATCTAGTAATTTTTATGCACTAGTTTTCGAGATTCGCTCTTAATCTATTTTCGCCCATATCGCCTAAAGTATGCAAAGAAAATAAATTTTGTAGAAGAACTAATTGTTTATTTTTTTTAGCTGCGAAAAGTCTGCTAAAACGTAAGTTTCATCATCAATTACACACATCCTTTTTGAGAAATGATTCTCGTTATCATATTTTTGTTCTAACTTTCTTTGTAGCATCCCTGTCCGGAACTTTAAATATTTTAGGCCTAGCTTTAGCTTTAATTTTTCGCACAAAAGTTTCCGAACGTTGATTATTTTAAATAGTTTCAATAATTTTTTTTTCACTTTTTTTTTATTCTATATTATAAACTAATAAACCACGCGCAATTTGGCAAGCCGATGCAGTTTAAAATCTCACATACTTCTCAAAGATATTTTTATCGAGAAAAATCATTTTAATTAAAGGTGGAAAAAGAAAAATGTGGGTTATACTTTTTAACTGCGCACTTCTTACTACTTATTTTTAGTAGGGCTCGGAAGTACCCAGTGTAGAAAATCATTACCAGATATGTGGTTATGTAACTATATACTTGGTAATGGTAACTAGTTACTTTTGTTATTACATTTCTTATTACTTTTATATGGCGATGTCGCGAAAAATAATGAGTTATGGTTACACACCAGCATCCGAAAAATCAAAAAATATATCGTTACCTATGTGCTTACCAGTATTTACAAAAATAATGAGTCTAAAAATAGATTTTCAAAAAAATTAATTATATAAAAAAAAATATTTTTTATTGTATTTTTTAATAAAATTTGCTGGTGTGGGAATTGAACCTGGGTCTACAGATTGCCAGTCAATAGCTCTACCATCTGAGCTATATCGACATGTAATATTTAATAGATAACAACATAATTGACCTGCTGCGCACAAGTAAGCTTACTGGCCAACATACAAAAAACCAAAAAATATGTGGTTCATATATCCTTACCAGTGTTTAAAAAATATTGAGTCTAAAAATAAATTTCAAAAAATTTTCAAAAAAATCTAGAAAATTATTTTCTATTTGAAATAATGATAAAAATAAGTCATTATCAGTAACACATTATTATATGTTTTAAAATAATGCAGAAGGTAAGTGGGTGTCATTACTGGTAGTCCAAAAAATAATGATATGTCATTACCGTTTCTACACCGGGCGTGTTATTTGGAGAACAACGTTAACCAATTTTGGTTTTTACACAATCTATACTACTTTAGTATAAAAAAAATATTTTTAAAATTTATAATTTTTATCTAATTACTTTCATCACAAAGACAAAAAATCTAACAAATTCAAGGACAAGCTTTCTGACGATGAATATCGCTTTAAAAACAAATAATATTAAAATTGAATTGATAATACTGAAAACGTTGAAAGAAGAAATGCATATTTTTAAAAGTCTAGATTAGGGTTTGGGATTTGCCGGACTTTTTCATTTCCCGGGAAACGGGAATAAAAAAATTTGATTCCCGGGAATCCCGGGAAATATTTTTGAACAAAATTGTTAATGAAAACCACCTATATAAGTATTACTTGTTTAAAAAAACACTATTTCAATACAAATTCAGTCTGTGTAGTGAGAATTCAAAGTAAAAATATCAGAATGTTGAACATTTGGTTTCACATAAATTACTCTAAGCACTGCCAAATGAATTGCATGATTCCAGCAGAAAGCACCCACTACTGGATTGTCGGAAACAAACCGTTTCATCACATTCGGCACATTAGATATGGTGGCCACAATGTTATTTTCCAAATACAAATAAAACTATTCTATCCTTATTTCTACAATCGGTTTCGTTTTTATTATAAAAACTTTCTCGAATAAACGAAGATCTATTTATGGTGCGGATTGACATTCCGTCGACTGCGGCTAATTTGGATACCATTTCAGGAAATGTTTGCCCTACCATAAAACCTTCAATGCCTATTCAGCTTACACTTTTTTCTACGGGTACTTTGCTAATTTTAGCTGGAACGTTATTCTTGTTGTTGTTTTCTTCAAGAGAAGTTGCATGACTCTCAATTTTTAATTTTTTTTTGTGAACCAAATTCAGATGTCGGATAATACCTTCGTTGATCATTAGTCTTTTAGGGCAAATATTGCACTGCGTTGCATTATGCGAAAAATCTTTATTAGTTGAAATGCTCCTAATTACTTGGCAAAGATTTTTTGTGTTTCAAAGAAATTGATTCCCTTTTAAAATATTTAAGCAATACCATTTTGTGTTGGTATTTAAAATGTTTTTTATGACTAAAACTAAAAAATCCTATTCCAAACAAAAAGAATTTAAAGAATTTAGTATTTTGAAATTTCCCGTTATCCCGTGAAAAATATATTATTTTCCCGGGAATTCCCGGCAAACTTTTCCCGGGATATCCCGGGAATTCCCGCCCGGGAATTCGCGAACCCCAAACCCTAGTCTGGATGCATATTTTTCATTTTTAAATACTTGCTTTATGTACATTAAATACGAGCCCTGGTTATTAGAACCCCAGGAACTTTTTTTCACAATCCAAGTAGAAGCAGTTGCTTTTCTTAAAATTTTAAATAAAAAGTTATAAAGGAAAAAAATTTTTTTAGATCAGATAATTTTGCTTGGATATGCAACAATCACATTCACATTCAATGTTTGTCAAGATATTTTGCTATATATTTTATAAATATCTTATATGTAAGCACATGTTATTTTCCATGGCATCCACATTACACCCAGAAAACAAATTCGGTGCTGACAACCACATTTGTTGCCAATTGAATGGTTCAGTTGCCTCAAATGAATTTTTCGGTTGATGCTACCGAATGATTCTTGATACAACTGAAATTCCGTTGCCACAGTCAAATTAGTCATGTCTCAATTAGATTTCTGTTGACACAACTGAAAAATTCGGCTACCATAACCGAACCATGCGATTGGCTACAAATGCGGTTATCAGAACTGAATCTGTTTTCTGGGTGTAGAAATTAGAAACTATTGTAGTCGCTTTTACATTGCTGTTATATGAAACAAAAAGTTAATCCCATATTATTGAGTAATTATATTATGAATTACAATTAAACAGCTAGTATGTTTAAATGTCAAAGTTGTTAGTGTTAAATAAATTATTAATTATTTACAAAGATAATACGAGTACTAAAAATGGAAATTTGTAGAAAAAAACTATAAAATTATTTTGTTGAATTTTGAAAAAAAACATTAAGTCGATGTTGTGGTTCTATATTATTCATTAAATTCTATTCAATGCACAAATTTGTTTGGAAAAAACTTTAACGATGGCTGAAATTTTAACTGAATTCTCCCAATAAAAGTATTCTCTGCGCGCTATAAACTCTGATATCCATATTTTAAATATTCTGTTAGTATTTTTTCCAATACGTACTATTTCTGCGAAATTTTATAATACTCTCTACACTAGGGCGGGTCGATTTAATAATCGCCCATGGCTCAGTGAAAATCGTATTCTAGGGATCAAAATAAGAAACTTTGCCGAAGGAACCATACCTCTAAAACGAATTCTACTACCCCCTAACTGTTGACTTTTGTCCCGTAGGGTCAAGTTTTGAAAAATCCCACTTTGACCCATTTAGAGTGCCCCAATCGATTCCAAATGTATGACCGACCCCCACTAACTTTGGAGGGCCGATCCACCCATGCCAGTGGCACACCCCCTGGAACTCTCCTGGGGGGTTCCCCATACAAACATTTTAAAAAATCACCATTTTTTGTCACTTTATTTTATTATTTTTAATTTATTTTATTTATTTTTATTATTTTATTTATTTTTTTTCTTTAGAAATTTATTTAGTCAGAACATATGTAAATGAAAAAATTAATTTAACTTAGTAATAGAAAAGAAAATAAAAAAAATTACTGTTTGAAGTCTTTTTTGCTTTCAAGTCTGGGCAATTTCGCACGGCTCTCTAATGTCGTCACCATAACAGCCTCTACATTTTCCGGTATAACTCGTTTGGAAACGCTAGCTAGCAATTGAACGTGTCGTTCTGTTGCAGGTCGTAAAATAGGTTGTGTGGGTTTTTTAAGCCACCACAAGACACAGCTGCATGTCGTAAACTTACTTAAGCTAAATCGGTTACAGGTAGAATTGAGCATAAAATTATCATAAAGGATTTTCCAGAAGTAATAAAAGGCGCACTTGCTTAACAGAATTTGTGGTCAGATTAACGTTTAATTTACATGTAAGTACTTTATGGGCAGTTTTGACAACAAAATCGGTTACAGGTAGAATTGAGCATAAAATTATCATAAAGGATTTTCCAGAAGTAATAAAAGGCGCACTTGCTTAACAGAATTTGTAGTCAGATTAACGTTTAATTTACATGTAAGTACTTTATGGGCAGTTTTGACAACAAAATCGGTTACAGGTAGAATTGAAATTACAATTTCATTCTTATTACCTCGTCTCCTAGACCATATATAACGCAACAGTTTTTGTGAATGCATTAAGTCGTTGTGAAGAACTCGAAGTATGAAGTGCTAATTTGAGATAAAAAAATATTTAAAAAAAAATCATTCCAAATCAAGAAGTTTACAATGAATCCACCATCCTCTACACCGCAAGATGAAGCAATAACAACATCAACAACTATCGAAAACCCAATGAGTCATATACCCAGGCATGATGTTACTGTTTTTGGTGTGTCTACTGATTTGACTGATCTTAATTTACCAACCCATCTGGATATCTTGAGATATTATTTTTACTTGAGCGAACAAAAAAAGTTGTCCTATAAAGCATTCACTATTCAAGTACAAGATAAGTTGATTGGAATTTGGGAAAAACTTGGTATGGAAATAATGCTGAAAAAAAGAAAAAAAGAAATTGAATAGATTGCTTGACAAATATCAAGAGCAAATCAAGAGAAGAAACAAACCCCAACAATTTACAGAGTATGTAAAATCTCTGGAAACAATTTTTGCGATTTGAAGGCAGCTCCATGTGCATGCGGTTTGGTTCCCGAACGCCTCAAAGAGTTTATGCACGATCAACATAATCAGAGAAGTCTAACAATGGATGGATTTGCGATGGAAATTGAAGAGCAAGGAGCAACGTCTATGTCATCAATGCCAACATACCAAGATCCCGATGATTCAACATACGCACCGCCACCGGTTCAAGAAGATTTGGATATAAGCACAAGTTCACAATACACACAGAGATACGATTGTTTTAACTTTGCCTTGGTATGTGACAGATTTGGCGTGCCTGATAGAGTAGCATCAGCAATGGGAACAGCTCTTTTCCAAGATTTTAAAATGAAAGATATCCATGGCAAACCTCTCATCATGGATAAATCGAAAGTTCGCCGAGAAAAAGAGAAATGCAGACAAGAAGTGCTTCGCAAACGGTTAGATGATACCAATTTGTTAGCATTTTCATTCGATGGCAGAAAAGATAATACTTTAACGAGAGATACAATTGATGAGAAGTATCATACTAGAATGGTAAAAGAACCTCATCTTGTTATTTTGAGAGAACCGAATTCTGAATTGATTGGTTACGTAAGACTGGAACATGAAACCGCTGAATACAAAACAACCAAATTAAATGATTTTTTCAACGATAAAAATATATCACTGGATGCATTAATTGGCATATGCAATGACGGTGAGCCAACAAACACTGGCCCAAACGGTGGAATTATACGACGATTCGAATTGCTGTTAAAAAGACCATTGCATTGGTTCGTTTGCCTTCTACACTTCAACGAACTTCCGTTTCGGCATTTGTTTGAAGCTTTGGATAAATCAACCAGCACTGGACCAAGATCGGCAACCGGAAAATTGAGCCGTCAAATCGAAACTTGTGAAACTCTTCCGGTAAGTTATTGCTATCACTCATTTATTATAATTGTCAACCGTTTTTAATTGTTTTATTTTTATATATTTTCAGGTGGTGGACGGCTTTCAGAAAATTGAGTTGAAAAATAGCCCCCTGCTCCAGAAAAAATTGAATTTTCCACCGATTCCAAGTACTTATACGACATGGCCCATGCAATTTCTAGCGGCGTGGTTTCAGTGGATCTGGCAAACATCAAACCAGGGAAAATTGTACATTCTCGGTGGCTCACCAAGGCCGCTAGACTATTACGATTATATGTGACAACGGAAAATCCAGATGCAAATTTAAGAATACTGGTTGAATTTATAATTACATGTTATGTGCCAATGTACTTCAATATCAAGTATTACAGCTCTGTCGTGTACGGTAGTAGATTATTTTTCAAATTCATTAGTTGGTCAAGATTTCTAGAACCTCGTTTACGCAAAATTGTCAATAAAGTAATTACAGATAATTCATATTATGCGCATTCGGAAAATATCTTGTTATCAATGTTGTTTGATGATAGCAAAGAAAAGCGCGACTGTGCTATCAAGATAATTCTACGCTATCGAACCGATGTTGACGACCCAACGGGACTTAGAGCTTATAAAAAACCAGATATAAACTTTTATTGCACAAGTTACACGGAAATGATCAATATGAATGACATAAATGACGTATTTGAACCACCATTCACGCGAAGCATTCCATACGATACTTTGAAAGAATATTTAAATCAAGATGATCCACCGTTTAATGATCCAAAAATTCCATCACACATACAAGAAACAGAACGACACGTTCAATTGCTAGCTAGCGTTTCCAAACGAGTTATACCGGAAAATGTAGAGGCTGTTATGGCGACGACATTAGAGAGCCGTGCGAAATTGCCCAGACTTGAAAGCAAAAAAGACTTCAAACAGTAATTTTTTATTTTTTCTTTTCTATTACTAAGTTAAATTAATTTTTTCATTTACATATGTTCTGACTAAATAAATTTGTAAGGAGAAAAAATAAATAAAATAATAAAAATAAATAAAATAAATAAAAAATAATAAAATAAAGTGCCAAAAATGGTGATTTTTTAAAATGTTTGTATGGGGAACCCCCCAGGGGAGTTCCAGGGGGTGTGCCACTGGCATGGGTGGATCGGCCCTCCAAAGTTAGTGGGGGTCGGTCATACATTTGGACTCGATTGGGGCACTCTAAATGGGTCAAAGTGTGATTTTTCAAAACTTGACCCTACGGGACAAATTGTAGTACAATTCGTTTTAGAGGTATGGTTCCTTCGGCAAAGTTTCTTATTTTGATCCCTAGAATACGATTTTCCCTGAGCCATGGGCCTCCCCACAAATCGACCCGGCCTACTCTACACTCATAAAATTAAACTTGTGGATATAGCAGAAAATTGGTAAAAAATTACCTTTCAAAAAAACTGCTTAAATTAGCTGATTTCTTTGCTAAATTTTGGTAAAATAGGAACAGCAAAAATTAAATTGTAAAATTTACGGAATTTTAGTTATATTTGAGTTAACTTTTTAGTTAATTGAGAATGAAAATTTATAAACATATCCTGTATCTTAAATGGAAGATTTACATGGTTTCTTATGTTGATTCACAATAAACATTTGCAAAAGGGGAGAAACTTTAACCCCCCCCAAAAAAAAAAAAAAAAAAAACATAGGGCTTGATGTAAACTTTTTTTTTGTGTTTCAGTTATTCTGGAAAAAAATTTGTTGTATAGTAGAACTCAATGCTGATTGCATTGAGTATTTATAAGTGTTTATAAAAATAACAGAAATGAGTATTTTGATGTTATAACCAAGGTTGCCATTTTAGCTATTTTCCGGCTAGATCTAGCGATTTTTTTTTTCATCTAGCTATAAAAAAATCGCTAGATTGCATCTAGCCGGAAGATTTAGCCATTAAATTTTCTTTCCAGACATTTTTAGCTATTTTTTTTACTAGCTTTTTTTAACGATTTTTTAAACTTGGAGTTTTTTATAGTCCATTAACAAGAAAAGTATACGAATATGTTCTCTCCGATCTTAATGAGATTCGGATATGTGGTAGAAGAGAAAAAATAAAGTACAGGTATTTTTATAGCTTTCCAATCTCATGTTAAGGTGTTAAAAAGTGGGATCAAAAAATTACCCAATTTTTGGTTTTTTAAATTTATTTTTTATAATTTTAAAGCAAAATAGACAATTTGGTTATCAAGTGAAAGCTCTTTTGAAGACGCAGCTAAAGGTATACAAAACATGCCCAACTTGTTTTGTTATTCAAGTATTAATTTTTTCGAATAGCACATTCGTATGAGAAATTGTTGTTCGTTTTGATTCAAATTTACACATAATATGTGCGTTCCCGTACGTTACCGCGGGTACCCGCGGGAACCCAAAATAGCCCAAACAACAACAATTTACACGCAATTTTGAGTACGGGAACGCCTTTGGGCTAGTTTGTGTAACTTCGGTAAAGTACGGGAACAGAAATAATAATGCCTTTTAAATTTAATCGAGGGAGTGTCTGTACTTTTTTCGATCTTCGCTCTTGTTTAGCTTTAAGACTACTTTTCCCATAGCGCCTTTTTCACGAATATTTCAAATGTTTCAACTAAGTGGCAACACTGGACCCACAACACGGGCAATATGGGTATCAAATTTTTATTTTCTCGAGTTCTTTAAAACTACGAACAAATAAATCTTAATCTCGTAAATTTCAGTGAGATCGGGCAGTTTAAAACAAATACGTCTCTTTTTTTTCTTCTGAAATTGCTTATTAAAAACTAAAATAAAAATACACACAAAAAAATGTTTGGCAAGTAATTTCGAGTATTTAAACTTTTTTCATTGCTATTTGTTTGTCATATTTTCCGCATCGTTTTGCAGTAGAATGTACTACTACTTAATATAATTTAAAATTTTAGTTTTTACGGTAAAAGGAAAAAGTTTTTTAAAGGAAAAGAAAATTATGAAATTTTAGGAAATAAATACCAAACTTTTTGTATTTCTCAAAATTTAACGATTTTTATTTTTTAATCTAGCTATTTTTTATGTCCTAGAGTTGGCAACCTTGGTTATAACTATTATTAATAATTGGTTAAACCAAGGATACCTTTATCAGGATATGGTTTCCTCGTTTATTTCGAGCCACGTCTGTGGGCCTCTGAACTTGCTTTATGCTAGTTGAGTCCTACCATATTTCCATTTGTAGTTATACCGAATTACCGAATTAGACAATACAATTTATAAAAAAAACTAAAATCTCAATTCTTATAAAAAGTTTTGTTCTTTAAATGGTTCATGTGCTTCATATTTTTACATCCTCTAGCAATGAAATATAAGTTTATAAATTACATTGTAGCAGAACAATAAATTATTTTTTAAATACTTATACATATTTCAATTCCGCGCGCCCGTAATGAGCTCATTTAGTATTTTTACCATCCCTTTAACAAACAATAATAGAATTGCAGTAGGGTCTTTTTTATTATATTATACGTATATTTTATCACTATTCTATGAGTCCCAACAGGGATGTAGACAAAAAATTAATTAAAAGGGAATATTGTAGAATAAATAAAAATATTTATTGTGGTAGGGGTGACTCCCGTCTGTTGTAACATCCATGTTTACTGGTAGCTGACGGGAATGAAATATTCGATGATAACTTAAGTCCCCCAAGTATATAACAAAAGCTAAATTAATGATAATAATGGTTGGTTATTGTTTACAATGATTCAATACAATAAATTAAAATGGTCCAAAAGAGGAGTGTTAAAGCACAAAAGAATTGAAATGAAGTGATAAAAATAAATGTTGTTTAGCTGTTTTTCAAAAATAACTAGTTGATAGTAGGATTCTCAAACCTTTTGAGTTTAAAGTAAATTCAATTCATAAAATATAACAACACACCCAGGGAAAAGATTGGTTTGAACTCGATCAAAACTAGTTATTCAAATTTATTTGTAAGGATTTTATTTTATTTGCAATTATCTGTAATCGATCAGTAAATCACAAATATTTAAGGGGAAAATAATAATGGGGTTAAGGATTATCCAATTATTCGTGTTTTCAAGCAACTTTAAAAATAATTGTTTTGTAATTGTTTAAAGTAAAATCAACCATTTATTTAGTGAATGTATTATAAAATTGATACAATTTATCAAACTTATTAAAAAATTGTCGATATTCGAAATTGTTTTAGTGTAACCAAAAACATATAAAACTATAATCGCAATCGGACCGCACATCGGAACGGATATCAGACAGAATATTAAGGCGTTGTCAGATAATATTATGGAGTTTTATATACTTCTTGATATAACCAACCGAATTGTAGATTGTATCGAAACCAAGTAATTGCTATACGAATTTTATACTATATTTGTTTTCTTCAGAACCTGGGTAAATGCTGTCCTTGTCAATCAGTTTTTGGGCGCCTTCATTAATTTAAAAAATAATCAAACAAATTTAAAAATGATAATATTAAATTAAAAACAAGTAGAAAAGTTAAAGACGACCATGCCGACTATACGACACCCTACACCAGTCTGGTTGAAAGCCAATTAATGTTTGGACCCGATATCTGAATGGGTTGAAATGGATAAAAATGATAAAAACATTAGAAAAGCGGTAAGAAATTTAGATTTTCCCTCGTGTTAAGTGTCCTTAAGAGCAAATCGAAAATAGAATTTATATGAACAATAGGTTCAAATACGAACTGATCCTATCTTAATTCAATGGGCTTTGTTCTTGAGCCCATGTGAGCTAGTGTACCAAATTTCATTGACATATATTCATATTCGCGACCTGTAGCGAGTTCACAAGGATACATAGACAAACAGACAGACGGACGGACATAATTCAATCGAAACAAAAAGTGATCCTCAGTCGATCTATAGTTCTAAGTCCAATATATTTTGGTGTTACAAATAATTATATTACCCTGTCCATATAATGGTGTAGGGTATAATTAGTTCTGGAATATCTATGGGGGTCCACAATTTTCGACCGCTATTGTATCTCGCTCCAAAAGAAAAGTGGCAAAAGCAGGAACTCTATTGTGTATCCCTAGTAATAATGTGTTCAATGTTTTTCTTTTTCTTTATTATTTTATTTTGTTGGTTATAGTAAAAGTTGACAATCAGCCATAAAATTCATTTATTGATATCAGAGACAATTAATTATAGAGATAGGAAATCAAAACTTACACTACTCACCGATAGAGGGCGCTGTAATTTAATATTACCTGAACAGCTATTAAGTATCAGCCTAGTATCAGTTGAGCCTATATTTAGAAACTGAAAAACTGCTGAAAACTGCTCAAAATAAAGAAAAAACAAGCCCGAAGTATATTCAAATAATAAAATTTGAGATATCCGTTTGTTTTTTTTGTTTTATTGTTTGTTATTATTTAAATTTAAATAAAAAAAGAAAAATGTCAGTTTTTTGAACAAAGTGCCATCTAGTGATAACGATTTTTTTATAACTTATTTTTTTGGTGATGCCATACCCCTGATTGATATATAAATATAATTTTTATTATCGATGATATTTTTAAGTTTTGATTGTTGTTTTTCTTCTTTTTTTGCCGTTGGCAAAAATATTTAAAAAAATTGTTGAATTATTTTTATAAATGGACTTAAATTATTTTTTATTTACGATGAATTAAACATAATAAATGGAATGTTTTTTATATAAAAATACGATATTCACATTATTTTTATATCAAAGTGAAAAATACATTAATATTTATTTACAAATAAAACTATTGTAATTAAAACAGAACAAAATTTTTAAAATTACAAATTTTAATTTGATTTGTTAAATATTTTAATAGTAGCAGGATGGACTGTTTTAGCATGATTTTAACGAAAATATATCACTTCATATTTAGTTTTATATATCACAAAAGTCTCCGTATTTTTGTTATATTTTGCATACAGATACACTATGGAGCCGTTTAATATATCCATTTTTATCTGAAACAGTAAATATATGTTTATATAATTATTTATGATTTTATAGAATTACATATCGTTGAGTTTTGTCATATATAACACCAAGTATAATTTTATATGATTATATCAAATTATATTAATAAATATAATAAAATTATATTAACCAGATCCACCATTTTTCGGATCCAATAATATATTTTTATATATAATTATATTAACCCATATTTGATTTGATCCGAATAATGGACGACATGGTTAATATAATTTTATATAATTAAATATCTTTTGATATAATTATATAAAAATATACATTTCACAATACTCGACGCGACATAATTTTATAAAACCAGAAATAATAAAATTAATTTTACTAGGGAGTTCAAAATTAAAAAACTGGCGATTTTATCCAAGATTTTCATTCTCGAAAAAATCAATAAAATATATAATTTATCTGAATTTTTATCCCATAGTTTACTTAGTTCTTATTGGATTATAATTATTCAAAAAACATTTTCACGGTACGGTCGTCTACATTTGTATTTAATTTGTTTCAATAATAATTTTTGTTTACAAATTCATTTTTTAGTGCATTTTTCAACCTGTTTTTTTTTAACCTTACCATATTTATATAATTTTGGCATACCATGTCAATAAAATAACTTAAAAGGATAATATAAATTAGTTTTTTCGGTCTCCTGAAAACCTGTTAAAAAAATAAATAGCACTACTTGCAGGCAAGTAATTGGAATTTGAAGCATTAAGATAATATCTAAGATATATTGGCCTCTAGATTAGGAATAATGTATACCAAAAACACATTGGTTTTTAACAATAGCACCTGAAGTAAAAAAATGGCAAATGCGCCCTAATCTACCATATTCTTCTCACTAACTGTCTGAACCTCTCATGTTCATATCATTAATTTCATTCAAAAGACAATACTCATTAGAAAAGGTCATGCAAATCTATTAATGATTCAAACAAACTCAATGAAAGAACGTGCTATTTCCAAAAAAATATATGCATAATTTAAACACAAAAAACTAAAATATACTTTAGAAATAATTAAATTTATAGTTCAACTCAAAAGCACTAAAAAAGGCCAAAAAATATGCACAATAGCAATTAAATGAATGAACAAATGAAATGCCTTTTTATAATATAAACTGAAACTATTGTTTCGCACTCACAACTGTAGCAGAAGCAGCAGCAGTAGTATACAAAAATGAAAATCAATAATTTACAATAGCAGCTTTGTATGTTTGTATATTCATTCATTAACAAAAAACTGAAACAATTCGAATGAACAACGAAAAAGAACAACTAGAAACCTATTGAATATTTCAAATACTCTTGTATTTACAGTAGTTTGTATATTTAAAAAAAAAAAACAAAACTACCCAGCAAGCATTACAATGGAAAAGATTTCTCGGACATATTGCATAAGTAGAAGAAGACACATTTCACCGGCAATAATAATTTCGTATTGCGTTGTTCTTCCTTCGGGAACAACTGCCACCCAAACGCAATACTTTCAGGCAATACGAAAGCAATTATCCAGGAAGATAAATCGGCGATATCGCTACTTTATTACCTGGAAGATAAATAAAGAAGATATGGCGAAATAAACTCCCCGTTACAAATAACAATTTATATTTGTCACTATTAAATTTAACTCTAAACAAGTAAAAAGGTTAAAGTCGGGCATGCCGACTATACAATACCCTACACCAGTCTGGTTAAAAGCCAACTAATGTTTGGATCCGAAATTCGAATGGGTTAAAATGGGACTTGTGTCAAAATTTTCTATAATGTGAGTCAGCGAACCAAATTTCATTAAAATATCTTAATATTTGCGACTTGCAGTTTGTAACCAAGCCAATTTTGGGGGGACCCTTATATGGGCACTAGGTCTAAACATGGACCGGTGTTAACCAAAATCAATAGGCTTCGTCCTTGGGCTGATATAAATCGGTGTACCAAATTTCATCAAAATATCTTAATATTTGCGACCTGCAGCGTATAGAGAATATAATTTTGGGAGGACCCTTATATGGGCACTAGGTCTAAACATGGACCGGTGTTAACCCAAATCAATAGGCTTCGTCCTTGGGCTGATATAGGTCGGTGTACCAAATTTCATCAAAATATCTTAATATTTGCGACCTGTAGAGTGCGCACAAGAATGCATGGACAGACAGACAGACGGACATCGTTAAATTGAAATAAAAAAAGTTCAGAGTCGATCGGTATACTATAAGGTGGGTCTGGGACCAATATTTTTTGGTGTTACAAACATCAGCACAAACTTATAATACCCTGAACACATAGTGGTGTAGGGTATAAAAAGAATATCTGCATACATAATCCAGTCATTACAACATAAACTGTCTTGTTTTCATCATACACAATTTTCTTCGCGCAGTAAATATTCATTTTTTTCCTCCTTTTTAATGAAAAATTTTGTTTCAATTTTTTTTTCAAATATATACACTCAGATTAAAAAGTTAGTAAAAAATTTGTAAACAGTTTCCAATCACACTTTACTATTTTTGTACTGATTTTTAGTGCATTTTTTTTAGTTATAATTTTTGCTATTCTTTTGTTAAAAATTACTTATTTTTTGAAACATTTTTCGTTGCTGGTTTCAGCAAAACATATCACTAATATTTCAAAACCGAGTGCTAAACTTAGCAAAAAATATACTAATTTAAGAAAAAGTGGATACTTAAAAAAAATTTATTTTGTTGATTTTTTTTGAATTCTTGTTTAGTTTATATTTGTTATTATTGATATATTCTTAGTTTGGAAATTTTATTGTATATTCAATGCATCAAAAGGTAATAACTGGAGTACCGGTTGCAACATTTTTTTCAATCGAAAGAAAAAACATTTTTTTTTATTCTAAATTTATTTTTATCGGGATATACAATAATTGCATTAAAGGAATTAAATATGCTAAAATCCCAAACGTATTCAACCAATTGTGAAAAATAATATGTTGAGGCATGTCCATATCCGGATTTCATTCTTGCCTAAGGAAATCGTCAGGGCACGACGTTTTTAGAATTTCTGGAAATATTTGTTAAGTTAAATTACAAACTCAATGATTTTATATTAATTTTGATTTTATTTTTTTTTAAGATTTTACAGTAAGGTTGTTCACAAGGGGTGTGCTATTTATTGTAGCGTTGTATCGTCCTAGCAAAAACAGAGTTGTTAGAATTTAAATTGAAAAAATACAACATTTGAGAACAGCACGATACAACATTTTTACATATGTTTAGTTTCCTATGTTCGAGTGTGCTAAGAGATAGAAAACCCAAAAGAAATTCGTTATTATTTATTTTATTATTTATTATTCGTTATTTTATCTGAAAATAAAATTCAAAAAAACAAAAAAAAAAAAAAAAAGTCAAATAAAAATTTTAACAACTCTGTTTTTTGTTAGGACGGTTCAACGATACAGCAGATAGCACACCCTTGAGAATAACCTAAGTTTGTTTATTTTTCAGTACACTTTTCTGTTAATTTCAGCAGATTGATTTTAAACTGCAGTTTAGAAAAAATTACTGAAATTTAGTAGCGTCTGGTAATTATTTATACTAATTTCATTGTACTAAAATTATTGATATTTAGTGAATATTTTAACTGATTTTAACAAATCGATTTTGAATTGTAGTTTACAACAATTTTGCTAAAATTTAGTAGCGGAAACTAATTTTTTCTACTAATTTTATTGTACTACAAATCAGTAGACATGTGTTTATAAAATTAGCAAAAAAAACCGCTGGGCTCAAAACAGTAAACTTGCCGTAATAACAGCAAAATTTCCAGTAGCCATTACAGACTTTTTTGGTTAAGTGTAAACATATTTGAGCATTTTTCAGCGGAATATATTTTTTTAGACCCCATGTAAAAATCGAAATATATACGCATGGTCTTGCATATGATCACATATGCTTATACATGATCATATAAGTTAATGTATATATGGCCATATATCTTTGGATTTGAAATTTCGGGGAATATGGGTGGATATGGTGACATATGATCATGTATGCTTGTATATGGTTCTTATATTTCGGACGAATCCTTTCTAACCGCATATTCTGATCACTTAAATTGACGATGTGGTCAAAAACCGTGAGATGTTCATCTTACAATTTTTTTTCTCCAAAATATTGAAATTTCATTAAAATAACATAGTGATGTTTAGTTTGAAGAAACTTCCTAGTTAGATATTAACTAATTATTCATTTAGAAAACTATGAAATCTAAGATATTTAACTCACCAAAAAAGATTATGCGTTATATTTCTATTATTGAACAACTTTGCGATTCTAATAATTTTTCTTAAAGAAAAACTCGTATGGTCAATTTTATAATCAGAACTAAGATCGATTTGTTTCTTAAATATTTCTTAGGTAAGAATTTTTCAAACAACTTTCTTATATAAGAAATTTTTAAAACAAAAATCGATCTTAGTTCTGACTATAGAACTGACCCTTAGATTGCAACAACTTAGCTGCCTAGGAATCTAGTAGAGATTTTCCCAAAACAAAAACACAGGATTAATTGATATAACAAAAGTAAGTGATACTTTTTGCCATCAAAATTATAGATAAAAGAATTGTAGGTAGATCTTTTTAAAATTCTGGGGTGGCCTAAGTCCGCCAATGCATCATATGTTGGAAAACTACATTGTCGGGGCTCCAGAATTAATGCTCAATTGAGCACTTGTACACTCAAAATGATATGTCTGCTGACTCAGGAGAAATTTAATTTAATTGCTGTTTTATTTAGTTTGAAATTAATTGCGTTGATTTTAGCACATTTTTTGTTAAACTTAACAAACTTAAATTTAAATAAAAAATTATTCAAAATACGGTTATATTTGTAATTATACCGAGTCGCAAAAATTTTTCATTTATAGGGTTTGGGGACCTTCCCCTGACCTGGGCCATATCATCTAATGGAATGTGAGGCTATGCTAAAATACGAGTAGCAAACATCTTGTCGGTTGTCTCTTAGTTTTCCAGATATAGGCCATTTTATGAAACGTAATTTTTAATTATATTATTGGATAGAGATGGCCTTTTTATGGGGGTATTATATAGCTTGGGGTAGTCCAAATTTTCATCCATTTTGGTATATTTTTCTTAGTTTTTCAGATATGGGCCATTTTAAAAAATCGCTAGTTGAAGAAATAGCTCCATCTTTAAAATTTCGTACACACTGGTGACACCATCTGCCGAGTATTTAATAGTAGAATCATGAAAATAATATATTGTAACAATTAATTCTGTAAAATTTCACAAACGGCCCAGGAAAATTTTCTGTTTCAAAGAATCGGTTGTAGAATAGCTACTTTTCATTCACAACCCCTTCTATTGTCGATTCTAACACCGATTCTTTTTGTTTGAAATTATCCGAAAAGCAACCCCTTCTATAGCTCCAAAGTGGAACCGGTTGCTGTAGAATCAGTTCTGGAACTAGTTCTGGAACTGATTCTACGTCACCCACACCTTCCATATAGGATTCCAGAAACTGGTTCCGGAACCAGTTACATGGAATCGGTTGCAGTGGAACCAGTTGTAGAATGGATGTGGTTGGCTACCGATTGTAAACAATTTTCCTGGGACGTTCTAAAAAATTAGTCACAAATAATTTTGAAAGTTAACACTCAAAATGAATGAAGATGTGCGAACATTTTGTTTAAATCAGCTGAAAATTTTTTAATTTTTAATTAAATTAGTCAAATCGATACGAAACCCATTTTAGAGATTCCACTACAGACGTGCGAGTATTGTTTTAAGTCAATACTGGAAACCATGGATGGTAACCGAAACGATGCGGTTATCGGTAAGGGTAACGCTATTTTAGATTATTTCGGGAGCGGTATTTTAGGAGTAACGCTACTTCATTTATTTCGGTATCGGTATTTTAAGGATTACAGTTTTTTAGTTATTTCGGTAAAGGTATTTTAAGGTTAACGGTATTTTGATTATTTCGGTAACGGTATTTTAAGGTTAGCTATATTTCAGTTATTTTGGTAACGGTATTCTAAGGATAACGGTAGTCAGTTATTTCGATGCATCACGCATTTTTTTTACAAAAACCAAACGAGATTAAAAACAAAACCAATTTACCAACTTAAAGTACGAAAAATACTTAATAGGCACGCGCAATTACGAAAAGCAGAAAATTAAAAATAACGGTAACGGTATTTTAGGGGTAACGATAATTCATTTATTTCGGTAGCGGTATTTTAAGGCTAACGGTATTTCAGTTATTTCGGTAACGGTATTTTAAGGATAACGGTATTTCAGTTATTTCGGTAGCGGTATTTTAGGGGTAACGGCAGTCAGTTGAAAGGGTTTTGAATCGATAACGGTATTTTAGCGGTATTGCATGCCAACCCTGCTAGAAACGTTTGTTGCCTGTGTAATACTCAAGAAGAGTTACCTTCCGGTTTTATAAATCAAGCAGTATAATTCCGCCTGAGGAATGTGTGTATTTTGTTATTGTAACAAAAACAAAATACACACAATTAATTTGCAGGAATAAATCCTTTGTAAAACAGGAGGTAAGATACAACACATTTTCGGGGAAAATGTCCAGTTCTAAGAGAGTAAAAGGATAGATTTACCGGAAAAATATATTTCGAGAAAGAATATTTAATCAATTTATTAAATGGAGCTACTGACCAGGGAAACAAGCCGATCAAAATAATCGGCGGCGGCGGCGGCGATTAAGGTTGAGCCGGATAAAAATCGGCGGCGGCGGCGCAACCAAATAATCGGCGGCGGCTTGATCGGCTTGATAAAACATTATACATGTATTTTAAAGATGTTTAAGTATTTTTCCAAAATATAGCAGTAGAAAATTGTGCAAAAAATTTAGAATTATTAAATAAAAAATAATTTTGAGTTAAATTCATCGATAAAAATTACAAATTTAGGATGTTTAGTTTTTGAACGGAGCTAGAAGGAGAGATAGTTGGGCTTTCCAAATATATACATATGTTTATATATTCAACAAAATTGTGTGGAAATATTTTCAAATAAAACTGATTTTCTTAATTTTCTCTTATTTTGTTTAATTTTTTCGGCTTTTAATTGCAATATTTTGTTTAAAAAAAACTAATTTTTATCTAATTTATTCTTTATTCAGGGCAAAATTAAGTTCTATTTTAATCGCTTTAAAATTGTCAAAGTTATACATTTTTTTATAAACATGGAATCTCTGCATTTATAAGAAAATTGAAAATATTAACCTTAATGATTGTGCAAACAAGAACCTCGAGTTGCTGAAATTAAATGTTTAGAAAAATTACGATAACTTTTTCAATTTTTAATTAATTTAAACAAAAGAATCTGATTTTACTAAGAACTAAACGCATCAATTACAATATTAAAGAATTGTTTAATACTGTAAAAAAGCCGTCAAAGTACACAAATTAAAAAAAAATTAATTTTAATATTTAAAAAAAAACTGTCAACATATTTCAGTAACAAATAAATAATTCTATATATATTTGGAAAGCTAAATTTTTTGTCTTTCCAAAAACGTTACAATATCGGTTCAAAAATTGCTGAATTTCAAATTGTTAAGTGCTTGAAGTCGCTCAAAAATAGAGTTTTGACACTATCACCCCTGTTCTGAATTCCGAAACTTTTTAATTAGAGTGGTTTTGTAAAATCACACAAAATTCAAAATGTCGGAAATTGACTGTTTCAACAAATTTTAAAATAAATTTTAACATCCCAGCAAAATATTGGTAATGACACCTCATTACTATCTGCATTACCCAAAATGATGAATCATTACCTTTTGCATTATTTTATAATTTAAAATAATGACTTCCTAATAAGGGCCTATTGTATTCATTGTTTCTAAATATAAAATAATGACTTACTCGTAATAGTTTAAATAAGTGCTTTTTACACAGTTAAATTTTATAAAAATTTTATTTATTATATGTAAATATGTTTTATGTTTAAATTTGTATGACGTGTCCTAAAACTAAAACTTAAATTTTTCTGAATTTATTTCCTTAAGAATCAAGTAAGCAATCTGATAACCACTTATAATTTAACTTTTTGTAAGCATGTGTGTAACCACTTATTATTCAAAACCTCATAACTACTTATTTCTCATTTTTTCGTAAGCGAGCGGGTAAGCGTGACTACTTATAAAAACGACCACGCCAAACAAAAATAATGAGTTAAGACGCCAAAAAATAAGTTGTGCGGAGCTATGAATTTCTGTTATATAACCACTTATTTGGTAATGAAAGATTTTGCTGGGATATTAATTTTTGCAACAAAATATTCCTTTTGCTTTCACCAAGCTTTTCCAACACGAAATAAAACGAAGAAAATAATTCGGATGTGGATCACAGAACAGCAAAAAAATTCGGAATGTTTCACTTTAGAATTTTTTATGTGGATTCGGAACTTAGAAATAAACAAACTCTATTTTCACCCAAAATTAAATGTGTTTTTAGAATAAACTACAAAAAAATATGGTTCGAAAAAAATTATGCTCGAAAAGATGTCAAAGTTGAAAAACTTAGAAGAAAAGTTAAAAAACTCAGATATTCACCCCTGTTTTTAATTAGAGTTGATTTGTAAAATCACACGGAATTAAAAATTTCGAAAATTTGTTGTTTCTACCAAATTTTAATATTCATAGACTAATTTTAAAATAAATTATTATATAATAATTGTTGTTAAAAAATATGTATTCGTTTCACTATCATCAAGCTTTTTCTACACGAAATAAAACGAAAAAAAAAATTCGGATGTGGATCACGGAACAGCAAAAAAATTCGGAATGTTTCACTTTAGAATTTTTTCATGAATTCATTCTTTTTATAATGATCTTTCACGTTTCATTCGGTTTGTAAAAGTTTAAAACAAATGTTGCGTTTTTAATTATTTTTTATGGGTCGTGTATACGATATCAATATTAAATCCCTAAAATAAGCCACATTTTTATTTAATTTGTAATTATAAACTAAAGTGTTGTCAGAATCATTAGTATATTCATACCTTAGATCTTTTACTGATTTAATAAAATGACAATTTTGATAAGCCATTTTGTAAAAGACTAGAATTAATGAAAAAATTAATTATTTAAATTGATTGTAATTCTATAAGTAATGTATTCAACATAAGAATGCATTCTATTTAATATTAAAATTTGGGAATGAAACCTATGAATTAATTATAAAGGAATGTTTTGATGGAATGATATATATTCAATTTCTAAAGCTGAATTCGGTTTTGTGCGAATTAACCTAAAATTTAATTAATTCTTTCGAAGCTCTGCCTACAATCTACACTTGGTCATTTGAAAAGTATATATGTATATTGTTCATTTGGATTCTCTCCTCTATTGCATATCCAAATTTCAGCGAAATCTGTCAGAAGTTTTCAAACAAAACCTCCAACTTAAGAAATATTTATGACAAAAATCCTTCTTAGCTCTGAATATAAAACTGGTTCTTTTATTTTTTTTAACTAAAAAAAATACTCTTGATGGTTCAGGAAATGATGAAGTAGAAAATTTGTTTTAAAAATGACATTTGCTTTTAATTTTTTTATTTTGGAAAATTGATACTTCCAGCCGAAATGAGCCGAAAAAAATCGGCGGCGGCGGCGGCTTAAACGGCTTACGGCGGCTGGCTTGTTTCTCTGCTACTGACACATGCAGTTGGAAAAATTTAGTTAATTTTTAGAAATTGCATGAAAGTATTAAAAAAACTAATTAAACTAATAGAGAAAATTGTACATTTTTAAACCACGTTTGGAAATTAATGTAGTGTAATTTTATGGGCTGACGACTTCATATCAATGCCTTTTATATCCTTTATTTATATATTTTTTATCAATAAAGCTTCTAATCTAGTATAATCTTATTTTAAGTTTAGTGTACGAAATTTATGGAAAACTTCATTCAATTCGGAGGTGGCTAGTCCAAAAATGTTTCTTTTTTGTATTGATTTTATATGGTCTCACCACGCTTTAATATCTTCTTGGATATAAAAATGTGTGCAGGGCATAAACATACCCACACATACACAGTCAAACAGCTATTTTAATTTTTTTTTTTCGGTTTCAAAACTACTAAAATAAAATATAAAAAAATCTACAAAATTTAAGTGAATAATTTATTGCCATTTTTAAAAGCTTGGTCACAACAGATGTAGTCAAGCGCTAAAAATTGCATGTGTTAGTTTCAAAATCTATACGAAATGTATACACAGAGAAAACAGATACACAGTGTTTACCGAATTTCCAACCAACTACATGGTTTCGCTGCAGCAACCGAACTATTTAGTATTCGAAATCGAATGCAACCCTGGCACAAATGAATTAAATTTTTTCAACAAAAAAACTATTTTAGTAAACCGCACAAACAGTTATTTCGATTGATATAACTAAATCAGTAGCACGTCACCGCGAATTTGTTTTCTCTGTGTACAAAAAAATATTTTCACACCAAAAGAATTTGTGTTGAAATTGCATGAAAAAATATTAAAAATCAAATATTAGCAATAATTCATGTTTTTAGAGTGTCTGTGTATATTGAGCGTATACGTAATAATTTATTAACTCAATTATTAGCTCACGTTTTTAATGGTGTGCCAAGTACATTGCATTAGTATATACAAATGTTGTTTATGATTAAATAGTATGAATTTAATGTACGAGTAACAATGAAATATCAAGAAGTTTATTCACAAGGGGTGTGCTATTTATTGTATCGTTGTATAGTCCTAACAAAAAGCAGAGTTGTTAAAACTTAAATTGAAAAATACAACATTTGACAATAGCACGATACAACATTTTTACATATGTTTAGTTTCCTATGTTTAAGTGTGGTAAAACCCAATCGTTGTTGAAGTAAAATAAAAATTTTATCAACATTTAAAAAACAAACTACGTTTTTGTTAGGACGATACGAAGATACAAATATAGCACACGCATTGTAAACAACCTTAATGTTAATTAAAAATTATTTCAAATAATATCACTCAAACGACGAGCATGTTTGCCGTATGTTCCACTGGGAATTAAAGGATTAAATATATGTTTGAAAAGGATCTTCAGTTCCCTTCCAGCTTACTTCTACTTTTTCGACAAAAGCTCCAAAATATACTTTGAAGCTCCTCCCCATATATGGGAGATGTATTCCACCCGTAGTTTTCTTGTTAGTTGAAATTTTATTCCGAAAAATGATAGATATTTTTACAGCCAATGCGTATGAGTAATAAATTTCGTGTATTAAAATTACTCATACGCGCAGCACTCCCAAATATGTAAATTTATAACATAAAAGAGTATAAAGATTTTCACAGTTTTTTGTTATTATCTTGTTTTTAAAGAAATACAGCGATTAATATGTATATGCAATGTTAATATTAAACAAGTAAAAAAAAAAATAAATTTGAGCATGCCGACTATATGATACCCTACACCACAGTACTATTTGGACCGGGAAGGCGATTTCAATTAAGATTACAATAAATATAGTGAAATTTATAATAGCAGGTGCAATAAAAAGTGGCTCTATATCAAATATAATTGGTAGTAACACACATCAGCATAACGTCATTATGCCCTTAGAGTTGTCAAAACCGGTTTCCGAATTATTCGATAAACCGGTTTTTTCCTATATTTCCGGGTTTTTAAGCCGGTTTTTGAAAAAGAATTTGTTCAATAATTATGCAAAATATTTAAGTACCTATGCATACACCCAGGAAAAAGATTGGTTGGCTTTCGATCAAAACCATTAAAATGAATTTGCCAGGACTTTATTTTATTTGGAATTACCTATAATTGAATACTACATCAAAAATATTTGACTAGGTATTAAAAATAGGGAAAATGAACTAAAAAACAATCCTTTTACCAAATTATTGGTATCTCCAATCAATTTTAAAATTAGTATCAGTTTAGTAATTCAATGCAGTAGAAGCAGCCATTTATTTAGTGAATATACAAGAAAATTAGTGTTATCTATAACCTTTTTTAAAAAAATTTCAATATTCGAAAGTGGTAACTACAAATACGGGTATCCTAATCAAATATGACCTTAAATTCAAGTTTCTGTAGAACCAACCGAATTGTGGATTGTATTGATAACACACACAACTATTAATTGGTATTGATAAACGAATTTTATACTGTATTAATAAAACACATAAATTCAAAATTAGTCATTAAAATTATTAAGTGTTTGTGGTGTAGTCGGTAGAGAGTTGGCCTAGCACGCCGGATTTCCGAGTTCAAATCCCGGACAAGACAAAAATTTATGTTTTTTTTTAATTAAAATAAAATATTAATATGTATAAACAGTAAATATGGCTAAGAAAATTAAAAGTAGTTGTGGTGCAGTGGGTAAGAGTGTGAACTATTAACCTGAATGGCCGGGTTCAATACCAGAAATTTCAAAAAAAGTTTTTTAATTTCAATAAAATTTTGTGGAACATAATAATATTTATGTGGAACATAATATTGAATTAGACAACCGAATATTGGCTTTCACGACGAAAAATATAATTTAATATAAAGATAGTTGTCGTAACCGCACGAATTCGATTAGCAACAAATTCGGTGGCCACAAATGAGACTGTTTTCTGTGTGTAATAATTTGAAAACCTTATAACACATTTATAAGGCCCTATGCTCCTTGCAGGAGTAAAAGGAACAAATATATATATATAACACATTTATAAAACGAATTTTGTATGGAAAATTTATAAGTCACTTAAAAATTTTCAAAGTGATTATGCATATGACCTTTAATGTTTGATGCCCTCCTCTAGGTAGGGTTTATTGACTTTGTTGTTGCTGTGATGTACATTAGTGGACTTATCGAAAAATTTTATTTTTTCAAAACAAAAATGTTGAAATTCTTGCAAGAGACTATGTTGTTTTTGCAGATTTCTACATTTTCTCTCTATCTTAAAAAAGTCACAATTTTTTGACAAAAAGTTTAGTAGGAATGATCTAAAAATTTGTCCTAAAATGCATATAAACTCATGTTTTCTATTTCCTCAACAAATAAAAAGAGTTCATTTTCTTATTTTTTAGCTTTTCTCCCCCCGTGACAAAACTTTTTGCGATTTAAAACCGTAAAATTGTAACAAAAATTTTAAAAGTCACAAATTGTTTCACATTAATTGGAAGACTACAATCTTCATAAGGCCAAAGTTATTTTTTGCGACATTTTCAAATCGTCCTGTCTACTAAATTAATGAAAAAAAAACTTCCACCGCAATTTTGTAACAATTCCAGAGCAAGTGAAAAATCACTTCTGTTTTTGTGGACGTTAATAGCTTTTTTCGCAAAAATTACGAACAAAATTCTGCGCTTTTAGATCTGTCCGAAAGTGTTTTTATTTAGAAAAAAACAGCGCCTTTAGAAATAATAACTTTTAGTTTTAAAGTTGGATTCGCACTAATGGTAATGATAATTTACGCCGCGAATTGCTTTCAAGAAAGGAAAAAAATATAAATGTTTCAAGATTTTTAGCAATTTTTTGCTAGTTTTATAAGAAAATTTGTATATATAGCAACACAAAATGATTATTTACAAAAAACCGGTTAATCGAACCGGTTTTGAAATAAAAAAACCGAAAACCGGGTTTTCAAAAAGGCGGTTTTAAGAAGTATTCTAAAACCGGTTTTTCAAATAGGTCGAATACTTGACAACTCTATATGCCCTATATCACCTATTACACACCCAGAAAACAGATTCGGTGATGATAACCGTGTTTGAAGCCAATCGAATGGCTCGGTTATGGTAGCCAAAATTTTCAGTTGTGACAACAGAAAACCAATTGAGTTAAGACTAATTTGACTACGACAATGGAATTTCAGTTGTATAAAAAATAATTCAGTAGTCTCAATCGAGAAATTCATTTGATGCAACTGAATCATTCAGATGGCAACAAATTCTGTTGCCAGCACCGAATCTGTTTCCTGGGTGTAGTGTTATAGGGTTATAATTTTATAAAAGTTCAGACCCCGATTTCTCCGATACTGTAACCGATCGCTGTTTCGGGATATATATTCTATCTGTAGCTTTGATATTTAAGTTTGCTAACTGGTATGTTGCGTAAATATCGGCTTTACACCCTGAAAAATTATCTGCATTATATTAATGAATTTTTGCATAGAACCAATGAGGTTTCACAGGAACTCGTCCACTGAAACTTTTCATTGAATTAATTGAATTTTTCATAAAATTTTGTGAAAAATTTCATTTTATTTATCAAAACTTTCATGCATTCAATGAAAAAGTTTCAATGAAACTAGATTCATAAAATATATGTAGCTTTTTCATCAAATTCAATAAATTTTTCATTTACTTTTTGAAGGAAACTTTATTATTGACTGAAAATTTTCATGAAAACTCATGCAGCTAATTTTCTCAGTGCAGTTTTTAACATAAATCCAAAATGGTGTTCGTGACGTTTTCGGGGTATTTTGGCGATTAGCTCAAACCATATTTCAACAATTTTCAGTAAAGTTGATCCGTGGGGCAAGACAAATTCATGTACCAAATTCTATACAATTATCTTTGAAATCACAACCTGCAAACCTATTCAAGATTTGTTAGTTGTTTGATTAGTATTTCAGTTTTATTTATTAGAACTGGAAAAGCATACGAGGGCAGTACGAAATGTTTTTAGCCTGACATAGAGATGGCGGTATAAACAGCAAAAAGCTTTATATAATGGAAACTTCTATCCGTCATATTAACACATGTTAAATTTTATTTCGATCTGCCAACTCATTCGTATATTAACAGGGGTTCAAAAAAGGCGCTTCAGTGATGTTTTTATAATGGAAAAATTATAAATTCGTGGTGTGATTAAATATTTACATACGAAAGGTTTATCGTGACAAGAAATTCATAATGATATGGTGAATGTGTTAGGTGAAAGTGCAACTTCATATGCAACAGTAAAAAATTGGGTTGCTGAATTTAAACGTGGTCGTACAAGCATTGAAGAAGAACTACGATGTGGACATCCAAAAACTAAAACAACGCCAGAAATCATAGCTAAAATCCATGATATGATATTAAACGATCGACGAGTGAAAGTGGCGTGTTTAAAAACACCATAAGTTGGCCTACTTTGACCTACGATTTTTGAAATTTTAAAAAGCAATAAATCATAAACTAGATCATATTCCGAAAAACTAGTTGCATTTTCGGATTCCCCACGGCTGATTTAATAAAAAATTGAACACAAATCCGCAGCACCATAAATAGTGTTCCGCGGTGTTATTGATAACAAAAAAGTTAGTTTAGAGTCTCTACTTGTAAAATCAGTTTCCATTTTTGCTCCAGGGCTCGCAGGATACCATCAAAATACGTCTTACGAATACCTCTATAACTAAAAAGCTATCGGACAGATTTTTTGAAATTAAGAACGGATTACATACTCAGTGGTACTAGTAAATGTTTAGGGTCAATTCCGACAAATTTCTCAATTTTAAAAAATCGAAAATGGACGAGTTTCAATGAAACTTCATTGGGGTTATGCAAAAATGCATCAATATCATATGCATAAAATTCTGTCAATGCAGTGATTTTTTTTTAAATCTGTTAATTTTTTTTCTTATTTTAAGCGATTTGTTTAGTTTTGGAAATTTTATTGATTTCGTCGATTTTTTTCGATTTTAACGATTTTTTCCCCAAATTTTTGTGATTCTGAGTTGATGGGTCACGCTCATTATTTTTAGTAGTTACAAGCATTAACACAAAACCTATATACCCTATTTCTCAAAGTGGTGTAGTATATAAAAACAATTATATAGTTCGTTAAAGCAAGAAATTATACGAAATTGTATAACACGAAATTTAGAATTGGTTATATGAAAAAAAGTTATCATTTGTTGGTGAAAGTCCATCAATAGTAGACTAAAATATACTATTTACGCATTGTTCGGTTAACACGAGTTTTAAGAAATCATAAAAGAAAAAAATACAAACCAAACAATAGATGTATTGCTTTAAAATATTGGTAATTGCAGTCAATTCAAGATATTTTTTTTTTTTCTTTTACCTTTGTTCGTTATTAAATAATTCATTTTTCTTTTTATACATAGAACACTCTATTCCTTTATTATTTACTTTTTTAGTTGAGTAAAAATATTGCAGTGCTATTTACAAAAGTAGTTGACAATTGTTTAGTATAATATGACTTCCCTTTGTAAACATGCTTCACCCCCACCAGCCAATCCTTAGGAAATGATAATCTGTACATTTTATTATAGTTTTTCTTTAGAAAAAACTCATAACTGCATTTGAGTTCGTTTTTTAGTTTCTTCCTTTAATATTGAATACAAAAAAGAGACACATACATATATATGTACTTAGTTCCTGCCACCATAACTCTAAGTGGCTTCTGTGTAATCCTTAGTTCCTCCACTTTCCCTTGTATCTCCAACTCGCAACCGGCTACCATCATAATGTCATTTTGTGTTTTTCTTTCTTTTTTATAAGATTGTATGTATGATTGTTAGAAATCGTACATTGTCTGTCCATGTGTTTCTTTGCTTTTTGTTATTTTTTTACAACTTCTGCTTCTGTTCTTCTCCTGTGTTTTTTTCTGTTCTTGTTGTCTTTATATATTCTATCCGCAGGATGTTCCGGTGCTAAGCGATGGCATTTATCATATTGACTCATTTATCTTGGATGCTCCTAAAACCGCTATATATGTGGGTTTACAAGATGATTACAAATTAAGGTGTAAACTGGGACATAGAATTGACTGTACCACAAATGGACATGAAAATATGATGAGCATTGATATGGAAGATGATAGAAGTTCAGATGAAAGTTTTAATGAAAATTCCCAGGCATCACAAGAAAATGAAAATTCTTTTGATTCTATAGAAACTTCTAAAAATTGTTGCAATTCATATGGCTATAACGTAAATGATGGCCATAACCATAATATTAATATTGGTGATAATGAGGATGTTTTTAATGCTTTTGATAATGATGAGTTTATTATAGTACCCCATGCAGCACAACAACTAATAACCTCGCA
The DNA here is from genome assembly GCA_949987735.1 of Leucophora obtusa. Taxonomy (NCBI): domain Eukaryota; kingdom Metazoa; phylum Arthropoda; class Insecta; order Diptera; family Anthomyiidae; genus Leucophora; species Leucophora obtusa. The sequence continues at coordinate 192,456,799 of OX465297.1, forward strand.
CTGTAATCTTCATTCGGGTTTAATGGTTTTAACCCATCATGATAGTGAAGTGGTCTCAACACCCATAACTTCGGATTCCTGTAATAGTTCACCTGAACCATCATCCTGCACAGCTAATACCAACAATTCCTCACCAGAATTAAATTATAATTATATTAATGCCGCTGCAACCAATGGCGTTACTACCGCTTCATGTTTTAAAGATGATATGCAACACTACCAATATTTTATGCAAAAATGTGCACATTAAAAAAAATGTTGTTGTTTATGCTTAAGGACACAATTTTCACAAAAGAAAAAAATAATAATAATAATAATAATAAGTATAAAAATCATATCATACTTCAGTAGTTGTTTAACAATAATACAAAAATTAAAAAAGAACAAGTAAAAAATAATCATATTTATACAACACAGTGGTTTGTTTGAAAATTTATGGGAAATATATTCTCAAAATTTAATTATTTTTTCACAAAGTTGTTAGCAAAAACTGTCAAAATAATGAACTTCAAAATCAAAAAACTTTTGAGATAGTAGCGATACTTTGTTATTATTTTCACTATACAGCATGGTTAAGTGATGGCAACGAGTAGTTTTAATCAATTTAATAAGGTCGCCATGACACATTTTGACAAATTTGGGCACTGAAATGTTTATGAATATCCAAAAAAGTATGCGCTACTTTGTTTACATTTACGATTTAATTTCACACTACAATACAATATTTTTGTTTGGAAATTTTTATTTATTTTTATTTAATTGTTTTAATATTCTTTCGTGGTTTTGCAAAAATATAATATGAATTTAAATTTTAAAACCTAAATTTGATTTCAACTGATAATCCTAATGACTTAAAAAGCATTTGAAAAATCGGTTTTTATGTTGAACATTTAAGTCGTACATGCCGAACTTATAGATATCATCTGACAAGAAGATTGTTTATACGCCTATTTGCGTCGCATTTATACTACTCGGGTAGCCTGTAATTTTTTTTTTTTCAATATCGTTTAAAAATTCAAAATCGGTTAAAAAATTACTGAGGTGCAAATGTTTAAATGCGCCAGTCACAAAAAAATATTCTTTTCTCAAACCGGTTTTTTAATAAACTCAGCTAGACCTACAACCTACACCATGTCATTTAACAAGTGATTTTTCAGTGTACCACAGTGTTATGAACCAAATTAAATATAATAAATTTTTAGTTATAGATATTCATAAAATATTTCTTTTGTTATAAATATTTCTAATATACTTCCTTTCGCTTAGTAGAAGCGTGGTTATTCCAATTTTTGCTCTGTAATTTCCTATGGTGGTTGCCTTCATTTTTCATCCGTTTCGAACAAAATTTGGTTTATCTTACGTGGGTTCGATTTAATTTGGTGAAAGTTGGACGGCTTTATTAAGCACATATTAAGGTGTAAAAACTGCAGGAACTCCTTTTTTGCATTTGGCTAGTGCAGCGATTTTATATCAGTGGATATCCCGAAAACTGTGAATTTTGTCACTTTATTACATGGTTGCTAACCGAGACGAATAAGGGGCGATTTTTGTTTTTAAATGCCCTTCATCCATTGAAATTAGCATCAGTGCCAATAGTACACTTAAAATAATACGTTAGTAGAAAAATCTGTCAAACCGGTTTCAAATCGATTTGACTAATTTTTAACAAATTTTTAGTTGAAATACTAATTGAAGCAACGATTTACGTTATCTTCATTTAACACAATACTAAAAATCCTAAGTACTTTAACTAATTTTGAGTGCGCTGAGAGAATTATCGTTCATGATATTAATGATATAATTTCATAGAATTTTTTTCATAGATCCAATTAAAAATTTCATTATGTGTATAATATTTAATTAATATTATGAAATTTTTCATAACTTTTCTTTCATAAAATTTTAAAATTCCTTTAAAAAAATTCATTGAATTTCATAAATTAGATCTCCATAAATTTAATGAAAATGTTCTTTATATATATGAAATTGTTCAATACTATTTACTTTTTTAATTTTTTTTATAAAATATCGTCATTTCCTGAGAGAATAATCTTTTATAATTTTTATTTTTTTTTTTAAATTAATTTTTTATTATTTATTTTGGACTATGAAATTGTTTTATAAATCATATTAATTTTTTCGAAACTTTTTTTATGAAACTTTAATTTAATGAATTCTTTCTTTAGATATATTTTGTACATTCGTAAAATGTGCTACAATTTTATTATGCCTTTTGCATTTGCTAAGTATTTTTTATTTATCCACTCCAGCTTAGCAACGACAACAACCAACTATAATAAATAATAGTAAATGAAATTGCTTCATAGATTTTATGAAGCTCTTCATTGGCTGAATGATTTATTCATTGGACGAGTGGCCTATTAATTTTATGAACTTTTCATAAACATTAACTCTAATGCAACCTGTTTCATAGATTCTATGAAAAGTTTCAATGGACGAGTTTCAGCGACAATTTTCATTGAAACTATGAAGAAATTCATTACTGAAGTGATGACAATTCTCTCAGTGTGCTAATTTTCAAAATTATTTAAAACTAATTTTTAAGAACCCATTCGTTAAATTTTACAAAATGTATTGTTAAAATATAATATTTTCATGTTACTGTTATTACCCGGTATATGGCGCCACCAATGTATCGGAAGTTTTAAAGATGGCGCTATTTCTTACCCTCCCGATTTTTTAAAACGTCCAATATCTCGAAAGCTAAGAGAGATAGAGCAAAATTTATGAAAATTTCGACTACCCCTAACCGTGTAAGGGTAACCCCAACGAAAGGGGTTATGTCTATCTAAAAATGGACCTTGGCGGGGCCTTGGACCCTCGGAAATTTTTAATGAAACTATTTCACTTCATAAAATGGCCCATATCTCGAAAACTAAGCGATATAGAGGAAAACGGGCAAAATGTTTGCTCCCCGGGAGAGCCCTTGTATGCCCCTCACATGGTATGGACTAGGCCGGGGAGGGTCATGAGACCCTAAATTTGGATAAATTCTACGATTCAGCATAATTGCAGATAAAACTGTAGTTTTACAAATTTTTTACTTAAATTTAATTTTGTTAAATTTACCAATAGAATTTGTTAAAATCAACAAATTTTATTTCAAGCCAAACAACAGGAATAAATTTTGTTAAAGTAACAAATTTTTCTGTCCAGCCAACAGATTTATTATTTAGAGAGTATAGTGCTAATCAAATTAGGGCAAAATGGAGGTACAATAAATTGTCCCTGTTAAAGTCAAAGCTCAAATTTTAAGAGAGTATTTATTTAATTCTAAAAAATTATGACTATATGATAAAAAGAGACTAATAATTTTCATGTGGGATCATATTGAACCCAACATCACTTAAGGCTTAATGTTTCGAAATTTAATTAAAATACTATTTTTAGGTCTAGAAAAGTAATTTCAAGTAGTTTCATCAACATTTGCACAGAAATATCTGCTACATCTGGTAATTCCCTTGTAGATGTTAAATTTTTCAAAATAAAATGTTTTATTGTTCTTCTTGTAAAAGAGTTTTAGCATATATTTGAGCGTTTTATAAATATTGGGTCATAATTTAAATTTTAATTATTGTTTTAAAAATATCAATTTCAGTCTTTCGGAAGTAGTCAAGTTATATGTCGATACATTTTCATGAAAAACCCAAATTATTCTAAACTTTTACCATTTAATTAAAATTTTGGCAAGAACTAGCATTTTTATCCTAATTCGCTAAAGTTAAAAGCTGTCATCGCCAAATTAAAATAGGGAAATTTGAATGATTTATTGTGAATCATTTATTGGTTATACATAAATAGATGTCACTACATTGCTAGATCTGTCAAAGAAACAGAGTAGTATTTTGGAAGATGACAAAGCAAATTGTGGTCAAAAATTTTTTTGTTCTTTTTGTTTTTTCTTTCAGATCTTATATGTTAAATTACGCTCCTAGACGAGAACAAGAAATTCTCATTGAGTTTGTGATTTAACCTAATAAATATTTCTAGAAATTCTAAAACGTCGTCCCTTGACGATTTCCTTAGGTAAGAATGAAATCCGGATAGGGATTGTTTTTCACAATTTTCCAGATAATTTTTGGGATTTTAGCACATTTAATTCCTTTAATGCAATTATTGTTTGTCCCGATGAAAATAAATTTGAAGGAAGCTATGCATAGTGGATTTTTAATTGGTAAATGAATCTTTTTCTTTGACATCAAATATTATATGATTTTCTTTTTAATTATTTTCAAATTAAAGAAGATGATAACATTTTTGCAAGTAAATAACAGAGAGTAAAAATTTAAAAAATTCGATAAGGTCAGCAGGATTGAATACGTGTTTTCCGGTCCCGCTACAAACCCATCCTCAGGATCCTATGTATTTACGGGCTAATAATTGATGATGATCTACTTATATTAAATGTGAAACAAATAAGCAAATGACAAAAATCAATTAGACTAATATCAACGAAATTTTATGGTATTTTTATACTCTGTTTTTCCTTGAACTTTAACTCTTAAAACATCACAGCTGCTTCTAATTCCACTATGATCGACAGCTCATGAAGCACAGATTTATGATCGACAACGAACCGTTAATTTTAAATTTAAATGCATATTTTAATTATTTTTCAACAACAACATAAATCCATATTGATAGTAAACAATTAGCTATATTAAATTATATTTTCCACTGTATCTAGTGTGTTAAGAAATATGTATTATTCACAATTTCTATTTGCTGTGATATTTTCAATAAAATCTTAAAGCTAAATTCCCAAATTTTAAATATTTGTTAAACAACATTTTCAAAAAACTGAAAATAGAGTTTCCAAAATTATCGAAAAATTTACAACTTTGGCTCTACCTAGGAGCATGTTATGGTTATTCGGAGCTTTCTTGGTCTAACGAATAAAAACAAAAGTTTTTATTAGAAAATTTCTCAGAAAACGAAAATGTTGTCCTTGAATTCTACAGTCAGTTAATTGGTTTTTGACGTATTAATGGCCTGGGGAATTTGTAATAACTTGGAAATTTTCCAACGGATTTTTAATTTTTGTATCTTTTTAGAAAAATAATTTAGTAAGAATTTCGACTTCGTGATTCTTTGGTATAAAAAAAAAATATATTCAATAACAAAATTTAAAAAAAAAAACTAAAAAAAATCTAATTTTTACGCCTTGTAAACACTAATCGAATTTTTAGTCGATTCCCTGCTCGATTTTTCTTTATCCGATAACCATTAAATTTTATATCAGCTATTTTCATATGCAAATGAATAAAATTTGCTCCATCGAAACTCTTAAAATTCAATTTAAAAGTTGTACATATATCGCTGAACACCAGTAATGTAGACAGATTATTTTAATTTTTAACTTATTTTGAAAATAACGCTCTTAAAAACTGAACAAATACAATTACCGGAAACGGTAATGCTATTTGAGATAATATCAATTAAAGTATTTCTAGGGTAACACTGTTTAATTTATTTGTTATCGCTTTTTTATGTTATGGCGGTAACAATATTTTAAGGATAAAGGTATTCCTCTTATTTCGCCAAAAGTATTTTTAAGGTTAACAGTGTTTCAGTTTCGTAAAAGGTATTTTAAAAGCAACAATTGTTGCGTATCATCTGCTGGATAGTTGGCGTACTTGCTCAAACTGTTTAGTTCATAACCCTGTTTTTATTTTACTTTGGCGGGGGTTAAGTACTATGGGATCACCGGAGGGAATTAAGTAAATACTAACTTAATATACTTTTTTATTTAGAACAACTCTAATCGTATTTTATTAAAATAAAAGCAATAAAGAAAACACTTATCTTTAATAAATCCAATATTGTTATATATATTATGATATCATTGAATAAAGTACCAGTTCCAAAGCAATAGAATATATTTTCCCAAAAAAAAAATAATAAAAATCACAACCACTGTGTTGTAACTACATAGAATTACAAGCTGAATGGTTTCTCTCTATAAAATAATATTACAAAAAAATCCTTTGTGTTTGGTAAAAATCTTAAGTCAATAAAAAAAAATTATTCTTAGCACAGAATAAAAAATCAATATATAAAAATTGTTTAACTTTATATATAAAATTGTTGGAAAAAGTAAAATACTATTTTATGCTGCGTTTATTTGCCAAGACATTATGTTGTTTTAGAATAAAATGGGTCATAAAAAAAACGATAATTTTTTAACAGAAATTATAACATTCCTTTAATATTGCAACACATTGAAAATTTACCACAAAATTTAATATTTATGAACCATTGAATTTATAATAAACATTTTCGTATATATATTTTGCTTTTTTTTCTTTTTCTTTACAAAACCGATCTATTTATTTTCCAATCATTGAGTATTTTCTTATTATATGTATCAACCTGTCTCAAATTATATTTACATTTCCGACTTAATTTTTTTTACATTCTGTGGAAAATTTTTGCATAGTATTGTCTTTTCTTTAGTCTAATTTATGTAAAAGTTATTTTTCCTTTTTCCGTTTGCTTATATTACTACAACTACTTCTACAACTGTTTGCTGTCAAATTGTTTTTTTTTTTTGTTTTTTTCAATACAAATATTGCTTCTTCTTGTCATCATTTGTAAATTGCAATATTTTGTTTTTCAATTTTTCTTTTTTTTTTTGTTCTTATTTAATTCTATGTCCCACTTGAATATATTTTCAATTTTTTATTTATATTTTTCATCTTGATTATTCATATTTGGCTGCTTCTTAACGATGTGACATTGTGCCTGGCACGCCCGACATAATTTACAATACAACATTAGAAATGATGCAAAAGAAACTATTTCAAATTGGAATTAAATTATTTTATTTAATGCTTTTTGAACATCGTATTTCGTGTAACTCATACTTTGGTTGATTTAAAGGCATACAATATTTGCTGGAAAAGTTGGTTATCTTGAGTTGTTTTCTATAGAAATTAATAAAAAATTCGAAAGAACAAAAATTTATGATTTAAAATTATTTGTTTTGTGCACACATTATTACATCCCAGCAGAAATTACTGCTTGCTTGGAGGCGGTTTTCTCAGGGAAAGTTGAGCAGTGAAGCGATTGCATTATTGATGATATCATGCCTGATTTTTGTTCGAGATAGCTCGCGTGAAAGCACTTGTTTCGAGATCCGAAAAAGACTGAATTCACCGCTTTTTATTAGTGCTCCTGTTTTTCTTTTAAAATGTCGATAATTCATGCCTTCTCGAAAGTGCATATTATAAAGCTTTTCAACTACATATTTAAAATCATGCCTTCTCAAAAGCACAATATTCCTGCATATTTTTCCGTGAAGAAAAAATGACTCTTATTTTAAGTAAAACCTCTTATTTTCATCAAAATAACTTTTTTCAGCATTTTAAAAAATTTTGATAAAAGAACCGCAAAAATATTTAAACAATCAAAATGTATTGCTCATTTCATGCCTTTTTGAAAAGCACAACAAAAAGCGATGTAAACAATTAATCAACTTAGGCCTTTCATTAGTGCTGTTTACGAAGCTATACATTTTTAGAAGCGGTGAAAGTAGCAGTAAGGAAGCAGTCAACGTTTTTACTGCTTCTACATTTTTCCTGGGATACATCCCATACACAAATTTTAATTTTTTTATACATATTTTTTTTTTATTAGGCCAGTTTTAAGTACTCGGAAATGCCTAAATAAATGAGCAATGACCAGATTGGTACTGGGCTTTGGCCAAAAGAGAAATTAAAGCAACAAAAAAAGTCGTCAAAGATGCTAACGATTTCCGCGGAAAGTGGTATTTAGCAGCTCGAAAAGTATCTAATAATACCATAGAAGCGTTGATGGAAGGGGTACCATAACAATTAAAAAATTTTGTAGAATACAAATTTGTATATAGTTTTATAATAGTCTTCGAACGCAGTCTTTAATCTACTTGATTGAAGTTGATTAGTATTGTTATTCTTTATTGTTTACACATATGTACGTTTTTTTACAGTTAGAAGATTAACTTGATAATTAAAAGTTTAACTCTATCAGTTTAAAATACCAAGGTGATGATGAACATGAAAAATGTCGGCGTTAGCAATATATTTGTAGACAGTGTAGGGTTTTTCTTTTCCCGGACTTTTTCATTTCCCGGGACAGCGGGATTTTTTTCAGAATTTCCCGGGATCCCGGGAATTCCCGCTCGTTATGTATGTTGCACTTGAACTCGTTTACTGTTAAAACACCGTCCGACAAAGTTCAACTTTTGGTTGTACCCATGAGAAAATGCACTTAATATATTCTGAAAGGATGCCTAAATATAATATATCCATGTCTTCCACTTTTTCTGGATCATTTCGATTAATATATAGGTAATATATTTATATGGAAGGCCGTCTTAATTTTAAAAAACTCTTAGAAATATATTAATTAAGTATTAATTCGCGGTTTAAACGGTTAAACCAATTGATATAGAAAAAGTGAAAGACACGGGTATTTTATCTTCATCCCCTTTTTCAGAATATATTGGAATTGTTAATGGGTGCAAAATTGAGTCGGACCAGTTTTGTAGTCAGAAATAAGATCGATTTGTTGCTAAAATATTTCTTAAATATGAAATCCAAAAATTTCTATATCCAGATATTTTGTATCTTTCTACGCAGATTTTCAAAAGTATCCGTCTAGAATTATTTTTATAAAAAAGTTTAAAAGTGAGTATTTTTCATACAAATTTTTAGGCAAATTCGCCTAAATCGTTTTATAAAAAAAGACACTACAGCATTATTAAATAGTACCTTAACTTTAATTGGTTTTCTTGAATAGGCATTTTTTATGCCACAGCTACTTAAAAATAAATTATTTAATTTTCGTATTTAGGGCATTGTAAATTAACATATAAAAAATCCAAAATAATTTTAAAAAGCATCTGATGGATTATTTTGAAAACAAATAATATTTAAAAAATACAATTGAAATAAAGGAATAACAATTGAACTTAAAATTAAATTATTTTATATAAAAGAAACTCAAAATACTTGTCAATTGAAAATATGAAAACATTACAAATTTTTTAATTTTAATGTCTAGTTTTTGGAGGTATTTGGAACTGAAATAATGATGTTGAAGGCTGGTTTACACTATAAGATATTCGGTACGATTTTACTTTAGTACACATGCAAAAGATATAGGCAAGGTTGCAGAATTTTTGCGAAAATATAGTGTAAACCAGCCTATACAAATATTGCATTATTTGAACAAAGATCATTTAAAAAAAAAAAAAATGTTTCCGGAGTACATACAAGAATTTTTGTCGGTAAACTTGGTAATGGCTGATAAAATTTTTTCGGTTTAACTAAACCAAATTCAACTGGCATCTAAAAACAATTTGGCCTAATTCAGTTTATTAAATTTTAATCGTATTTTTTTAATTTTAAATATTTTTTGATCAAATTAATTTCAAAAAAACTATGCTTTAAATTTAAATAAAGCTTCCAAAATTGCAATAATACTAGCTAAAACTTCTGTAAAAGAATAAAAAAATCCCGGGAAATCCCGTACAAAATTCCCGGGATTGCGGGATCCGAAAAAGGGCGGGACATAAACCCTAAGACAGTGCCAAAATATTTTTGCGGCAGTGTCTTACAGTTAATTTTTATCTGATTTGTGTGTCTGTTTTCTATTGTTGCCAACCGTCATAATAAGAAAACAGCGTTGCATTCAATTAGTAGTAGGAAATAGCTGTGAAACTCCATATAAAAAAAATGATTTTGCACTTGCGTAGAATTGCGGTGGAATTTTTTTCCCATCAATTTAATAGACACGACCATTTGAAAATGTAGCGAAAAAGTGGCATTTGCATTAATTATGATTGTAACTTTTTATAGACCATAAAAAATTTGTGCATTTTAATATTTTTATTATAGTTTGTGAGCTCTAAACATAGAGCGAATTTTTTTCGCTCTTTTGAACAAAATACTGGGCTTAAAGAAAAAGACTAAAATAGGGTTTAATCGACTTGCTTAGTACTTGATTAAGCAGGTATGCCCGTAATTTCAAGCAATAGATATATACCTAACAGTGCTTAGATACCTACAAGTTTCAAGTTTTTATTCGCTTACACGGTAGTTATCTAAGCACTGGTAGGTATCTATTGCTTGAAATTACGGGTATTAGTACGACTTTTACGAGATTAACTTATGTGTCTAAACCAGTGCTGTTCAATAGTAAAAATGTAGTTGTGTTGGTGAGAAAATGAGAATTGCACTGTAAGAAATGTTGAATAGGTTAATTGTATTAGTATGAATTTATTTTTTATTGAAAATATGAAAACTTTTTTGTATAAAAAGTGAAGTAGGGTAGAGGGGGTATCCTTCGCCAGTGGGGCACATACACTAATCCCATTTTTCTCCGATGTTAATGGAGATAAAAAATTGGAAAAAATATATTTTATTCATTTTTCAATTACCTTTCCTTGACATCAACTTTGATGAATTTACATCACATGTGGTCGCAGACGTGTTTTTGTGTTTTTTGGGGTGCCAAAAAAATAATTGAAAGCAACTACATTTTGCAATAACTTCCTCAAATCGTAGACCTATGATCCTAAGCCTTCAAATAATAATAATTTGATTTTAATAAATGCTTAAAAAGTGTGAAAAAATATTAGTTTTATGTTAGTGCCTGTCTCTGGGGCACAATCACCAGATGGCCGCTGTAGCTACAAAGAGTTGGTGCATCCCTGCCTATAAATGCTCTATAATATTTTTATATATATTTAAAATATGTTAAGTAGTAAATAAGAACAATCGTGTTCATTCTTAAATTTATATTAATTATTCAGTTTTTTTATAATTTTGAAGAATCATTATCCCAGCAAAAATAGTTCTGCCAAAGAAGCAATAAAACCATCACTACTATGGCAAAGGCATCACTTCTTTTCTAATGGTTTCATCGATAAATTTAACGTTGGCGTGTCATAGGACGGAAGCATTCAAATATAGCTACTTACCATTACTCATGCTTTTTATTCTAAAGAAGCAATCCAGATGCTATGTTTAGATATTCTCTAGTATGCGTGAAAAATATGCATATATTTTGTAGTATTTAAGCTGTTATGAAAATTTAATTCATAAGAATGCATTAAAATAATTTTTTAAAAACCGAATTTTATGCAATGATGTATAAGTACTTCTTTATTACATAGTACAAATAAATGCTTCTACATTAGTGTAAAGAAACACTTTCACATTGATGATAAAAAACGTTACTCCATTGTAGTAAGATACCGATTTTTGCCCCCTCACAGATTTAATAAAAAATTATTTTCGTTATTTTTAGTTTTTTATTTAAAAAATTAAATAGTTAAAAATATATTACACTTCAAAAGATAATAAAATAAATTATAAGGTTTTCATGAAGTAAATTGTTAAATTATAAACAAACAAATGTACTTCAATATATAAGCTCGGTTGATGAATTTTACACATACATTGCTTTTACGAATATGAAATGAAGATAAACTTAAAAAATATTCATTTTGAGATTTATTAATAAGAAGAAAAATGTTTTCGTTTTGAATTTTAAAAAAGTAAAAAAATTATCATTTCAAATTCAGAAATTATGAATTGTAGTAGATTTTATATTTTTTGAATTTTATTTTTTATATTCTCTGAATTTTAACTGATGATTTCTTAATTACAATTGATGTATTCTGAAAATAAATTGATATTTCCGAATTACAAGTGCTGTTTTTCTGAACTTCAAATGACTTTTTCGAAATTTCTAATGAAAATTCTGAATATCAATCTAATTTTTTTAATTTAAAAAAAAATTAATTTCAATTGATATTTTCTGAATTACAGTTGCAAAAGATGGAAACTAAATATAAATTGTCAAAAGGTTTTGAGAATTATTTGAAAAAAAATTAAACTTCAAAGAAACTTGTCAAACTGAAAAAATTGTAAAACTGTATAAGTGGATCTCGCATAAAAGTTTTCACAAAACTATAAAAAAAAGATTTTATAAAAAATAAAAGTTCATTAAAACAGTTTTCTATAAAAAATTTTGATTTGAATGATTAGAAAATATTTTGTACTATGGTTTGAAAAACTATAGAAATATAAAAACTTATGCTTCGGAAGCAATTAAATGGGTGATTTTTTAAGATTATCATATGTTTATATCCAAATCACTACATTTGGAATATGAACGCATGAATACTATCGGAAGTTCCTTTGAATAACTTCCAAAAAGCACTTAAAGCATACTAACTGCAACTAAGGAAGCAATGAAAGAAGTTATAACCAAAGAATGAATACCACTTTTTTTTCCTGGGTATATTATAGTTTTAAATTATTTTTTCTTAATGTATTGCAGATTTATTGATTACAAAGAACCACATATCTTAAAGAACTAATCCTAAATTATTTATTTCAGTCATTAAAAGATTGACTTTGTCGTATTAACAATTTTTTTTTTTGTTGAAATTGTATCTAGCTCTTTTGGCGTATATCCCCCAAGTTTGGGGCAGTTACACCGATTTTAAAATCATTAAAAAAGTAATAGAAAACGAGCACATAATTAGAATAAAAATCATAAAAATTAAAGCCAAGATATGTAGATCTACAATTTGAAAGCAATTTTTAAAAAATAATTAGGCGTTAAGAAATGAGAGTGCGTTGAAAAAAAGTGGAGAAGGATCCCCCCTCTACCCTACTATCGGAAAAAAATAAATAAATACTACACTGTTTTTTTGAAATAAAAATAAAAAGATATAAATTTTGAAAAAAAAAATAAATACATACATACATTACGGTGGCTTTGTCTATGTTAGACAAAAGGTTTTTTTTTATATTAATATCAATGATTTCATTGTATTTACATATTTATAAAATATTTTTAATCTACATTTACAATCATAAAATATTTGTCGGACATTGCTATTAATTTTTTTTTTAGTATATTAAAAAAAATCAGCATACACCCGCCACACATGTTCATTCGTCGCTGTTTCAGTGACGACTAAAAGCAAGAGCGTAAAGCTACCCACACACTAGGGAACATGCGTGACGGAACAAAAAATATCAAAAAATTTTGTAAACACGAATTGGACGATCTCAACACGCACACACACACAAACGCACTCACAAATTCACAAAAAAAATGCTCTCATTTTTAACAATGTTCCCTAGTGTGGTGGCAGCTTAAGAATGCATGTGAATTTAGCAGGGACAATTGTCCTATGAAATGAAGAGCACTGGTCTAAACGCACCATAAAAGTGATTCCGCGACGATACTAAAAGGTGGGTGCTGGTTCAATATTTTTTGATGTTACAAACATTAGCACTTGACTTTGTGCCCACGCTGTCGGGCAAGGTATAAAAATTAATTTGAGCTTTTAACAATTTTCTTCCAACAAAAATATTTTTTAGTTAAACAAATGAGAAAAAATTTTAATACATTTTAATTGTGAATCTTTTCTAATTAAATTTTGAGATTCGCTTTTTCTGGTTTTCATAAAATAAGTGTGTTTGTTTACTAGTTTTACAATTTGTTTGTTCAAGTAATTTCCTTTACTGTGGCAACTTTTTTGATATTTCATATTTTTTCATAGTTTCTGTATAAATGTAACAAAATAAACATAAAATTTAAACCAATAATTCAGTAACGTATTTGTTTGATATCTTTCCTAGTTTGAGCGGAATATGATCTCAAAGTATCAATTTTATTTTCCAAAATCTCCCTAAGAATACGTTTGTAATATTTTTTTTTTTTAATTATGAAAAATGAAGCTAATTTTTAATATCTGCAGTACAAGTTTTAAATAGTTGGCAAAGATAAATTTTAGCGGGCACACCTAAAAAATGTATGACCGCTGGAATTAAAAAGAAACATTTTTTAGCCCTTAAAATTGGTGTGTCTACTTATATATAAACATGGGTTCTTAAATTAAATAAAATTTCCTCACGATTGCGAAAACGAAGTTTTTTCCCGATCCATATAACGTGGTTCCAACTAGAGCCATTTTGGTACCATAAAAGGGGCCATAAAATGTTCCAATATATTTAAGTTAAATAAAAACTAGAACCAGTTCCATGTAACAGGTTCTAGAACTGATTCCTAGGAGTCCAAACGTAAGGTTTCACTGTCGGATAATCAGTTCTATAACTGGTTCTAGAACCGGTTCGAAAGCAACCTGTTCTAGTTTGGAGAAAAAAATCCTGTTGCTTTTGCTTTAAAGTAGAACAGGTTGCATGCAAGTACAAGTTGTTCTACAAGCGGTTCTTTGCATCCGACAATTTCGCTGGGTAGGAACAGCAGAAATAAAACTATTAAATGTACACTCACAATATATTTTCCATAACCGATTTATTTTCAATTGAAGAATCAATTAAAATACATTGAAACATATTGTTTAACTTTTTATATTCATCAATAAAAAACAAACTACAAAAAATATGTATCGTCTGCAGGAGTTGATATTTTCAGTCAAATATTCTATTTTAAGATTTCTGTTTTTAGAAAAAATAATTTAAATAATTTCACTGTTTTCTGTTTTAAAACAAAAAATTCAAATATTTGCGGTTTCTTTTTTGTTAAAATAGTTTGTTTATATACAAAATTATTTCTATTCAAATTACAAGAACTTCTTTACTCATACACACAAACATAGCCAATAAAAGTATGAACGTGTGTGTTATGTGTGTAGTGTTTTGAAAATTCAAACAAAAAGAAAACTTTCAAATATGAAAAAACAAACCACAAAATCGTTTTTTTTTACGTTTTGTCAGTTAAAAATTGATGATTTTTTTAACAGAATTTTCAATTATTTTTATTTCTTTTATGGATTGTTTAAACAATGTTTGAAAATAAATAGCAAAATTGTTTGAATATAATGAAAATTCAGTAGTCCTTTTTTTACTTGTGTTTTCAATTAATTTAATATGTATTTTAGGTTGTTTTTAACGATAAAATATTGTGATTGTACCGGATTTTAGTTATATTTGAGTTAAATGGTTGTCAGAAGATAATAACAACCCGCTCTAATCAGCAAAAAATTTTGCTAAATAATTAGTAGGCTACAAAATCACAAAAAAAATTTAAAAATTTTAAGTTTTTTTTTAGATTTTTTTTTAGTGCTAAAAGAAATAAATCTTTCTGAAATCAGCAGTTTACTATTTTTTTAGCAAATATTTCTGCTGATTATAGCAAAAGTTTTTAACAGTTTGTTTTTGCTATTTTAAGTCCACAAATATTTAGCAAAATTTTATATAACTAAAATTCTGTAAATTTATATATTTTTATATATAGTTTTTCCGTTCTTACTGGTATTTAGCAAACAAAAAAAAAATAAATCTGCTTAATTTAGCAACTTTTCTTTAACCCTTTGAGGACCATACATTTTCCGCCGAAGCGATTTTGAAGGTTTTGCTATTTTCATGATCTCTGAACCCAAGAAAAATTGGATCCATTGAACCCCTCCTTACCCCTCATTTCGCTTGCAGGGTCGTCAAGACCCTGCCATCCCGGAATAAGCGATTTTTATTATTATTTTATTTTCGTGATCTGCAACTTAATTATAAATAGATGTTTCACAAAAATTTGGCCTCATAGACCCGTTGCTTGCCCTTCATTTTGCTTGTCAAATTTTGTGCTTTTTGCCCCTCAAATGAAGAATTCTAGTTAGCCAACTTCGAGGGCTCGCAGGGGGAAAGCGGGAACAGGTAGGGATTTACCGCCTACTATACTTTTGTTGCCCCAACCCTCCTATACAAATCACATTTGGACATATTTACTCCATATTTTGTCTGGGCAATTATAAGTGCGAAAACCGTTTGGCAAGCATACTTGCCTGTGGTCGTCAAAGGGTTAAGGTAATATTTAATTAATTTTTAGTAGCCTTTTCTGCTATTGATACAGGTTTATTTCTATAAGTGTGTTACATTAAAACTGACCATTATTTTTTACACATGTATTATTTAACTTTAATTTATATTCCATTGTTGTTTGCACAATCAAATTTAACAAACATTTATTCAACGCAAAAACAAAAACCTTATCTTCAATTTATATTTGTAGGAACATATACGCCAATCAAGAGAATCAAAATTAGATGAAATGGGTCGTAATTCTAAAGCACGTTCTCGTGATAACATCTCGATAGTATCACCCAGGTATGTTCAAATGATGTTGTTAGGCATACTATAATCGTTTATTTTGTGTACTCTTTTTCCATAAAATGTCTATTTATACCCTACACCACTATGTGGTCAGGGTATTATAAGTTTGTGCTGATGTTTGTAACACCAAAAAATATTGCTCCTAGACCCACCCTATAGTATACCCATCGGCTCAGAATTTTTTTTTATTTCAATTTAACGATGTCCGTCTGTCCGTCCGTCCGTCCATCGTCTGTCTGTCTGTCCATGCATTCTTGTGCGCACTCTACAGGTCGCAAATATTAAGATATTTAGATGAAACTTGGTGCACCGACTTATGTACGACGCCTATTGATTTTGGTTAAAATCGGTCCATGTTTAGACCTAGTGCCCATATAAGGGTCCTACCGAAATTATACTGTTTATACGCTGCGGTCGCAAATATTAAGATATTTTGATGAAATTTGGTACACAGAGCTATATTGGCCCAATAACGCAGCTTATTGATTTTGATGAACATCGGTCCATGTTTAGACCTAGTGCCCATATAATGGTCCCCCCAAAATCATATTGTTTATACGCTGCAGGTCGCAAATATTAAGATATTTTGATGAAATTTGGTACACGGACCTATGTTGGCCCAATAACGCAGCCTATTGATTTTGGTGAACATCGGTCCATGTTTAGACCTAGTGCCCATATAAGGGTCCTACCAAAATTATACTGTTTATACGCTGCAGGTCGCAAATATTAAGATATTTGGATGAAATTTGGTACACCGACCTATGTCAGCCCAAGGATGCAGCCTATTGATCTTGGTTAACACCGGGCCATGTTTAGACCTAGTGCCCATATAAGGGTCCCCCCAAAATTATATTGTTTATACGCTGCAAGTCGCAAATATTAAGATATTTTGATGAAATTTGGTACACAGACCTATGTTGGCCCAAGGACGAAGCCTATTGATTTTGGTGAACATCGGTCCATGTTTAGACCTAGTTCCCCCAAAACTTGGCTTGGTTACAAACTGCAGGTCGCAAATATTAAGATATTTTAATGAAATTTGGTGCGCTGACTCCCATTATAGAAAATTTTGACACAAGCCCCATTTTAACCCATTCGAATTTCGGATCCAAACATTAGTTGGCTTTTAACCAGACTGGTGTAGGGTATTGTATAGTCGGCATGCCCGACTTTAACCGTTTTACTCGTTTTCTATTATGTATATTTATACCAATAATTACAGACAAAAACATTCTCAGACATCACTACAAATACTTGATGATGTTTCAAATCGTTATTATCGTGAAATGGAACTAAAATCAAAGGGTAATTTTAAAGAAAAAGATCCAAGCATATTGCGACATCATGATATGATTGTACAAACAAGCTTATGCAGTACTGATGATTCGTCGACAACGATAACGGAACAACAACAAACACCAACGACAGGTGGTGCTGGCGGTGCCTGTGATATGGGTTGTCAAACGAGGTAAGTGTTTTCTTTTTTACTATTTTGTATTAAGTGATGGCAAAACATATTGCTTTGATTGTACCTACTATAATGTGGTTGTTATAAAATTTTATATTAAACTATTGATGATTCCATACGAATATCATAACAACGATGATTGTTATGCTTTGAACAAGAATTTTGCTGACAGGCAATAATACTGATATCAAGATCATTAGTGAAATAGTTAAAAGTGATTGTGTTATAAATGTGATATTTGAAAGCTAGTTTCGTTTTATTGGAAGTTTTTAATTGAGTTAGACAAGGTTTTAAAAATTGTTTAAAAAATTCACTTTAGTGGTCAAAATATTGCAATTAAGTTACAAAAAAAAAAAAAAAAACACTCAAGTGTTCACTATAAAACTGGCCCTGAAAAAAACTTTTTTTTGTTTAAGTAAAATCTTATGGAGAGAAGCACTTCTTTTTTCTTCGCTAAAATTTTAACTATACAATCAGAAACCAGATTGACAACCCAACCTGTTATTTTAAATGTGTTAATTTTAGCGTACTTTTTATGGACATGTATGGTAGAGTGGGCCAAACTTTGCCGAATTGCGAATTTCAAAAACGGTAAACAGTAAAAAATAAAAATGTTCAAAATCGGTTCACGTTCAAGGACCCCGCAAAGCGGTTGAAATTTCAAAATTTCGGAAAGTTTAAAAAAAATCCTTAAATTTTGTTAAAAAATATTTGTTGTTGTGTTATATTATTTCTAATATACAGTAGACGCTCGCAAATGAGAGCTTTCAGTAATTCGAACGTCCAGAAATTAGAATCAATGTTTGCAATACATTAAACGCTCTGAAATTCGAATTTAAAATTCTAATTTCTGAGCGTTTTTTTTTGTTTGGTTATTTGAATACACAGGAAATCCCCAATTTATTTTTATTCTGTTTGAATAAAGTAAAACTAAAAAGGGGAATCACCAAATTATATATGTTTTTCCCTATTTGTTTTTTTTTTTGTCGCATTTATGTACATTTTTTGCTAGTTTATTTGTGAAATTTGATACGCGTGTACATATTATTTGGCAGTCTCTATTAAATAGTGAAAGTGTATCATTTAAAATGTTAAATAAACGTAAAAAAAACACTTTATCATTGGAAACGAAACGAAAAAAAACGTCCAGAAATTAGAATAATTCAGAAATTAGAATTGCCTCAAAAACAAAGCGGTTCTAATTTGCGAGCGTCTACTGTATTATAGTTCGCTAAATCCAAAAAAAAATAAAAAAATTTTAATCGGCCGAAGGAGTTCTGAAATATTCCCAGCAGAAATTACTGCTTGCTTGGAAGCAGTTTTGTCAGGGAAAGTTGAGCAGTGAAGCGATTGCATTATTGATGATATCATGCCTGATTTTTGTTCGAGATATCTCGCGTGAAAGCACTTGTTTCGAGATCCGAAAAGGCATGAATTCACTGCTTTTAATTAGTGCTCCTGTTTTTCTTTTAAAATGTCGATAATTCATGCCTTCTCCGAAGTGCATATTACAAAGCTTTTCAACTATTTAAAATCATGCCTTTTCAAAAGTACAATATTCCTGCATATTTTTCCGTGAAGAAAAAATGCGTCTTATTTTTAGTAAAACCTCTTATTTTCATTTCCGCATTTTAAAAAATTTTGATAAAAGAACCGCAAAAATATTTTAGCAATCAAAATGTATTGCTCATTTCATGCCTTTTTGAAAAGCACAGAAAAAAGCGATGTAAACAATTAATCAACTTAGGCCTTTCATTACTGTTGTTTACAAAGCCAAACATTTTTAGAAGGGTTAAAAGTAGCAGTAAGGAAGCAGTCAACGTTTTTACTGCTTCCAGATTTTTGCTGCGTTGCTACTTGAATTTAGCTGAAAACACGTTTTTTCATTTTTCAGTCGAGCCTTAAAAAGTTACTCCAGAAATGTTTTTAATTTTTTTCATTTTCAAATCTACTATCTATATAAAATTATCTTTCATTTGAATGTAAAAAAGTTGAAAAATGTTGAAGGGTATTCCAAGGACGCTGCGACAAAAGTTGTAAAAATGTTCACAGTTAAAACTTGTCGTTTTTTGTGATCACTGTCTTTTTTTAAGTGATCAGAGATTTCATCCATTTATTGTTTTGGATTAACATAAAATAACATTTTTTTGACTGGTTCATATTTTTTCATAATTTTGAGTATTTTGATAATAAATATAAAATAGCGGATCGGATCTCGAGATTTGCGACACAATGCTCGAAAAGTATCCACTTTTTTGTCCACACAATATTCGAAAAGTATCCTCCTTTATATTTTTTGTTGTATTAAAAGAATATTTTAGAATAAAATTAAATCCCTAATAGTTTTGTTGTAAAAGTTTTGAAAAATATTTAATACACTGTGCCACAAAATTATATAGAAAAAAATTTAATTGAATATAACTTAACACATTAGTGTTCAGTAAATATTATACAAAATTAAATTGCGTGCTTGGATTTAAAATTTTGTAACACAATGTTCGAAAAGTATACTCTTTTTTGTACAAACAATGTTCGAACAGTATTCTACTTTATATTTTTCGTTATAGTAAGAGAATATTTTAGAAAAAAATTAAACACTTAATAGTTTTTTTTTTGTAAAAGTTTTGAAAAATATTTTATACACTGTGCCACAAAAGTATGTATATATACAAAAATGTCATTGTTTATGAACCGATTTTGAAAATTTTTATTTTTTACTGTTTACTAGGCGCATACGCAAATTTTCACACTAATCAATTTTTACACACCTTTACCTCGAGTTAATGAAAAAATATGACACAAATTTTGCAATATTCACAGTAAGTTTATTCGAAAACGCATAGTCGAGCATTTGCTTGACTCTCATATTTATCTATGAAAGAAACTCACTAATAAAATCGTTAACCAAAACAATGAAGGCTTAAAAATTGTTTTTTTTTTTTGAAATTTAAAAAACAAAATGGGAACTGAATCTGGTTTATTTTTATTTTTTAAATAAACAATTTTAAAATGAGAAAAAAAGTATTAAAAAATTTCACACCAAAGACTTGAGCTGGAGCTGCCACTGCTTTTAATTGGCATATTATTTTGGAATATTTTTGTTTGTTTACTTATTTAGGCCCTGTGCGAGATGGCTAAATAAATTATAAACTAAATACAAAATTGACAAAAGAGTTTAAAGTTTCTTTGAAAATTTTTTGAAGACTTTTTCAAAATTCATAGAAATTCGAAGATTTGAAATTTGAATTTAGTTTAGACTTTATTTAACCAGTTCGTACCTACACTTACTTATACATTTTTTAGGCTTGAAAATATTTTATTGTACCCGTAAAAGTTATAATTCTTAGCTAAACCACACACATTTTAAATAAAATTTTAAATCTGAAAGATGATTTCGGCAGTGTCGGCTATTCTGCATAAGTCTTATATTTGAAGTAAAATTCAGCAATGGCATTTAAAAAGTTTATATACAAAACACTAACGATAGGTCTCATACTGCAGGTTTAAACTTAGGTTAATAGTTAACCCAAAAATTTGTTGTTGTTTTGTGTACAATTTTTTGACATTTTATTTTGTTTTTAGTTAAGTTAAAGTTAAACCTACAGTATGAGACCCACCGTAAGCATCTAGATTTTAATTTCCTAATGAACATATTTTGTTTTATTTCTTTTATGCTCGCCAAAAATACACAGAGAATCTCTATTTGCTACTGCTTCATTAATGCGTCAGAAATCAAAAACACCATCTATGGGTGGAAGCCAACGTATGATGGAAGGTGTGCCCCCGCCACCAAGATTTTCTACCTTTGGTTATGATGCAGCACAAATAGCTCCGCCCCCACCACCCACCGTATCTACATTATCAAGACGTAACATGTACCTGCCGCAGGAATCTTTCGAAATGAAACAACTACCACAACAAACAACACATATGATGATGCCACATCAGCAACAACAACAACAGCAACATCAGCATTTACATCATAGACCCTCACAGGAAATCTGCCATCATCATCACCAACATCAGCAACATTTGCAGCAGCAACAAAAACAAACACTACCACGTCATCATCAACAACAGCAGCAACAACAACAACAACATCATCATCCACACTTACAACAACAACAACAACATCATCATCATAGTGCTACCACCACAATACCACCCAATGTAACCCAATTATCACAGGCACCGGGTACTACTGTTGTTACTGCCATTTCAACCGGCACCACTGGTAGACAACGAGAGCAGGGCGGAGGCAATGTACAGGGTGGGAAAAATAAACAAACTAAACTTGATGAGTCAAAAGTATTTATCGACATTAGAAACTCAGCACCCGACGTCATAATCATGACATCCCATTGACAATTAAGGAAATTAAAATCAGAAATTAAATTGTATAAAACTTATCACCATGATATATGCATTATATCACACCACCACTGTCATTACTATCATAATCACCACCCTGACCACGACATTTTAACATTTTCATTATTTTTAAATATGTCTAAGTTTTGTTTATAGTTAAAACGTGTCTAGACATGTTAATTTATAAGTTTTAGTAAATATTAAATAATTTTCTATTATTAAATCTTATTTTTAAATATTAACGATGACTTTTAATATAAGCTGGCCAATCTGATATACTGGGTTTATTTTGCAGACAACAAACTAAAATTCACAAAAATAGCTTTAAAAGATGACCGGTCTATTGCATTATGTCCGTACAAAAATTTATGAGGGTGGGCTATTTACAAATAGCCAGTTGTTTTTGTTGCTAATGTTTATTAGAGTGGGACAAAATTTATAACTTCACGGAGAAACTTAGGTTTAGAAATTGTTTTTTCTAAAATCGTTGAATTTTATCAATTTTTTAAAAGCGTAATTGGGTGAAATTTTATATTTTTTCATATGTGAATAGTTAAAAGTTTACAAATCAACCCACTCTAATGAACATATTCCCTCTCATAAACAGGAACTTCTAAAGCAA
Source organism: Leucophora obtusa (assembly GCA_949987735.1). NCBI lineage: Eukaryota > Metazoa > Arthropoda > Insecta > Diptera > Anthomyiidae > Leucophora > Leucophora obtusa. The sequence goes on from OX465297.1 coordinate 192,479,420, forward strand.
TTTTCAACAATATGACCTTCGGACATTATAAACCTAATACGAGGATTAATTGATAACCAAGTTCAGCAAAATAAATAAAATGTTATTCATCGGGCTGATCCATTATTTTTGAAATACTTTTTGAAGTAGATAACTACTGTGGACCCAAAAATTCAAAGTTTATAAAGTAAATATTTGTTAAAAAGCTTTTGAGTGCTAATTAATTTTTATGATAGAATTTTTGCAAAAAAAAAATACAAAATTTAAAGAAAAACGCTATTTTCCAACTTAAAATGATAAATGATATGACTTTTCGTATTATATTGTATATAATTGTATCCGAAAAATTGGGACATAGATTTATATAGTATTAGATCATATTCGATCTACGTAGATACAATTAAATCTAATTTGATGAAATAAGTTATGGTTCGATACAATTTTATACGGATTTTTTCTCATCCAAATATACCAAATATAACATAATCATATCCATCTAGATATAACGGTATATTATTTGATAAAATTGTACATAATTATATATGGTATATGTATGTATGTGAAGCGCATAGTTCAGGGACCTAGCCGAAAATGTGCCAAAAACAATGCTGTATATTAGTCAAAAATGTCTTTATACTATTCGCTAGATCTACACTCATAAAAAAAAGTTAGTACAAAAGTCTGATAAACGCGTTCTGATTTTATTGAACTAATTTTTCTGTTATTTTGTCTTAAAATTTAGGATTGAACTAATATTTTTTGTAAATCTAATTTAGCATTACAACTACTTTCATCCGTATTTGAACTAACTTCGTATGCTAATTTTTAGTAATTTGTGTTTCTTAACTTTACAAATTTTTCAGCTAATTTAAAGCACAATTATTTGCTAATTATTATATTTTTGTGTCTCTGCTATCAATACCACATAGAGATGGCGCTATATTTTAATTTTTTTATTATATTATCGTAAAATGGCTTGTATCTCGGAAACTAAGCGCGATAGAGCAAAATACTTAGCAGTATGTAAAATTCAACTTACCTAAATTTAGCAGACCATGATTTTCAACTTCATTGAAAATTCTGCTGGCGCAAATACTGGTAATATTTCCTGTTATTTTAGCAGAATTTTGAACTATTTGTACGGGCTTTTTTTTATGAGTGTATAAAGAGTTTTAGGATAATCCCCAAACTAACCAAATGTCTCCAGACTAAACTGTGTATAGAAAAAATGTACCCGGAGCACTATCTATTGATAACACTATGCGACAGTCAAAATCGGGATGGGATGAAACCAACGGGAAATGTTATATCGGTCAAAAACAAGTTATACGTGTCCCGGCGTTTCGCTGGGTCACCCCTAGGAATCGAGATATATCTTTTTTTTGACATAACTCGAGAACCACTAGTCCGATTTTGCTCAAACAATTTTTCTATATACTCAACAGTTTTGCCGGTAAAAATAAATGTTTGTTACCGCTACCATAAAAATCAATAACCTTTTGTTTATTACTTTTTTTTAATATTTTAGGCAAAAAATATTTTTTTCTTCATACATTTATTTTTACCGGCAAAACTGTTGAGTATATGAACAGATTAAAGGAATTGTAATTTTTAATTTTTTTAAAATTGTTTGAGCAAAATCGGACTAGTGGTTCTCGAGTTATGTCAAAAAAAAGACCACCAAAGGTCAAATCGATATATCTCGATTCCTAGGGTTGACCCAGCGAAACGCCGGGACACGTAGAACTTATTTTTTACCGATATAACTTTCTCCGGTAGTTTGAACCCTTCCCGATCACTGACCTCTACCATTTGTCTCACAGAGTAATATAACATTTGAAAAATCTCAGTTTAAGCAAAAACTTATAAAAACCATAGTTTAATTTCTTGTTGTTGTGACGGCTTTAAATTGAGAATTTGTAGTTAATAATTCTCATTTAAAGCCGGAGTGGCAATCCTTGCTAGGATAAATTCGAATACATCCGAATTGTTCCGGCACATAGTCCGATTGCCGTGGGAACCGGGTTATACTGTACTCAAAAACCGTACCTCAAAAAGAAAAAGTTCGACGTACATCGTCCAATCTAAATTATTTTTGGAAGAAGGTTTCAAAAAAAAAATTTTTTTTGCCGAACGTAGGGGTCGCCATTTTACATTTTTCGTTATATCTTTGGCATTTACAGCCGGATGTTAAAGTATGATACATCGATGTTTTTCTCTCGAAGGGACCAATGTTTTGCTCTAAGGACCATTGACCTCGTGTATCCCGTTCTAGTAGTTACCCACCAGATCTCAGTTACTACCACCCTAATGTATCCCCCTAATGTCAGAAAATTAAACCTCGCAAAAAATCATTCAACTTTTGCTAAGGAAGTTTTTGATAAACCCAGCAGAAATTTTTTTATTTTTTTGGTTGCCGAACGTAGAGGTCGCCTTTTAAAATTTTTTTCATTGGATTTTTACTTTATACCAAAACACTGGTCTCCTCGAGGCAAAAAAAATCGATATATCACACTTTAAAATCCGATTTGCCGAAGCTAAATCGAAAAATTAAAAAAGGCGACCCTTACATTCAGCAAAAAAAAAAATTTGGAATTGTCTTGCAAAAATACTTTATAATTGAAGGTGTACCGCGCACTTTTTTTTGCTTGTAAGCTGGTACGGTCTACTGCCCATCCTCGGTCGTCAGAGCCTCGTCAGTGTTAACAGGGGACACCATATCCAAGATGGACTGTGGGTGAGTTTGCCATTTGGAAATAATTTCATTGACCGCTATAGTTTTCTTTGTAATTATTATTATTAGTGCGATAGTGTAGACCATTTTTATGTATAAAGCTTACTTTCCAGATTTAAGTTTCTGAAAATTTTGGTTTCGAAACTATGATTTTTCTATGAAATTAATTAAGTGCGATTTATGCCTGAATTATCGTATTAGACCCGAAAGCATGTTGCTGCAAATTTGGATTTTACATTCTTCTTCGTGCGACACATTCATTTATATAAATAGAAAATTATTCGAAATTCCATAATAGATTTTACTATTACACATTTAAAAGTTCCTTGTTAATTGAACCTCGTACAATTTGCGATTACCGCTCATCGCATTGCACACATTTACATTTACATTTATTATGCACATGGATTTGTCTATGTTATTGTTTGGTCATGTTTTTCTTGTGTTAAATTCCCCAAACCGGAAAACGGAACATGTTAAAATGCCGACAAACACAGAGCCACAGACCACATTGATACATTGTTTTAAAAAACACCAACAAAAAAAGAGGAAATTTTCATCATGTATCATAATTGCTATGGTTTATGTGGGTGTGTGTGTTTATTTTCATCGTATTCAACTTGTACTTGGTTTTTGGTATCGGTGAGTGATTACAGATGTATGTGTAAGATTGGTGTACATGTCTGTTTTGGTATGATTGTGAAAAATTCATCAGTTTTCTTCATTGGTGCATGTCGAAAAGAATTGTCATTCATGATGAATACAAGTTACTTGTGATTGCGTTACAGTGGTCTAAAAATGTTATATCTAGCTTATTTTTTTTTTTTATGTTAACAAAACGTTGTTGCAGACAATTTCAGGCAATGATTTTTTTTATTAATCTAATAATATTTATTTTAATACAGTTTTCTTTAACGTCATATAGACCAACTGCAATTAATATTGTAATTAATATGCATTTTATCAATTTTAATTAAGTAGGTTTGAGGTTAAGAAGAAGAATAAACCTTTTTCTCTAAAAATTATAAACACACTAATTTCCAAATCAGACTAGATCTAATTTCTGACTTTTTCTATGGACAGGCTTCATCAGTGATTTTCCATTAAATTGTATTATTGTTTATATTTTATTGTCAAATTGTCTCTATAAGATAATTTTTTAACAACCCGTCGGCTGTAGGAATCGAACCTGTACCTATTCCTACATTACAAACGTAACTATTCTAAAGTTCGACAGCTTAGCCATTTAACCCAAATAAGGCCTTGAATACAGTGCAGCTAATTCATAATTTTCTTTATTTCCTTTATATGAAATAGACAGGTCACTTTTACATGGCGTTTTCATAGGAGGGGGAAATTGACCCCTTGTGACATGTCACAAGACAAATCCCAGGACAGGTCCCTGAACTTTGTTTCTTATGAGAGTTCAGTAACCTGTCCTAGGATTCGTCTTGTGACATGTCACAAGGGGTCAATTTTCCCCTCCTATGACAACGCCATGTAAAAGTGACCAGTCTATTTCATATAAAGGGGCCAGTTCGGTGACAGTTTGTTAAAATTTTTGTTCAACAAACTTATGTAAAACACTACGAGGAAAATTTTTGTGGCACATTTTAACCCTCTAACTCTTCAATTAAATTGACTTTCTGGTCCGTTTTTAAAAAGTGGGTAAGTTGAAGAGTTAGAGGGTTAAAATGTTCCGCAAAAAAAATTGTAATGAAATTCTATTACTTGCCTGTGAAAACATCAAAGTTGATAAATTTAACTTCAATACCAGAAATAAGTCAAAACTTAAAATGTGTTTAAGGGTTAATTTCGTACTTATTCAGAATTGGCGCTCAAATATCACACAAACCTGGGTTTTAGGGGGTTAGTCTGTATGAGAAAAATGTTTTACACAAAATTTCAATCTAAGTTACCTTACAAAAAAAAGCTGTTTATAATTTCATAAAAAAAATTCACTAAATTAATGAAAATTTTTAAAAATTTTTAGAAAAATTTTAATTTATAAAATAGATTTCAGATAATACTTTAACTTTGGTCAAACCAATATTAAGCTGTGTTAAAATTTGGCCCATAAGCCAATAAAGTTCGTAAGTACAAACAGTGGCACGCAAGTTAACCAACATTTTTTGGAAATTTGAAATTTTCTAATTTCATATAAAATTGTTATACACAAGTGATATTTAGCGTAAATACACCCATTGTTAATTGCATGAAATTAATCACATTCTATGGACTAACTCATTTTCCTAAAAGGATGTGTAATATTTTTATTTTTACATAAATATTAATAAATTAATTATACAGTAGCTAGGCCGCTGAAGGGATTGTGAAAACAATTTATTTATAAATATTTTTTGTAATAACAGATTAAAAATATTATTATCTAAAATGTGCTGTTGTGTAGGCAGTACATCTTAAAACCGCGATAAAATGTCTTTCTGTTTTAACTTTCTCTAGTAAATGATTTCAGATAATAAAATATTTCAAATAACACTATTTTTAGAATATTCGAATCATCTCAATAATATTTTTCTAACTTTTCCTAACATATATTTGCAAATGCAAATTTAAATTTTTTGGTTTTAATATTATAATGAAGTTATTGTATTTTTCCCGAGAAATAGTTTTGGTCTTGATATTTTTTCATATCTCCATTAAAATTTTTGCAAATTCGTACGAGATTTTTGCAGAAATGTCTCTATTGAAGATTTTGATTTTTATTGCAATTTTGTTTTAAGACGTACCAAATACATACTCAGGAAAAACATTTTTGGTGATCGTACCTTTTAGTTAAACTTCACTTCGACGAGTCGTCTTATTTGTTTAAAATGTTTTCCCAAAGTGACGGCTGTGTGTTGCTAATTTCCTTACTTTTTGTAGAATATATGCAACAGGATTTTTAGAAAATCTGCTTATGAAACTGGATTTGTTTGTATGTTTCAATCCACTTATATAACCAATTTTCATCAAGCACCATTTTATGAGTAAACTAGATTTTGGGTAAAATTAAAAAGCGTTGTAGGTATAATATTTCATCATAAATCATTCTAAGAAAATTCGACTAAAGTAAAACACACTGTACTGGAATACGTGTATGAATTTTTCAGCATGTGTTTCATATTACAAACTAGATGACCCCGCTAAAACTAAGAACATTGGCTAGCAAATACATCATTTGTTGTTATTTCAACGACAGGGTAACACCTTTTTGTTTTGACATTATAGTACGCCTTACATTTCAATACTGACACACTATACAGTTGTGTGTTAAATATTGTTGACACTGCTGACATTTGATGCGGAGCAAGAAAACAGAGCAAAACAACCAAAGAACATTTTTCACGATTAACTTTACTGCTGGTAACACAGGCATACATAAAGGGAAACAAAATACATACATATATGGCATGCATGCATACATATGCACCGGAAACTGATAGTCAACGTTATTGTCGTTTATGTTTTCACTGCAATTCTTCCCTTGTTCCATTATAAACTGCACCATATGCTGCATTTTTATGTATGTTTTATGTACGTACAATATGTACAGTAGACGGGCATTTTTTTATATAGAGGAAATTTTCTTAAAATATCCATTTATTTTTCGACTTATTGACTTATTGTAGTACTGGCTCCGAAAGTTATGTGCTTAGAATTTTAAATAAATCGCACAACTTAAATGTTTTCAAAAGTACATAACATACTTTATAATACATTATTTCTAAATAACTTTGGCATGGTGTATTCGAACATCTTCAAACTTTTGAAATCGGACTACCTGTTCGTTATCACTGAAAATGGATTCTTCCTCTCTTCTAGAAATTTGTCAAATATAATCTTAGAATTATTATTTTTTTTTTTTTGCTTAAAAGGAACACAAAACGGTCTTTGATTTGAGGGTAATAAAAGTCTGTAATAGTAAAAAGATTTCTTTAAAAGTCACCAAAAAATTTAAGAAGTTATCGAAAATTGGTCGCAGGTTGTCAAGGTATAAGCTTTCCAATTTTCCTCATATTCTTACCCCTTAAGCCTAAGTTTTAATAGTCCGAACAATAACTGATGAAAATCGAAAGTCGAAGTTATTACCACTTCAAAATTTATGTGAGTAAAATGTAAAAAATATTAATTTTATTTGTGGAAATTGTTGGTTTTGGGTATATTTGAACTTGGGTAGGCGAGATATCCTTTAAACCAGTGGTCGGCAGAAAGAGAGAATGTGAATGTATTGGTGTATTACACTGTGAGAAATTAGTTTATCATTTTTATACCCTACACCACTATGTGGTCAGGGTATTATAAGTTTGTGCTGATGTTTGTAACACCAAAAAATATTGGTCGTAGACCCACCTTATAGTATACCGATCGGTTCAGAATTTTTTTTTTATTTCGATTTAACGATGTCCGTCTGTCCGTCCGTCCGTCCGTCTGTCTGTCTGTCCATGCAATCTTGTGCGCACTCTACAGGTCGCAAATATTAAGATATTTTGATGAAATTTGGTACACAGACCTATGTTGGCCCAAGGACGAACAGGTTTGATTTTGGTGAACATCGGTCCATGTTTAAACCTAGTGCCCATATAAGGGTCCTACCAAAATTATATTGTTTATACGCTGCAGGTCGTAAATATTAAGATATTTTGACGAAATTTGGTACACAGACCTATGTTAGCCCAATAACGCAGCCTATTGATTTTGGTGAACATCGGTCGATGTTTAGACCTAGTGCCCATATAAGGGTCCTACCAAAATTATACTGTTTATACGCTGCAGGTCGTAAATATTAAGACATTTTGATGAAATTTGGTACACAGACCTATATTGGCCCAATAACGCAGCCTATTGATTTTGGTGAACATCGGTCCATGTTTAGACCTAGTGCCCATATAAGGGTCCTACCAAAATTATACTGTTTATACACTGCAGGTCGTAAATATTAAGATATTTTGATGAAATTTGGTACACAGACCTATATTGGCCCAATAACGCAGCCTATTGATTTTGGTGAACATCGGTCCATGTTTAGACCTAGTGCCCATATAAGAGTCCCCCCAAAATTGGCTTGGTTACAAACTGCAGGTCGCAAATATTAAGATATTTTAATGAAATTTGGTGCGCTGACTCACATTATAGAAATTTTTGACACGAACCCCATTTTAACCCATTCGAATTTCGGATCCAAATATTAGTTGGCTTTTACCCAGACTGGTGTAGGGTATTGTATAGTCGGCATGCCCGACTTTAACCTTTTTACTCGTTAAATTTATATTTGTATATTAAGAACATGAATTAATGAAGAAATGTAATAATGAAAGAATGCATGAATGAATTGAAGAAATAAAAAAAAAATAATTTATAGTAATTTTTTAAAATAATTCATGATAAATTTTATTATACACATTATTTAAAAAATATTTATTTTTTTCTATATAAATTATTTATTCTTAAAAAAGTATTCCATTAGTTAGTAAATTTTAATGAATTAAACAAATAAAAATAATTCATAATAAATTTCCTGTTCTTGTAAAATTTTAAGAGTGTGATATTTTTCTAAAACTTTTTAAACAAAGCGACATAAATAAATTTTACGCTCTTAGTTGAGAGTTTTGTTGCCATTCGTATTGTGTACGTGTGAAAAGCCGATTATGATCGGCACTGGTGGCTATGGGTGCCGACCACTGCTTTAAACGTTACTGACATAATTATACTCAAATCTAAGTTGATTTTGTTGTGTTTATTTTTGAAAAAATTTTTAGAGTAGAAGAAAAAAACGGTATTTTTAGCAAATATCAAGTGGCAATATCTAGATAAACGATTTCAAAATTTTTAAAATATTCATGTTCACAATAAGTTATAAATTATGTATCGCACCTTATATTTCTGCTATGGAAATTAAAAAAAAAATTTAAATCGGAATCTTTGGTCACATGTTGTTATGGGTTAAGCTTTCCGATTATTTCTAAATTCATACCACATTATAAGTTTTACACCTAGTGCCACAATAATCCGAAAAATAATTGATAAAAATTAATATTTTATTTAAAAAAATGCCGCTCTTATATACTGTACGATGCACATTAATTTCATCATCATCAACATGATGCAACAACATTCATATAACAAGGGAAACAACAAAAATAATATCGTTTGCATATCATTGTTATATTATTGGTCAATGATAGAAAGTGTTTCCTCTTCTTTTTTTTTTTTGTTAAGCACGTTATGATTGAACCAGAATATTTAACACAGAATTTTTCAACAGAAAAAATTATAACATATTACAACAGAACAAAATTTGAATAATGTTTGGAATTTATTTTGGTAAATATTTTTACCCATATTAAGTACTTAAAAGTAAAGTGACCACTAACACATTGCTTAAAACTGTAATGCCATCAAATCGCCAAATTATTCAACCATTAAAATTCCATGTGATAGTGTTTGTAAAAATATCGATAATAGTACGAGTATTCATGTGTGCGTTGTTGATGCAAAACAATAAATAAATGTTTGGTGAAATGTGATATTTATAGAATTGCATAACAATTTTCATGCTAAAGGAATGCACATTGGCACAGAGAGACATTTTGTTGAAATTTTTCAATATAAATCAAAAAATATAATTAACATTGCTACTTTGCAAACAAAAAATTAATATTTAAATCAAACATAGACTCAAGAATATCTGTGTTTGTGTGATTCTCTATCAGTGTTATCAAGAACGATTTTGATAGTTTTTCAACGTATTCCGGCTTTCTACTGTCAAAATTGATCGAGATATCATTGATAGGAATGCCGCACAAACGCAGCTATAAATAAGTTAGTTGAAAAATTAGTAAAACATTTTGTTTATAAAGTGTACTAGTTTTCTGCAATTTTTTTTTTGCTGAAATTGAGTTTTCAGCAAAATTTTTCAGCACCAAACTAATTTTGAACTAATCTTGTTTTTAGAACTATCTACACACTGAGAGAATTATCTGCATGATATTAATGAATTTTTGCATAAAACCAATGAAGTCTCACTGGAACTCTTCCATTGAAACTTTGCATTGAATTAATGAAATTTTTCATAAAATGTTTTGAAAAATTTCATTTTATTTATTTAAAGTTTCATACTCTCAATGAAAAAGTTTCATTAAAACAGGATTCGTAAAATATATGAAGCTTTTTCAACAAATTTAAGAAATTTTTCATTTACTTTGTGAAGAAAACTTCATTAGTTTACTGAAAAATTTCATTAAAACTAGTCCATCAAAATTCCCTCTGTGCAGCATTCAATGCCAATAATATGCAATACATGTAAAATTTTGTTTATATTTCATTTAGGCTCGATTACTAAATGTCCAGTTAGCTACTAACTGTAACTTTAACTAACAAATTTGTTGTTGCTTCCCATATAAAATTTGAATTTAACTGTTGCCTAAATTTTAACTGGACATTCCGGAATCGGCTCTTAAATTATTTTTATTTATTTTTTATGTGCTAATTATAAAAAAAAGTGAATTTGGTCTTTAAAACTTGCTAAATTTAAAGTACACCCCAGCAAAAACATTCTCTCAACTAATGTGTACTCCTTACTATTTGGCCCCTTGTAAGCGAGAAGGTAATGAGTACTCATAGATGCGACCCTTCTGATCCCTCAACTAGAGAACATTACCTTAGCGCCATGGATATGCGGCGTTGGCGTTGATTTGGCTGGTTGGCCGGGCTTCACATACACTCACAATATTTTTTCCTTAAAATCAACCGAATATGTACATTAAAACAATTGAAAATAAGTTAAAAAAAAGGACTACCCACTTTTCGTTCAAAACAATTGTATTTTGTCGTTTATTTTTAATTGTTAATTTATTAACTGGCAAAGTCGGTAAAAATAATAGATTTCTCGTTTATTTTAAATTTAATCGTATTATAACAACTGATTGTTTTTAACAGAAAATTTTGATTGAATATTTTAACTTCTACCGAAAGTCCGTATTTTGTGTATTTTTTTTATTGAATGACTGATATAAAAAGTTTAAAAAATATATTTCTTTGCAATTTAACTACTTATTCCATTGAAACAACTTTACTGATTTACTTTTTAAACAACTGTTGAACTTTTACGGTAAAGTTATTGTGAGTGTACGATTTCTTGCACTTCAGGTTATCGTAATGGATCCACTTGATTCGATGCAATAATGATTTTTTTTACAAGTTGTCGCAATAACTTTTTTTGCACAATTTTAATTTTTTTTGTTGTAACGGAGTTTACATTTCTGCAAGCAAAAGATATAACAAAAAAAATTGCGTACGAATTTTCTTAAATTTTTTAGTTTTTCGTATTTGGGTTTTCAACTTGCTTTCCAATGATATATAATTTGTGTTTATCAAATTGGCGGTTTTGCGAATAAAAATACAATTCATTCCGCGAAAAAAAATGTTTTTTTTTTTTTAATTTTGAATTTTTGGTCCTTTTAAATGCTTTTCAAAAATATAAAATTTTTTAAAGTCCAAACAGCGCAGTTACAAAATAAAATATTAAAAACATAACATTTCGCGATCAAAAAATTCTTAAATTGTGTGAAACAATTTTAATTTGTCAAACTAATGTCAGTAATGACTCGAAATATCGATTCAAAACCAATGAAATGCAAAATCAATCGTTTTTCGCTCCAGCAGCTTAGTTAAAACTAATAACTTTTTTCGATTTGGCGCAAAATTATTAGTTGAATCGTCTTTTGACGCATAAATATTAGTTGAATCACCTCTGTTTATGGTTATTTTAAACATTTATCTACATTTATTTGAATGAAATCTGATGCAAACAATTGTGGTTACGGAGTTTACAGTTACGGAGTTTACATTTGGTTACTTTTTTCATTTTCTTTCAGAAACGCTTTGTCAGAATTTTTTTTCCGAAACAAAATCGCATGATGCCTACAAGGTGAATCCAAATATGACATTGTTTTTTTTACTCGTTAAATAATTTGGTGTAAAAATTAGGAACGGAGTTTACAACATTTTTTCAAATCTTATTAAAGACATCCTTTTTCATCTCGAGAATGTTACATGCTGCAGAAAAGCTTCAAGTCTGTTATACTGGATGATTACTTATAGTCCAGCGATCATTTGGGTATAAATAACATTATACTTTTCGGAATATAAATAATAGATAACTCCAAAATTATGGTATATGCATTTGTATCAAAAATTATGACGAAAAATCGTTACAGAGTTGAAGTCGTGATAGCTAAGATATACGAAAAAGTTTGTAAAATGTATTAAGTTTTATTAAAAATGGCACTTTTCCTCTTCATAAAAATTCTTACAGTTAGTGTTTAGCTTTATTGGTTATTAAAATATAAGCTATTAAAGTTAAAAAACCTTATGAGTTACTTGTTACGGAGTTTACATTTGGCCTATAAAATTGGTCACAAATTTTATGTATTAACCAAAAATTGGTCAGATTGTTATAAATTTTGTAAAACTGGTGACAATGCGCTGATATATATCGAAATATGTAACTCAAATGTAATCCATGCATTAGAAATTAGCTGGTTACACGGTTTTTATCACATTTTTTGATATCACCCATGTATAACGAAAATACGGAAAATTCGATATTGGGCATTTTTGAATATCGTGATATAAATTTCCTGAAACCTATTCGGTATTGGAAACCCTATTAGTAAAATCCATTTTTTATGCATACGAACCAATATTAAATTAAAAAATACATTTTGTTCAAAAAGTTAAAAAAAATATGTTGTAATAACATGAATATTTACACCTTCATAAGTAAATTATGTAATAAAAATAATTTTTCTATGGTATTGTTGGTTTATTAATGAAAATTGACATGAAATTGAATATGTTATGTAAAATTAAGGCATTCGCAGTTATTTGTATAAAATGATAATTTACGACGTGTTTTAAAGGTCGAAAATATGAAAATAAATATAAAAATATGCCTTTAAAATTTAATAATTTTTAAAAAATTCTAAATTATCAAAGCAAAAAAAATAAAGTTATGCTTTATAACTTTACTTCTTTTTTTCTTGCTTCCAATGTATCCTTCGTGTAGTTTTACTGCTTTTTAGAAGTAATTCTGATATCACTACAGCTTTCTAAAAGTAATTTTGAAAAAAATTTATTCCAAAAAGTGATTTGGAGATATTTTTTCCAATCAGATGACCACTGGTTCAAATCTTAGCGGGGCCAATATTTTTTTTATATGTATAACTAATATATTTAAATTCAATATTTTACTAATCTTCTCAATTTTTAAAAATAAATAAAACAAAAATGATAAAAAATAGTTTTTTAAACATTTGTGAAAAAAGTATTGACAAAAATATTGTATAATAAGTACTTTCATTGAAGAGAATAAGGCGCAATGCCCCGCAATGAAAAGTTGTGCTTTTATGAAAGTCAGCATTCATATCGAAGAATAGCTCAGCGGTAGAGCAAATTTGTACCCAACGGCGGCAATAAAAAATTATTAAAAAATAAGAAAATACTATTTTTTGCCAATTATTATCTCGAAGGACATTACTGCAAGTTTTAACAAATTCTATTTAAATTTTTTGTTTTAATTTGTATGTCAATTTTCATACAAAAGGTTTAAAAGCTAGAAGTCTAAATACAACAATCCAATTTGAGGAGACAAAATCTGACTACGTCCCGTTTTCACATACGATTTTGAAGAACCTTAATGGCCTTATTAATTATTTGCGGCCCAACATCTGTCAAAAATGATGATTTGCAACAACGATCCATCATATTTTTCTTATTTTGTTGTACCTACTGTGAAATTAATCATTATTTTTTATGTAGCTATTTTTAAGTCCTTTAGATAATTACCATTATGTCTACATTAATGTGTCCCAATTGAAGATTTTCAATACTAACACTACCCAATTTTGTTCAACTTGAACAATTTAAACTTTGTACGCGATTTGGCACTCGATTACAATATTCAAAAATAAGAAATTTTGCTCAAATTCGTACATTTGATATCAAATGGAACAAAACTGGGGCTGTTGGCATTTAAAATCGTCAATTCGTAATATATGGGACACCTTAGTCTACACACATCTGTGAGTATCTCTTATTTTTCTATTTGCAATCGAAAAAATTGTGGTCGTTAAATGTAAATAAAATTGACATTCGTTTTAACATCAATGTTTAACACTAATTAATGTACGAAGTGTAGCATAGAAAGTTGTTTTTCCTGTGGAAAAGTTCCACTCGGATTCAAAAGGCCACAAATAATAATTAAAATTGTGAATGTGAACAATTTTTTTATTTTATAATCACAGCAAAGGTAAAGCGTCACTTTTTCACCAGAAAAATTATAGTCTTGTATATTAAATTTGTACACCCAGAAAACAGATCCAGTTCTGATAACCGCATTTGCAGCCAATCGCATGGTTCGGTTGTAGTAGCCGAATTTTTCAGTTGTGGCAACAGAAACCCGATTGAGACAGGACTAATTTGACTGTGGCAACGGAATTTCAGTTGTATCAAGAATAATTCGGTAGCCGCAACCGAAAAGTTCATTTGATGCAACTGAACCATTCGATTGGGAACAAATGGGGTTGTAAGCACCGAATCGGTTTTCTGTGTGTATGAAAACAAATGCTAAACAATTTTTATATGGAAATTTTATCGTGAAAAATCTTTTTTTTTTTATATAGACTATGACTTGAAATCGAAACAACTTACTATGCTTAAATACATATAATTGAATTAAAATAATTGTTAAAAAAGAAATATTGTAATTTTAGTTTTAAGTACATTGAAATTGGGTATGTATTAGTTTTGAATTGTCGTTAAAAATGATTTTAAAAATGTTTATTTTATTTTTTTAGATATAATTTAGTAAAAATTGCATTACCTATTAAAGTTTTAAAAACTATAGAAGTAATAAAAATAAAAAAAAAAACAAATCCTGTTGTAAATTTTAAAAAAGTACATTTAAATTTATTTAAAAAAAAATATATGTAAAATTTAGACACAAATTTAATAATCACATAAAGTGTTAAGTGTAGCTATATTTTTGACTTAAAATTTCAACGCGGATAATTACACTATGCTCGAATCGGAGACATTTTTTCCGACAAGCGGGTAAACCTAATTCGGGTAAGCTGAATCCAGTGGTGCTAGCCGTTTTTCCAGGTTATGTCTTAAAACAAAGTTATTTGAACTTCAAAATTATTTATCCACGCACCCCAGAACATGCGATTTTTTAATTTGCTCACCATTAATTTTTAGTTATGTTGTTTTCTACTCTCCCCCGGCGCCCTATGGGCAAAAATTGTCTCAAATTAAGATTAAAGACACATTTTTTGGAAGATAATAAAGTTACTCAAATAAATGTGAAAAAAAATATTTGATGTGACTGCTTTTGCCGCCACGAGAGGTCGCTAAACTCAGAGAATTTTATACAAAAATGACTGAACGGAAAAATGGGTTTTCATTGTTTCACGAAAATAATTCTCAAAAATACGTTTTCTTAAGAACTGGTCGAAGATTTTTTTTAATTACTTCAATATATTTGTAGTTAAATTAAAATATAGATTTTAGTATATCTTGGCAAAATAATTATTTTTTATTTCTCCTAAAAAGACATTTTTTTTTTGTTGGAAATCCAAAAATTACTTATGTTTGATGGAGTATAAAAAAAATTATATAAAATTAGATATTTTTTTTCTTCTTTTTTATAAGTTTATAGTGTTATATAATAGATCATTAAAAAATTAGTTACTATTTTTTACCACAAATTAAAAAAAAGTGTTTTTTGGAATTCCTAAACTCATGATTTTTATTCAACTTTCAGGCATTTAAGAGTGTTTAGTATTCAAACTATGTGAACCTTCCATAAGTTTGAGCGGACTTATGTAAAACGCTACGAGGAACATTTTTGTGGAACATTCTAACCCTCTAACTCTTCAATGGAAGGGAATTTTTTTAGCCCTTTTTAAAAAGGGCCAAAAAAGACCAGTAAGTTGGTAAAAATTTTTGTAAAAAAAAAATTATTGGAAAATTTCTTAGAATGCTAGATTGAAAGGAGTTTAAATTTTTAGATAAAAAAAGCTTCATTATCGGAAAAATAAAAAAGTGTCAGAAATTTGGACAGAAATGAAAACAACTTTTAATAAAATTGGATCTAAAATATGATGTTTTTCAGAAGGAAAATAGGTGCCAACTAAACCCCAAACATTGTGACGTCATTTTGTATATGTTATTTGATTTTTTTCCCTTTGATGGCTATTTCATGAGAGTTATTCGTGTCGCCGAAAAATATATAAATCTGTGATGAAATTTCTAAAAGAGAAATTTTAAAAATTTTTGAAGAAAAATGACTCAAATAAATGATAAATTTAAAGTTGCACGCGAAAAACTTTTACGAAAAAATTTGTCCGTTTCTGGCACTCAGCGAAAAAAAAGTGTTGCCACGCCTGACCTAAACCATAATAATACAAATATTTTTAAACAGTTTCCTTTACTACGTTTTTTAAATTCAAATCCTAAATTTTATTTTTATTCCTGTAATCAAATTCAAATTATATTTATTTTATTTCATGTTCCTTTCAAAATTGAATTTTGTTTTAAATTCAAATTAAGTACATTAAACAGATATTGATGTTTGACAATGAAAAACGTTCGACATGTAATTGTATTTCTCCCGATGAATAACTTTCGTCTTATTTGTTTTTTTCCATATCTCATTAAGAAAATTTTAAATTCTAAAGAAATTTTAAAGTAAACTATAAGTGCGTATGATTGATATGTTGTTTTGAATATCACAGAACTCATACGTAACATAAACATAACATAATATACGAGTAAATATGTACTTATAAGAGTAAATAAAGCAAAGTTCGACCTAATTGTGACTTCGTTGTCCTCTTCAGTATTTGCAACCTGTATGATTTGTGGTTTTTTTTACATATATTTTCTTTTATTTTGTGTAATGTAAATTTAATCAACATGTAAAAATTAAGTAAATGAATTGAAAATATAAATAAAATATTAAAACATAACTATAACATTTACATCTGTACAATATTAATGAATAAAAATCCTTTTTTTTCAAACAAATAATCATAAACAAAAATATATTTATAAATAAACAATAAAACGGCTAAAAATTGTATTTAAAAAGTACTTTAAGCAAAAATTGTTTTACAATTTAAGAAAAAATCTTATATTTTATTTAAATTTTAATTAAAATAATATCGTACTTTTATTGATTTAAATAAAAGTAGCAAAATTGTTTGAATTTTATGAATAAAAAACGAAAACTTTATTTCATTTTTTAAATAAACAAAAAAATATTAATTTAATATCTTTCGTTAAAAATTTTATGTAAAATAAATTTCTAAAGTAAATAAATAAAATTACAACAAAAAAAAATATTTCATACAAATTGTTTTTATTGATCATTATTGAAAACCAAACATGATAAATGTCCAACAATACAACTAATAAATGGCTAACATCACATGCTGTTAATCTCTAGTTAAGCCCGCATTGTTTTATTGATTGCTAATGTGTATGTGGGCTAAATCAATTGATGTAATTTCTACTAATAATACTTGTGGAATATGTGTACAGTCGAACCCCGATTTGAGCCACTTTTTGGGACAGTGTTAATAATTTTTGCTATAAAAAATGCATTCAATCCAAAAAATTATTTTTGTTCGTGTGAAATATTTTTAGGAAACAACTATTACGTGTAGGGAAATTTTTATTTAGTTTAAAGGGAAATCATTTGTTTCGATAACAGAAATTTATCGCAAAATATTCCTCTTTCGAAGCAAAAATTCATTAGCTTATAATATATATATTTTTTTTTTCTTTCAATAGAGGACTTCCATCGAGTTTCTGACTCTTTTAAGTAGGCGAAAACCGTGGGTGGAGGCGCACAAATCGGGATCCGACTGTATATAATTTTTGTATGTGTGTGTATACTATGGCCAATGGACAAAGTACATTTATCACTAAATACTAAGACCACAATGTAAAATCACATAAAATCGTTAGTAAAAAAAAATCAAAAAGCAGACGTAATACTGGCATTACAAAAAAAAATCAAAAAAATTTAACCATTGGCAAAACATAACCACAGGACAAAATTCAAATGTTACATGATATGGCGCCATAATCTACCACTCAGAAATGGGTTACAATATAATCAACGAAACAAACCTAAGTATTTAAAACATAACACAAACAAACACACATACACACAAATAGTTATAACACTTTTGGTTGTATGTGTATTAGGGATACCGATCCCGAAAATCCCGGGATTTTCGGAATTAAGAAATCCCGAAATCCCGGGATTGGTCTTGAAAAAATCCCGGGATTTCCGATTTCATTATTTGGCATATTTTATATCTTTTTTATATTTGTTTTCGTTGTTATATTCGACTTAAATCACATAAATCTAATATCTTATTAAATGTTATTAAAGAACTAAAATAGATTAGAGATTAAATAAATCTGAATAAAAACCTTAATAATGTAAAAACTTTTATTCAGTTGTGAAACTTTTGAAAATCGTAACTTAGCTTTTAACGGACATGTTTTTATTTATTTTATTGATGATTTGCTAAAATCATAACTTCATGCAAAATAATTTTGTCGACTAAAAACAGCAAATTTTTGTTAAATTAAAAAATCTAACAATCTGCCTTTCGGAAATCATCAGAGGTATGTGCTTAATATTTTTTGTTAGTTGATTTAAAAAAACTAATAGTCACTAAATATTTCTGATGATTTCATTAGAGTAGTTTGTATTTGCATTCAATTAATTTTAGCCAAATATAAGTAAAAATTTGTAGATACAGCAGTGTTTTAGCTACTTTTGGTTAAAAAGTTTCTTCAGAGGTAAACTGTAATTTGCAATTTGCTTAAATTTACGTCATTACCCTAGTAAAAATGATTTTTATATATTCATATATGATTTTTATACAATCATTTATGATTTTATACAATTATAACTTGTGGAGTATTGTGAAACATATATTTTTATATGATTATATCAAAAGATATTTAATTGTATAAAATTATATTAACCAGATCCACCATTTTTCAGATCAAATAATATATTTTTTATATAAATATATTAACCCATACATGATTTGATCCGGAAAATGGTGGATATGGTTAATATAATTTTATATAATTAAACATCTTTTGATATAATCATATAAAAATGTATGTTTCACAATACTCGGCAAGATATAATTGTATAAAGTCATAAATGATTATATAAAAATCATATATGATTATATAAAAATCATTTTTACTAGGGAAGTATATTTCTTATATTTCGGAAATTTAACAATTATTTAGTAAACAGTTCTGTTGATTTCAGTAGTTTTAATCGCGGAACTTTTTTGCTAATTTTTGATAGATTTTTCTGTTATTTTTACATATTTATTTCTATGAGTGTAGTTTCTTTTTTAAGTCAGATTCACAATGCTGTAGTACTCCACTCTGAGTAATTTTGTCCCTTTCTTTTTTGCACTTATATATTTTTTGTATCATCCCGGTGAAAAATGTTCATATACGCTCAAACATGTTCATATGTGGTTTAGGTATGGACACATATGAACAAATATGGATTTTTTATGAACATATATGGATTTTATATGAACATATATGGAAGTATATGTGATTCCATATATGGAAAAAATTTCATAAACAGACATATATGGAAGCATCTGTTATTTCACATATGGAAATGGCACTCATATATGGACAAATATGAAAGTATATGTTATTCAATTTATGCAAAAGGGACTTGTATATGAACATATTTCGAAGAATACATTTTTCCATATATGTAAAAGGAACTCATATTTGGATAAATATGGAATTATATTTAATTTGAATGTCATACATAAATTTATATCTATCGTACAACCTTATAATAAAGGACAGCAACGTTCGCATGTATTCGCATATATTTAATAAATCTATATGTTCATATATGTCCATATATGAACATATACTTAGGTGTTACCTCATTTTTCGGATCCATACATATATGGTTGAACCATAAATGTTCATATATGGACATTTTTCACCGGGATGCTATCTCTATTTTACACCCTCAACTCTGCAGCGTGGAGTGGAGTACATATTGTGAATCCAGCTTAATTTGTTTATTTCTTCATACTACAAGAAATAATAAGTAGATTTAAAATGAATTATTTAAATTTTTAGGGTTTATTTCAGCTATTTACTTTTAAAATTAAAAATATGATGAAACAAGAAAATCCCGAAACCCCGAAAAATCCCGAAATCCCGAAAAATCCCGGGATCCCGGGATTTAAATTTTTAAAATCCCGAATCCCGGGATTTGTAAAAACCAGTCCCGTTCGGCATCCCTAATGTGTACGTGTAGTTCGAAATCAAAAATAGTTTTTTTTCAGTGGCGTTGGCATAGAGATCTTTATAGTATTCCTGCAAAACAATATGTGACAGCGCATAGAGAAAGGGACCTAAGGGTAAAAAAATTAATTTTTGTTTTTTGTGGACAACATCTGAGCATCGAATGAGACCGATCCCATGCTCTCCTGACCTTAGGTCCCTTTCTATCCTTCGGTCCCTTTCTATTTTTCACGTCACATATAGTTTTGTAAACCTAATTTTTTTCGGAACTCATCATAACAAAATGCAAAAATAAAACAATACAACAAATTGAATGCACATACATAAGCCCTATTCACAATCTTGTGCAAATGGTCTTACATCATTGCATTTGCAAAGTGGTAGAGTATAATTTTACTTAACACTAAAAAAATATACAGAGTTGAGTTTGCTACACCTTTTCAAATATACAACACCAAAAACCAATAGTTTATATTTACTATGCGTGTGCAACACTTAATTGCAAACTGCTGATAGCTGTCAGCTGAGTTGAAATAAAAAAATAAACAACTAAACTAATAAATTTAAATTAGTAAATTTCTAATTAAAAAAATAAACTCTAAATTCTAAATAAAAATTTGACGCTTTTTTCGACATAAAATTTATTGTAGCGAAAATGTCAGTATAAATTCATTTTGTTTTTTACTAATCAGCTGTGAATTTCGTGCTTTGCAATAAATGTTGAAAATAAATATAAAAGACCGTTCACAATTTATAGCAAATATTTTCAATTGCTCCATTTTGCAATCTCAAATGCACAGGATTGTGAATAGGGCTATAGTTATACCCTACACCACTATGTGGTCAGGGTATCATAAGTTTGTGCTGATGTTTGTAACACCAAAAAATATTGGTCTTAGACCCACCTTATAGTATACCGATCGGCTCAGAATTTTTTTTTTGTTTCGATTTAACGATGTCCGTCTGTCCGTCCGTCCGTCCGTCTGTCTGTCTGTCTGTCCATTAGAGTGGCCCAAAAAAACATGAAAGTTGGAATTCGCGATCTCCACAATGTTGCCCCTATTCCTTAATGTCTAAAAACTCTCTGTGCCAAGTTTCAGCTAAATCCGCTGTTATTTAGAAGTAGCACAAAAAGTTGCCTTTTAAGAATTAGTAATTTATCTCTAGAGTAATTTATACAAAAAGAAGGGTTGACTTTAAATTTAATTATTTCTTAACCTTTACGCTATTATTTAACAATTTTTTTTAAATCTGGTCTTAATTAATGTGAATATAAGGAATTTGAAATCAAAACTCAAAAAATTAAGTAACTTTTAAGTAATTCGCGGTTTTTTTTAAATTTATACAAAAAAATAAATAATTTAGTCAAATTTTCGAAATTTTCCGAAAAGATGTAATTAAAAATTCAACTTGTTTTTGCCTTGTATGCGCAAATTTCTCAAATCTGATCTTCATTTTAACGCAGATTATGAATCAGCAATCGAAACTTTAAAAAAATTTGTGGTTTATGAATTATTCGCAGTTTTGGAAAATTCAAAAAAACTCAAGTTTTTTGAGATATTTTCCCAATTACCTGTAAACGGTGTTATCGAAAAATGCAATTTGTTATACTTTTGCAATTTACTTACCAAGGACCTTCATTATATATAACACTGATTTTAATTTTAAAAAGGATAGCAGATATCCTTGCAAATTAAGTTAAAATTTGACATTTTGTAATATTTCGCTATTATTTAGATTGCTATAATTTTATTGCTACCAAAAACCCTATCCCATATAATAGGACATTTAGCAGATATATATTAATGCAAAAACGAAATTTTCATATTGGTAAATATAAGGAAATATCCTGATCGAAGTTGGTCCTTTTTTGTATGAAATTTTCAAATTTCGCGAAATCCGCGACTCCGATTTCAATTTTGATTTAATATTCGTAATATACACCTAAGAATATATTAGATTTGATATGTCGCGATCATAATAATTATATTTAATTTTTCTCATTTTTTCCATTATTTTTAATTAATTAAAAATAATAGAACAAGTACAATCTCGAAACTTCAATTGCGATGTGCTACCTCCAAACAAAACTTTTTTGGTGATTTTTTTGATCAGACTACATTTTTTTTCAAAGTGGCATATTTGTAGGGTTGTGGGGTGTGAAAATTCCAACTTTTTTTTTTTTGGACCAATCTACTGTCCATGCATTCTTGTGCGCACTCTACAGGTCGCAAATATTAAGATATTTTGATGAAACTTGGTACACCGACTTATATTAGCCCAATAACGCAGCCTATTGATTTTTGTTAAAATCGGTCCATGTTTAGACCTAGTGCCCATATAAGGGTCCTACCAAAATAATATTGTTTATACGCTGCAGGTCGTAAATATTAAGATATTTTGATGAAATTTGGTACACAGACCTATGTTAGCCCAATAACGCAGCCTATTGATTTTTGTTAAAATCGGTCCATGTTTAGACCTAGTGCCCATATAAGGGTCCTACCAAAATTATATTGTTTATACGCTGCAGGTCGTAAATATTAAGATATTTTGATGAAATTTGGTACACAGACCTATGTTAGCCCAATAACGCAGCCTATTGATTTTGGTGAACATCGGTCCATGTTTAGACCTAGTGCCCATATAAGGGTCCTACCAAAATTATACTGTTTATACGCTGCAGGTCGTAAATATTAAGATATGATGAAATTTGGTACACAGACATATATTGGGCCAATAACGCAGCCTATTGATTTTGGTTAACACCGGTCCATGTTTAGACCTAGTGCCCATATAAGGGTCCTACCAAAATTATACTGTTTATACGCTGCAGGTCGTAAATATTAAGATATTTTGATGAAATTTAGTATACAGACCTATATTGGCCCAGTAACGCAGCCTATTGATTTTGGTGAACATCGGTCCATGTTTAGACCTAGTGCCCATATAAGGGTCCTACCAAAATTATACTGTTTATACGCTGCAGGTCGTAAATATTAAGATATTTTGATGAAATTTGGTATACAGACCTATATTGGCCCAGTAACGCAGCCTATTGATTTTGGTGAACATCGGTCCATGTTTAGACCTAGTGCCCATATAAGGGTCCCCCCAAAATTATATTGTTTATACGCTGCAGGTCGCAAATATTAAGATATTTTGATGAAATTTGGTACACAGTCAGTGAACATCGGTCCATGTTTAGACCTAGTGCCCATATAAGGGTCCCCCCAAAATTGGCTTGGTTACAAACTGCAAGTCGCAAATATTAAGATATTTTAATGAAATTTGGTGCGCTGACTCACATTATAGAAAATTTTGACACAAGCCCCATTTTAACCCATTCGAATTTCGGATCCAAACATTAGTTGGCTTTTACCCAGACTGGTGTAGGGTATTGTATAGTCGGCATGCCCGACTTTAACCTTTTTACTCGTTTCGATTTAACGATGTCCGTCTGTCTTTCTGTCCATTAGAGCACCCATGAAATATATGGAATTTGCAAAACTGTTATTTTTTCCCCACGGATTTTCCAGTAGATAAAAAATTATAACCCCGCAAAAATTGGTCCCCTGGGATTAAAACAGACCAGTCACCCACGTCTTTTAGCCCTACAAATGGACTAAAATTAACTCTTCTTTGCGCTAAAAATATTAAAGTAAAGGTTTTACAGAAAAATACTACATGGACATAACTACCAGCAAGTCGTAGCAACAATAAAAAATAGCCACTTATCAATTGAAAGTTGCGAAAAAGTTGCAGTCACATTTTATAAATTTTTTATCAGTAAAAGAGAGGATCGCATTCTATTTATTTTCCAACCTCTTTGATTATGCCAAGCACACATAACTATTCAAGATTTTTACAAAAAAAAGAACCCATAAAAAAACAGTATTTATGGCCACCAAAAAGCTTAAAAAATATTTAGAAAGCAGTTTTCGCAATTGGATTTAGAGTCTATTTTATTTATGAAAACTTAAGAAACTTGGCCATTTGGCATTTGATTCCAACAAAAAATAAATATTTTTTATTACATTTTTTAAAAAATGTTGTTGCTTTTCACGTATTTTGTTACGTTTCAAAATTTATCAAATCAAATCGAGCCACCCCCCCCCCCCCCCTAGATACGTGCCTGTTGAGCGCTATTTTATTTTTGGACTTTTATTTTTAGAACTAAAGCGGGTCCGAGGATAATAAGGGAATATCCCAGCAAAACATTGGTAATGGGTTGGACCTTTTTCACGCATTGCCTGGCAATGTGTACCCATTTGCCTTTTGTTTTTACTTAATGTGATACATCAGTACTTATGTGGGAGGTATGAAATAATGAGTTCTCAATATAGCGACATATGACTACTTATTTGGTGGCTTTCAAATAATGCATTACTGATATTGTTAAATTGTTTAATTAAAAGTCATCCTGGTAACGTCATATTTTATTTGCAAGATCTAACAAATGAATTACGTATTAATGTGTAAAGACTTATTTTACTCCCTCCAAGTATGTACATTAGGTTGCGATAAAAAATAGTTTTTGAGGTTTTGATCATGCTATCCCTTGAAAATATTTATTTGGGTGTAGAACTACGTCCTCCCAAAAATTTGGATAATCGGACATCGGGAAGGCGTGCCGCAACGGCCCTGAAATTTAGAACACGGCTTACAACGGGAAAATATGACTTTTTCATCATTTTCTCGAAAACATTGTTATTTTAAAACTAACTCGAATTAAAGCCATTAAAGAATCGTGATTTGGAGTGAATTCTCTTTGTAATAAAGCAATAAAAACTTAAATCGGTTAAAAAACAGCCGAGTTATTACAATTTCCCCAGGCACTTTATCAAGAAATTCGGGTCCAAATTTTTAAATTTATTGAAATAATCTACTAGAGAAACATTTATTTACTCTTTAAGTTCCAATAAACTCAGATAAAAAGTATCTTTTTCTATTTTGTTTTGCTAACTTGCTTTAAAATTAGTGGCAAAAACGTGAGAATTCTTAAACACTGTTTTCAAATCTACTATTTTAAAATTTTTTAAATTTTTTTAAAGAAATTTAAAAAAATTAACCATTGGACTACAGGGGTTTATTAAGAATATATTGGAGATTAAAAACTTCAAAAATTGTAGAAATTGCTTTTTTCATTTGGCTAGGACAGAGATTTCATTTCAGCTGATTTTGAGAAAACAGCGATTTTTGGCATTTATTTAGCTATTATGGAAGTTTTTCTTTTTTCTTCTAAAATATCCCTGAGACATGTCTGAACATACTATATATCTATACTGTTGGATGCGCCTTGAAAAAACTTTTCATATGATACTCATATTAAAATGTTAAAGTTAAAATGATAAATTCTTCGAAAAACAAAAAAAAAGCTCATGAGGTATAACATTAGTCACTCGTACATGTGTGGCTTCCGATACTTTAAGAATACTCAGATGATAATTTTGTCATTCTCTGGTATATATAGAATTCGGTTGCTAATATTTCCACTAGAGAGCCCCTTAAGACCAAAAAAATTACATCAACTTTATAATGAAATATTGGTGTATTAATCTGCAAAGTTGTCTTAAAAACAGTCCAGCGATTGTTTATTTATTTATTCTCAATAAAGTAAAAGTCATTCACAGGACGACTCTGTATGTAGCCCCAAAACAATAATAGTATTTTCCGAAAATAAATGAAAACCACTACAACTCATCCTTATGCATACATTAGATAGCAGATATACATAAATTTTTTTTACTTTTGCCCCCTAACAAAACATTTGTAATTGTTAGTTCTACAATAGTCAAGTAAAGTTACAGCAATTGTTCGATACATGCTGTGTGTACGTATATGTATATATATTTTCATGTAACTTTTTATGCATGCGGATTGTAGCAATATGCATTCATGTTCGATCTGTGGTTAAATTAGTTATTTTTGTTTTACAAATACCAGCTACTGTTCTATAACTGCAACTACACAAGTAAATGTATTGTTTAGTATTTTGGGCCTTGTTTTGCTGAAGTTTTTACATTTTCAGGATTTCTGTTTTTTTTTTTTTTTTGGTAATTTTTTACTTTACTTTTATTGTTTAAATAGTATTTCGTTAAAAAAAAAATCAGTTTAGCTGTTTCCCAGTAATAGTTTTGTTTATGGCTTTTAAATTCCATGCCATTTATGTTGCCATTGGCCTAAAATAGAAACAAAAAATCACATAATAATATTTTAACACAAACTAATAATTTTCCCAAATCTATGGGGGTTTTAGCTAGAAAGGATTTAATAATAGCTTGAGTGAAAAATAGCAAAACAAAAAAAAAAACACAACAGTGATTAATGGAAATTTTTTGAAAATGGTATTGGCACAGAGATTTAAAATATGCAAAGCTTTATTATGATGGCTTGTATTTATTTGGTTATTCTCTAAAGTATAATTAGCTAGCAACAGTTGTATACTTATTAAAAGGTAAAGTTTATTTTAATGAGAAATTAAAGATACTAAAGCTCAAAATGTATTCCACAATTTAAGCACTTAAATCATTCAGTTAAGTGTATTGATCGAAACAATAAGGAAGTAAGAAATAAATTTAAAAAAAAAACTAGTCAGACTTATCCTTTAAAATCTTTAAAGACAAATTATTATTCTTGTTATTCCCGTTTTGAAAAATTATATTGTTCACATTAATTTATTCTATACATTACATTATATGCTTTATTACTAAACTTTGTAACTGTTCGTTCACTATAAATATGTTTTTCTATTAAAAAATCCAATACTCTAATTATAAGATTTTATATCTTGTTGTATCGGCAATCAATAAAATAAATAAATAAATAAAATTCTGCACAAATTAAAATGTTATCAGAAACAAAGAAGTAACTACAAGAGTTTGAGTGAAATACCTACAATTATGGGAAAAATAACGAGAAAGGAATTCAAAGATACCTACATTTTATGCCCAACTATACATAGTTTGAAGTATACAGTGTTTGTGTATTTTGGTAAAAAAAATTAATTTTTTTCAAAAAATTGGTATCTAAATCAAATATTTTTTCACTATTATTACTTTTATGTTAAGCATTAGCACTCATATGAGCACTACAGTTCGCAAATACAAAGATATTTTGATGAAATTTGCTACACTAGTTTATATGGGCTCATAAATACTCTTAATTCTATATATAATTGGTCCATGTTTAGACCCCCTGCCCGTATAAAGTTCCCCCAAAAATTGTCAACTTCGTACGCTAGAGGACGCAAAGATTTAGATAATTTAAAGATAATTTGTACATCGACTTGAAGCGGCCCAAGCACGATGCCTATTTTTACTTTAAGTCAGTCCATATTTGGACCCAGTGTTCATGTAAAGGTCCCCACAAAATGTGATCGTTCGCATGCTACATGTCACAAATACGAGGATATTAATATGAAATTCTGTGAATATATTGCTCCAAGAACAAAGCCTATTTTGGCTAAAATCGGTCCATGTTTAGACCTAGTTCCCATATAAAGATCACCAAAAAATTTATTTGTTCGCACCCCAGTGTAGAAAATCATTACCAGATATGTGGTTATGTAACTACATACTTGGTAATGGTAACTAGTTACTTTTGTTATTACATTTCTTATTACCTTTATATGGCGATGTCGCGAAAAATAATGAGTTGTCGTTACACACCAGCATACGAAAAATCAAAAAATATATCGTTACCTATGTGCTTACCAGTACTGACAAAAATAATGAGTCTAAAAATAGATTTTCTAAAAAATAAATTATATAAAAAAAAATATTTTTTATTGTATTTTTTTTTTAAATAAAATTTGCTGGTGCGGGAATCGAACCTGGGTCTACAGATTGCCAGTCAACAGCTCTACCATCTGAGCTATATCGACATGTAATATTTAATAGATAAAAACACAATTGACCTGCTGCACACAAGTAAGCTTACTCGCCAACATACAAAAAATCAAAAAATATGTGGTTACATATATCCTTACCAGTGTTTAAAAAATATTGAGTCTAAAAATAGATTTCAAAAAATTTTCAAAAAAATCTAAAAAATTATTTTCTATTTGAAATAATGATAAAAATAAGTAATTATTATTATATGTTTTAAAATAATACAAAAGGTAAGTGGGTGTCATTACTGGTAGTCCAAAAAATAATGATATGTCATTACCGTTTCTACACTGTGACGTTGCAGGTTGCAAATTTGAAGATATTTTAATGAAATATGGTACGCTTAATTACATAGGCCCAAGAACAAAACCTCTTGATTCTTGATGGGATTTGTCAATATGTGGACCCATCGCCCATATGGACTATATTTTCGATTTTCTCTTAAACACCTAGTATTTGGTAAAAGCGAAATTTCGTTTTTTTCTAATTTGTTATCATTTCATAGACAAATTTTGACAAAACTCCAATTCAACCCATTCGAAGTTCGGATGAAAACATTTATTGCCTTTCAACCAGATTATCATGTAGTCGAAAAGCCCAACTTCAACTTTCTTACTCGTTTTTTGTTTTTTATTTTATCCATTTTTGGCAAAGATTAGAAATTTTAAGACATAAATTCTAACAAAAGATATCAACCGATTTAAAAAAATTTGGATATGGAATGTCAATTGGGGGTGCACAACTTTTCTACTCTATTACATCTCGCTCCGAAAGAAAATTAGCAAAACCGTGTACCCTAGATGTACACTTTCGTATTACAATTTTTTAGACTTACTCTAATACACAAATTACAAAATATGTCAGAAGCACGTTTTAAAATTAGATGACAGGAATCCTTTAGGAAATGTGCCTTATAAAACATTATTTTTTTTTTTTGCTTTTCTAAATTCGATTTATTTTAATTTTTTATGTTACAAAATACAAATACCTAATGTATTTACTTTTAATTTTAAATACTGACTGCGTAATATTTATTTAAACAAAAGATAACATAACTTAAGAACGAATACGTTTAGTAGTCACAGAAGAATTATTATAATACGATTTTTGTGTAGTAGTTGCAGGAACATCTTCTGATGGGCCTTCCTTGAGTTGCGGAACATCTATAGTACGGGGCAGATCGGGAACAATATCGCGAGTAATTTCTATAATAAAAAATTATTTATAAGCATTTAGTAAATTTTTTAATATAACATTTTCTGAACTGAATTCTACGGAATATGTTCCTTTATATTATACTCAATTGAAACTTATTATACCCTAAACATATACTAGAGGGTATATCAGTTTGTCATTCTGCCTGTAATATGTCGAATTATTTGTCTAAGACCTCATCATGTCTTGCCCAATCACCGAGTTTTGGCCCGACCTACTTCGATTTCGCTAACACCCCCTCATTTAAATATTATAAGGACGAATATATGTGAATTTGACCCATAAAAAACCACCTAAAATATTGATGTTTTATTTTATGCCGTAAACAAATAAACATGTTAAAGCAGGTTTTGTAAACCGGTAAATAGGCCTCTCAAATACCTTTTGTTTGACACAAAATTTTCCTATAGTTACTTTGAAACAAATATAAAATAACTCGAAAAAACGAAAAATTGGGACATTTTTGCCCCTAAATATTAGATTGAGTAGCTAAACAAAAATACGTGTCCTTTAAATTTTTCTTCTCTACAACATATGCGAAGCTCATTAAGATCTTCCGATCCGCGCTGTAAGTCTTTCCTTGTTAGTTAGTAACGTTTAAAAATTAAAATCGGCTTATTGAAAAAGTCTGACCACTTCGATTTTAAAAAAAAATTACAAAAATTATTTTTTTTATTTTCGAACATTAAAATGTTTTAAAGGAATTAAGATGCATATTCCTACTTATGACTAATTGTGACCGTCATAAGACTATTTATAAGACTGAGAGGATCAACTTTTCTTACAAAACAACAATAAAATTCAAAAAATTCAAATTTTATTTGTCAATGTTATAACTCTGTCGATACCAGGTCTTCATTTTTTTGAAGTTTTCAAACAAAAATTTGAATAAATATAATTTATTGTGACTTTGCAACAACAAATACATGGGGAATATAGTCACATCTAAAAGTCACAGACTTTTCGTAATAGGCACCTAAATGTGCTAATATTTTTTTAAAGTCACTTTGTAGGTATTAGCGTGTGTGATAAATGAAAATTTTCGATTTCGATCTGGTTAGTATGCGGAAAATTTATTCCTAACTGAGATCTTCATTTACCGGTAACTCGTTGAAATTTGGGCAAAAAGTCAAAATGGGTTAAATTTAGAAATTAAAAAAAATTGTTTGAGATATTATTCAATTAAAATCAATTTTAATGTAAGGCCAAAAAACACAAGTATTTTGGATATTTTTCAGACCGCTGACTTCGAATAATCAAAATATTTAATTATTAAAATTGCAAAAAACTAATTTTTTTTTTTACCTTGAATTTATTAATTCTTAATGAGGAATAAAAAAATATAACCGGAAGTTTTCGTTTTATAAATTTTCGTGTTAAGTGTTTTAATTTCAGCTATTTTCTTGGAAAATCGCATTTTAGGAACATTTGTTTTTTACTTTGCTAATACATTCTAAAAGTTAGAGAAAGATAACATAATTTTTCATATATTTTCTGTTTATTTTTGAGTTTATTTTACTCAAAAAATATTGAAGATTTCTAGATTTTGGATATCGTTGCTGCGCCTAAGAAAATAGTTATTTGTTTTCAAAAATTATTTATAAAACACCTAATTTAGGTGTTTATTTTGTATCTTGGCCATGTTTTTGGAAGTAATTTTGTTTTTTGTTTTTGCGAAAAAAAAAGTTTTTCCAAAAAAAAAATCAGAAAACAAGTTTGGGGGAAAAATCGGGAAAAAAGTTTGCGAAAAAAAATTACAGCTCCATATATACAGTTCAACATATTTAATCAAGTTTGATAAATCTATAATTAAAATTGATCGCAGAAGTATAAAAGTATAATTTTTTTGATACCTTAGCATCAAAATTTTAATCGCGAATATCATGAACACGAGTGCCAACTTTGAAAAACGGCTATCACCATTGAAATCAGCGTACTCTAATTAGCTTTACCAGTAGGGGGCCCAACTTGTTAAAATTTGCGACAAACACAGTATAATTAATAGAACCAAAAAAAAAAAAAAATTAAATTTTTTGCAATTTGTATAATTAAATATTTTGAATATTCAAAATCAGCGATTTGAAAAACATCCAGCTTAATTATATCCTAAAAAATTTATATTTGAGTTGAAATGTAATACGATAATTATTTTTAATTGAATAATTTTGCAAAATTTTATTTTTGACTTTTTCTCCAAATTGATCGAAGTGAAATTTGGCATGTGTTATATGCTCAGTTACGAAGATTTTTCCGCATACTAACCAGATCGAAATCGAAAATCAAAATTAATACATACAAAGTCTCATAAAATAAATTCAGTATTCGAAAAAAATAGAAAAAATCGCGATCACATCTCGAACTATGGCTTGAAAGTTGCATAATGGAGTAGTAATTTAAATTTTTTTTTCTAAATCGAAGGCGTCAGACTTTTTCAAAAGGTCGATTTTAATTCTTAAACGTTACTAAAGTTACTAAACGTTTTTTTTTGTTTTGTTTTCTAAAACTACATTTAAAAATGAACAAAATGATACCCTACTTTTTTAAGATATTGATATTTTTCACTAGTCAATCGTTAAATGAAAAATTTTTGTTCAAAAATGTATTTCTCAAAACCAGTTTGGAATAAAAATTGGTGTGCAAGTTGCTTTGAGTACGAACCAAACTATCAAAAATTTAGCAAAATTCAAGAGGGTCGTGCCGAAAACTCGGTGATGGAATTTCCCTTATGCAATTCAAAGCCGATCTAGCTACTTCCGTCTGTTGAATTGGTGAGCACGGATCAATTAACTTCCATGCAAATTAATGAGCAGCCTCCAGTGCAGTTTGATATTCAAAACATGCCCAATTGGTCCAGCCGTTCAAAAGTTTTGAAGGTATCTCAAAATTTTTCATAAAAGTTGATGTTTATAGAACAATTTCATAGTATATAAAATAATAATATAAAAAATCTGTAAAAATGTTAGTTAAAACTATTAAAATTTAGTTATAAATTACCTTGCAGAAAAAATTTTAGTAAGATAAAAACAGCAAAACTAAAACTCTTAAATATACATAACTTTTTGTTAGTTGTTTCTGAAGTTTTTCCGTTGAGTTGTTTTTCAAAATAATAACAGTTGTTCGTAGAAGAAAAATAATTTTTAATTTTTTTCACAAGTTATTTAAAAATTTAACTAAATAAAAATACGGATGATTTGTAACAGTCAAATTTTCTAGTTAATTTTTATTGTTTTAAAATGAAACTAAAAAAATTAACCAAAAATGGTATTTTGTAGTAAAAGTTATTTGAAATAAAAAAGCAACAATACAGTTATCCAATCTTTTTTTTAATTTTTTTGTAAAATCAGATATAAATTTAGTTCTTCGCACCATTTTGCTTGTTATTTTTATAGTAAAAATATATTAACTTTAAGTTGATTTTACAGTTTCTGATAGTCAAATATTGATGGTCAAAAACAAATAAAAAAATTTTTCAATTAAATGAAAATGTGAGTAGACCGGTTTTTAACTGAATTTTATTCGTTTTAAATTGTATTTTTAGTTAATTTTACCTTCAAAATAATTTGTGTGTAGAGTTAAATTTTAGTTAATAGAAATCAACAACTGAACTTGCTAAAGTCAGCAAAAAAGCTTCTAAATAATTAGTAAACCAAAAAACCACATAAAAAATTTAATTATGAAAAAAAGATTTTTTTTATTATTTTTTTTTTTTTTTTTTTTTTTTATATATAAAAAAGAAAACCTTAAGCTCAAGAAAATTGTGCAGTTAAAATTGAAAAAGAAGGTTAAATAAACTACAAGAATTTGAAACAATTTTATTTTTGCTATGCTTATGTTACTAATATTTAGCAAAAAAAATTTGCCAAGTTCAGCAGTTTTATCTGCAAGGTAATTTTTATGTATGTTTGAGTAGATTCTCTGTTATTTTTAGAGCTTTATTTCTATGAGTGTAGCGTCTGGTGAATACAATATTTTGTTATACATATTTTTAAACCAGACGCCTATTGATGAATAATTTTATACTTATATCCAACTTAAATTTTGTTCTGTTCAATTTTTTCGCAAATTTGTTTCATCTCATTTTTTTTTTCTTAAATCTCATAGAATTAGTCAACATGTTGTAATAACAAAAATTTTTTTTCGCCTCTATAGTGTTTTCTGATTTATTTTTTATATTACTTTTGGCAAAGCAACTGTGGTGGATATAAAAAAATTCGGTAAAACCGAATTTAATGATTTTACTTGTTTTTTAACTTACCTTGATTTTGTCTATAACCATGACGATCGGCGTTATAGAAAACGGTTAAATAGTTACCGTTAGGCATACGATACGAATAGTAACCCACAACAACTAATGATTTCTTTCCATTAATTAAAATAAAATATCCTCTTTCATAACGAGCCTGACCATCAGCCAATTCATAACGAAATTCGTAACTGCCATCCGGATAACGATAATCAAAACTATCCACGACACGATTTCCTAAATCATTAACATGATCATATTCAAAATTATTCTTTCTCTTAAGGGTACCACTGTTATCATTGGTACGTGAGGCAAATCGAGGCTCTTCTAAGGAATTTTGGGTGTATGATTGTTGGTTATTTGATTCTGGTTCTTGATATTTAACTAAAGCAGCTTGTGTAAAACACACCAACATGTTCAGCAAAAGGATACACTTGAACACTGTTTTTGTCATGATGATTTTTTTTTTTTTTTTATCTTTAATTTAAACAAATTTTAAATTTGAATTCTTAACGCACGTTTTAATCAACAAAGTATTAACAAATATTATTTTGTTATGTTTTTTTTTTTTGTTATTTTTCTTTGCAAATGGGTGGTGTGTGACTGCGTTTGTTACTGGGTGATCTTTCGGCAACTGTTTAATTTAAATTTTGCTCATACCCTTGCTTTTATAGTTTAAAAACTCAAACCAAATCTCGTCAACAACAAACGCTGACAACCCCGTATGTTAAATACTTTAAACAAATTTGTTGTTTGTAAACTCGTAGTTATTTCTACATCATCATCACCACTTAACATCAGCGGGGATACCCAGAACAGCAAAAAGGCTTCTTCAACTCTGAATTTAAATAAAATTATTTAAAATAATATAAACAATGTTTAATCATTTGCGCAAATCTCTCTCATACAACATTTCTGTGTTGGGTTTAGGATTGTAATTATTTTATATGTATAACAGAAAATTAAAAATATGTATATTAAGTTTATTATATTGTTTGTAACATGATTTTTAAACAAATTTTTACTTACAGTTTTGAAAGTATTTTGGTCCCCTTAACATAAATTAAACTAAAAAAAGTTGGAATTATTTTCGCAATATGAAGATAGAAAAAACAAGGGTCGGAGTTTGTAGATCCTGTAAGATTTAGAAATATTTGTAAAATAGTTTTTAACCAGATTTATAAATTGTTGCAATATTAAATATTCATCATGTTCTTTTACAATTTAAAAGAAAAAAAATCTATTTGATTTTATTTATTCACACCTGTTTCAGAAAAGTAGTTAAGTTTTTAATTAGAATAAAATTGAATTTTTCGGTACCCGAATTCACATAGTTTTCTTTTACACATAGGCTCAAATGTATTTCAAAAATATCCAAAAAATTTTATTTATATTATAAATAATTGTTGAACTATGAATACATAATTTTAATATTCAAAGAAATATTTCAAAACAATAAATTTCAGCATTTTTACGCAAAATACAATCCCTTTTTTTCATCCTCTAATACCTACTTTTTACAAAAAGTTGCAATAGATTTAATTTCACATAGCTTTGCTAATGTAAAGTAAATCAAGAAAAAAAATTTATAAACTATTTTTCTAAGGAGGTTTTAAAAAACAATTTTTTTACCGAACGTAAGGGTCGCCTTTTGGAATTTTTCGTTATATCTTTGGCATTTACAATATCGGAGCTTAAAGTATGATACATCTATGTTTTTATCTCGAATAGACCAATGTTTTGCTCTAAAGGCCATTGAACTCAAGTATCCTGTTCTAGAATTTACCCACCAGATCTAATGTCAGAAAATTAAAGCTCGGAAAAAATCATTAAACTTTTGCTAAGGAAATTTTTCGATAATTCCAGCAGAAAATTTTGTTATTTTTTGTTGCCGAAAGTAGGGGCATTTTTAAATTTGTATTGGATTTTTCCTTTATAGCAAAACACTGCTCTCCTCGAGGCAAAAAAAAACCAATATATCACACTTTAAATCTAACTGTAAATGCCGAAGCTATACGAAAAATTAAAAACTGCGACCCCTACGTTCGGTAAAAAATTTTCTTTTCCAAATTGCTTTGTAAAAATACTTTATTTTCGAAAGTCT
This sequence comes from Leucophora obtusa, assembly GCA_949987735.1. Lineage (NCBI taxonomy): Eukaryota > Metazoa > Arthropoda > Insecta > Diptera > Anthomyiidae > Leucophora > Leucophora obtusa. The sequence goes on from OX465297.1 coordinate 192,514,984, forward strand.
TCCGCGCACTTTTTTTTGCCTGTAAGGTGGTACGGTCTAATGCACGTGTTGTTCAGGGCAAGAGCATTTTTCTCATAACAGATTTATGTTGAATATCCTTCGATATTCATATTGTCGATTTATATATATATATATAAGTTCCCGTAGTTCCTACAAGGAACATAGGTTCTTGTCTTGGTTGACCGCTTCAATTTCGATTTGGCGGCGCCATGTGTGATGGTCTTCCTTTTCTACGGCTTCCTTGCGGATTCCATTCAATAGCTTGTCTTGCGACATCGTCAACAATTTGCCAAGAGCGGAAAGGAAAGTGAATAGAAAATAAATAAACTTATGTATTAACTATTCGTTTTTGCATATACGTTATTAAGAGGTTTTTTTGTTTTTAGACCTATAGTGAAATTTAATAAAAAATAATTTGTTCATACATATCAACCCGAGAAATCAATTTTTGAAAGACTTTTTTGTACTAACTCTAAATAATAACTAAATTAACCCTTAATGGGCAATCTTGAATTTGACTGGTTTTTGCTGGTTGTGTTAAGTTTTGGGCTTTGGTGTGTTCCGACATATGTAGTAAACTTTCATGGCCAACATTTCTGCAGAACATTTCATCCCGCCCTCATCGCATTTTAAAGGTGTTTTTTAACGATTTGGTAGAAGAGAGCCAAAAATTATCGTTGTGTGGGGGAGTTAGAGGGTTAGAGGTTAATATTCACACAAATATTTGCCTTAGTATTTTTTACAAAGTTGCTGAACATACCCTATACCCTACAATACCGATATACTATACGAACAGGCCAAAGGTGGGAAATTTTAACCACCCCTAAAATAAAATTCCGATGTGATCTTTGAAAAGCCGACACACGTATATTTTTTTTTTGTGTCCTCTACCAGAATCCATTATCAGAACCACGTAATTTTGGAAAAAGTTCGAAATTGTTGTACAGTGTAATTCATGCGTCGAAAACAGTAAACAATTTAATACATTTTTCCTATATATAAAAAATTGTGGTTCAGAATTTAGGCTGCAATCATGAAGTATATTATTTCGATTTATAACTACTTACTTCGGTTAAATTTTTTTTGTTTAGTAGGTTTGAGGTTAAGATGAAGAACAAACATTTTTTCAAAAGTTATAAACACATTAAATTTGCAAATCAGACTAGATCCAATTTCTGCCTTTTTCTATGGACAGGCTTCATCAGTGATTTTCCATTAAATTGTTTATATTTTATTGTCAGATTGTCTCTATAAGATAATTTTTTCAACAACCTGTCGGCTGTCGGAATCGAATACATGCACTCCTACATTACAAACACAACTATACTAGAGTTCGACAGCTAAGGCCACATATGGCCTTGCATATAGTGCAGCTAATTCATAGTTTCTTTTCCTATTCAGCTTTCTGTTTTTGTTTTTTTTACTTTCAGAAGTGATCAAAACAGACACATACAAACATTCTACTTTAGATATTTCGTTTATCTTCTTATTTCCTCCGTGTCACCTTTTCGCAAATGTTGCCACACTGACGTATGGTACTTACGTTCAAGAGCAGTTTAAGTTTTTATACCCTACACCACTATGTGGTCAGGGTTTTATAAGTTTGTGCTGATGTTTGTAACACCCAAAATATTAGTCCTAGACCCACTTTATAGTATACCGATCGGCTCAGAATTTTTTTTATTTCGATTTAACGATGTCCGTCTGTCTGTCTGTCTGTCCATGCATTCTTGTGCGCACTCTACAGGTCGCAAATATTAAGATATTTTGATGAAACTTGGTACACCGACTTATATCGGCCCAAGGACGACGCCCATTGATTTTAGTTAAAATCGGTCCATGTTTAGACCTAGTGCCCATATAATGGTCCCCCCAAAATTATATGGTTTATACGCTTCTGGTCGCAAATATTAAGATATTTTGATGAAATTTGGTACACAGACCTCTGTTGGCCCAAGGACGAAGCCTATTGATTTTGGTCAACATCGGTCCATGTTTAGACCTAGTGCCCATATGAGGGTCCCCCCAAAATTGGCTTGGTTGCAAACTGCTGATCGCAAATATTAAGATATATTAATGAAATTTGGTGCGGTGACTCACATTATAGAAAATTTTGACGCAACCCCCATTTTAACCTATTCGAATTTCGGATCCAAACATTAGTTGGCTTTTACCCAGATTGGTGTAGGGTATTGTATAGTCGGCATGCCCGACTTTAACCTTTTTACTCGTTTTGTTTTAATTTGTATGTAATTTTCCGTACAAAAATTTCAAAAAGGTTGCAATTTTTTGGGACCTCTAAACGAAATCTGACTACATCCTATTTTTCCATATGATTCTAGAGCACTTTATTTCGTTAAAAAACCCGAAAAATTGGGTAATTTTTGACTACACTTTTTATCCCCTAAAAATGGAACTAGGCCACTAAAACAATACGTGAAAATTATTTTTCTCCTCTACATAGGCTTTTCAGCAGTACGCGTAATGTTCTTCACTACTGCTTTCTAAAGAAGTAAGCAAAAGAATTTTTTTAGCATCTGTACTTCCTTTCGCATTTTTTTTTTTTTTTGTTTGAAAAAATATTAAATAAAACAATGTTGCCTCATTTGATAAAAATGAGGAAACATCATTTGTTAAATACGTTTGGGATTTTAGCATATTTAATTCCTTTAATGCAATTAATGTATATCCCGATAAAAATAAAATTAAAAAAAACTAATATACAAGTGCTTGTGCAAATTTAAATGTTACTGACACTTTAGAAAACATTGTTTTCTATTGTTGTTTACATCCCTCACTACATTTCTAGATCTGTCAAAACAACAGAGTGGTATATTGGAAGATGACAAAGCAAATTGTGGTAAATTCTTTGTTGTTGTTTTTGTTTTTTCTTTGATATTTTAAATGTTTAATAACGCTCCTAGACGAGAACAAGAAAATCTCATTGAGTTTGTAATTTAACTTAACAAATATTTCCAGAAATTCTAAAAACGTCGTCCCCTGACGATTTCCTTAGGCAAGAATGAAATCCGGATAGGGACATGCCTACAACGGATTATTTTTCACAATTTGTTAAATACGTGTGAGATTTTAGCATATTTAATTCCTTTAATGCAATTAATGTATATCCCGATAAAAATAAAATTAAAAATGAAAACAATTTGTTCAGTGCAAACAACTTCAATTGCAATTATATAAGACAGTGTATGAGAAACAGCAATTTGACAGTGAATGAAAAGGATTAAAAATTTTATGGTTCTTAGCCTAAAGTATCTGTAGCACTCCCATAAATCACTGCAAATTCTACTCTTCAAAAAAACTTGCCAAAGAGTTTCTTTTGTAAACACTCATAGGAATATATCTGTAAAAATATCAGAAAAAAACTCAAAATAAGTTAAAAATTACCTTGCAGAAAAATGTGCTGAAATCAGCAGATTTGTTTGGTAAATACTAGTAAAATAAAAACAGCAAAAATAAAACTTTTAATTTACAGAATTTTAGTTATATTTAAGTTAACTTTTAAGTAATTGAAAATGTCATTCTCATTCGCACATTACTCATACTTACTGATATACCTATTCGCTAGGGTGGGTCGATTTAGCAATCGAGATTGTGTCATCGATTTTTCGATAGCTTTTGGCATGAGGAAAAAAGAATTCCACTACGACATATCAAAAAAATCATTTTCGACGCTTCCAAATAAAGGGTTAACGTTGTCGGAGTTTTACAAATTTTTCCGAAAACAATCTCTTGTATCAGAGTTAAAGAAAATCGGAATTGATTTTGTTCCAGCTAGCTAAAAACACAAAAAAATAATTCTATTATTAATAATTATTGGGCAAAATCAGACTTTTCTCTAAAAATTTCAAATTTAAAACGCTGTCACTAGGGTTTATGTCCCGGGAATTCCCGGGACGGGATTCCCGGGAATCCCGCCCTTTTTTCAATCCCGCAATCCCGGGAATTTTGTGCGGGATTTCCCGGGATTTTTTTTAATCTTTTACAGAAGTTTTAGCTAGTATATTACATTTTTGGAGGCTTTACTTAAATTTAAAGCATTGATTTTTTTGAAATTAATTTTAATAAAATATTCTTGAAATTAAAAAATGCGATTTAAAATTCAATAACTAGAATAAGTATTGAAAAAATAATATTTAGCCCGATTTTTTTTATATCGGTTGAATTTGGTTTAGTTAAACCGAAAACAAATTTTATCAGCTATTACCCAGTATACCAACAAAATTTCTCGTACCTCGGAAAAAAATTGTTGTTTAAAATGATAACCTTTGGTTAAATATATATGTACAACACTTCAATATAAGTATTTCAGTTCTAAATACCTACAAAAAACTCGTCATTAAAATTAAAAAATTAGTAATATTTTCGTATTTTTTACTTCAAACAATTTCATATATTTCAATTGTATTTTTTAAATTTTATTTATTTTTAGAATAATGTATCAAATGCTTTTTAAATTATTTTGGTTTTTTTTATATGTTAATTTAAAATGCAGCTATGAAAATTAAATAATTTTTGTTTAAGTAGTTGTGGCATAAAAAATTTTTATTCAAAAATTAACTAATGAAGTTAAAAAATTATTTATTAATATTTTAGTGTCTTTTTTATAAAAAGATTTAGGCGAATTTGTCTAAAAACTTGTGTAAACAATACTCACTTTTTAGAAACAAAATATCTAGAAATATAAATTTTCTGATTCCATATTTAAGAAATAATTAAGCAAAAAATTAATCTTATTTAGTTCTGACTAAAAAACTGATCCTAAGTATCGTTTTATATCGTAATACATAAACCAGGGCTCAAATTATAAATTTGTGTAAGACGCAAACCGAAAAAATAAAGAACATGGTCTAGAATTTCTCATAAGAAACGTCTAAAACTATTTTTTTAAATCTCTTTAAAACTTCATTTTAATAAATTTGTTATTTCACCGTCCGACACAAGTTTGCACACATTAACAATTCCAATATATCCTGAAAGAAGGGATGAAAATATAACACTCATGTCTTTCACTTTTCTAAATCAATTCGTTTACCGTTTTAAAAGAGAATTAATATTTAGTTTATATATTTTAAAGAGTTTTTTTTTAATTAAGACGGCCTTCTATACAAATATATTACCATAATATAAATTCGCTATTTAAACTGTTAAACGAATTGATCTAGAAAAAGTAGAAGATATGGATATTTTATATTTAGGATTTATATTAAGTAGAATATATTAAGTAGATTTTCTCATGCGTACAACCAAAAGATGGAATTTGTCGGACATTGTTCTAATAGAAATTGGATTTTTCAAGTACAACATATGTTGGATTTATTTATTTTCTAACGAGCGGGAATTCCCGGGATCCTGGGAAATTCTAAAAAAATCCCGCTGTCCCGGGAAATGAAAAAGTCCGGGAAAAGAAAAACCCTAGCTGTCACTGTTAAGTTAAAAGAGGGATATGTGTAATTTTCAGTAGAATTATCATCTAACCAATTTTTTTTATATTTTATTTTAAAAAACTCAAAACTAGAGTTTTGCAAATTCATAAAAAAAACAAATCACATTTTTGGCCATACCTGGGACTAGGTTATCATAAGCCAAGAGAGACAAAAATTTATATCTAAATATCTGTGGATCTTAGAAATGAAACTAGAGTACAAGATTGTATATTTGTTGAAAAGATATTTTATTTTTTACGATTTTCATAATTTATCTCATTTTAACCCTACATTGGTCTGAGGAAATTGCAATTACTAAAACATTTTCCATTTCATTTTCACAATTTATCTCATTTTCATAATTTATCTCATTTTAACCCTACAATGGTCTGAGGAAATTGCAATTACTAAAACATTTTCCAACCCATTTTGAAATTTTGTACATTACCAGAAAGGTAATTCAGTCTAGATTATGATTCTATTTACATTTTCCAAAAATACGGTTACTATAGAGCCAGTATTTTGAAAGAAAGCCAAAATACTGGCTCGCCTTGTAAATCGTATTTAAAACTTCAGGGCCTATGCGGCACGTGTTCGCGTTATCCGATCGCCCTAATTTTTTGCATGGTGTATTTTTATACCCGAAGGCACATTTCTAGGGTGAGAAATGTGCCTTCAGGTATAAGTGGACCTACCATATATGGTAGGTCCACCCTAGTGTACACTGTATTGTAGAAGGGTAGTGAAAGAGTTAACAAATATTTTACCATTCTTTTCCCACTTATATACCCTGCAAAAAATTGGAAGTAGTGCGTTACAAACTACTTTCATTGCTTCCAAAGTATCCGTTAGTATATTTTTACAGCTTTTTTAGAATTACTTCTGAACGACATCCAAAAAATCACTTAAGTATTGCTTCTAAAGAGTACTTGCTCTAAAAGTGATCGTATCATTATAAAAGTTTTGTATCATTTGGCACTTGGCACTATTAATTTGTTTTTAATATTTTTGATTAATTTGTTTAATTCAATATTATTTTAATGTTAAAATTTTTAAAAATATGTATGTATAAAAAAAATGGTGAGAAATTGCTTTTTATGCAACTGTAAAAATAGTACTGAAAACAATATTAAATTGGAGTGCACCTTTTACACTTGTTTAATAAGTACTTTAATTAAAGAGAATAAGGAACAGTATCTCGCAGTAGCAAAGTGGTGTTTTTATGACAGTGAAGTTTCATATCAAAGGATAGCTCAGCGGTAGAGCGCTAGACTAGCAATCGTGAGGTCGCAAGTTCGATACCCGGTGGCAATAAAAAAACTTATGTAAAATAAAAAAAATACATATTTTTTTTGTGAAGAATTTTTTAGTTTTAATTGGTGAAAAAGAGCTTCCTTTGCACTCGTTCAAAAAGTACTGAAAAAATGTTGGAGTTGAAGTACTCCTCTCCTATGATAACTCAATGTTAAAATTATAGGTGTTTATGTTAAAAAAGTACATATAGGTCATCAATTTTAGTGCTTTTTCTACTGCTTCGGCATTTCTTTTTTTGCTGGGCCACTAAGGTAGGGCCTTGAAGTTCCATTTAACCTATAATTCTACTTATCTTTCTTTCGCGATATAAGCTCTAAATACTTTATTCACACGCTCACTCAAAATTAGTACCCAGGTGACGAAAAGAATGAAATTCTCATACAATAAATCGTATCATTCTGATGGGCCGGGCATTTGGGTGTGTGGTATTTTAGCTGGTAGTGGTAAAGTTATCGTAAAGTTTTTTTTTTAACAATATGATGAAATGTTTAATAATTATATTGCCAAACATCAACAAATAAGAGCTGAGTGAGGCCACTGTAAACAATAAAGTGTACATTATTGTTCAAATGTTGTCTTCTTTAACATTTGTGTTTAATAATTTAAATTAATTACACTAGCTTACAAAGTAATTGCACTTATCTGTGAACTGACTGTGAAAATAATATTTTTGATTTTTTTTTAATGGATCAATAATGCAGTACAATACTGAAAATGCATCGGACATGCGACCTATCGATTTTGATAGATTCTATGACGTATATCACGAATGTGAAGACTAAATTTTGAAATTAGTTCTACTTTTGAAATACTCGTAAATTTAGTTTTGCCGAAAAATAAGTATTTTCTTTTAAATTTTTTACTAATTGATTACCTCAATAAACTGTGGATAATTTTTAATATAGATTTAAAATATGGACTTTGAGCTTATACTCAAAATAATATGTCTGCTGGCTCAACAGAAAAATTTTGTAATTTAAAAAAATTTAAATTATATAAATTTTATATTTTTTCGTTTAAAATATTATTTATTGATTTTAACACATGTTTTGTCAAATTTAACAAATATAAATATAAATAAAAAGGCCCTCAAAAACCTCTTTCAAGAAATGTATCATTTATACATGTATAATTTATTTGAATCCTTTATGAACAATGAACTCGTTCCTACACTCGTAAAAATAAACCTGTACAAATACCAGAAAAAGCTGCTAAAAATTTATCAAATATTACCTTGCAGAACAATTGCAAAAATTATCAGAGTTTTTGCGAAATACTAATAAAATATGAACAGCAGCAATAAAACTGTTAAATTTATAAAATTTTAGTTATATTTAAGTTAATTTAAAATGAAAATTAATACTGTACAATCTAGGAAATCTCTACTAAAAATTACAATTTGGTTTTTGTTATTTTTAAGTTACATTTGGAATGTAAATAACAGTCTATTCTGCTAAACTCAACGGATATATTTTCTAAGAATTAGTGGACAGCTGATTTCAGAAGGCTAGATTAAAATCCAAGCCTTCTGTTTAAAATCCAATCAGCCCTGCTAAATAAAGGTTCATAATGACGGAATTCACAGTTTGTATTATATTAAGTACTAAATTAGTATTTGTCGTAAATTTGACAATTTTCAATGGGTTAAACTTTAGAAATTATACTATTTAAGTTAGCACTTAAACTGTGAATACCCCCCCCCCCCCCCCCAATGAATATTTTTGTTAACTTCGTCTTTAGTTAAGATTTTCAATCGTAGCGCTTTGAATTTGTTTTTAAAGAATTCTGATTTGTTAATTTGTTTTCAGCCAAACAAAATATTTGAAATCCAAATTATTTCTGCAAAGTTTTCATATATAAAATGAACAATACCTTATATTTAAAAATAAAGTCAACTTTTAATTATATATATTATTCTATAGTTAGGGACAAAGTTTACAAAGTTTGTTTCCTATTTAGTTTTCTTTATATTAGCTGTGTTTTCGACTTAACTATATCCGTTAACTCATAAAAAAACTCAAAGTGGATAAAAACGCGTTTAAGACGAATACTAACACATTACTTTTCGTATGCACGTTAACTTTCGACACGGATAATTATCAACGTTGAAAACTCAACGTTTATACATTTTCGCATCTAACGTAACTTATTTTCGTAACTTCCTAAAAAGTTTTGCTGACGTACGTTCGATTATAACGAAAAAATTATAAACATAACCTGTTTAAAATTTGTTTATACTACAATGGGTTTAACGTAGATTTGCTTTAAATACTTAACGTTGATAGGCATAAGACAAAATACAGCTATTGATATTTTTATTGCGATTCTCATGTTTAACAAGCCAGAATACCTGAAAAAAATCACATTTGCTTTTATTTCTCAAAATGGCTGTAGGCTAGAGTTATTTATATATTTATATCAAATACAACGATTCGTATAGGACAATCATTTGAACGTGATGTTTTAATTAATTCATAAAACAATGCAGATTTCAATTGATTATTCTTTAAAAACACGGTGAGTGGGAGTTTTTTTAAAAATCACAAATTGTACTTCAATTTATGTAAATGTTTCCGCTTTTAAGAAAATATTTTGAAATAGAAGTAACATATCGCCGACCGGCCTGCAAAATGCCACATGTTTTTTTTAATAGATTTATAGGAGAGCAAAAAAACTGTTACAAAATCTACTTTTAAGATATTCTATTGGCATCATATGCCTTAATGATGATTTTACTAAATGAGGTCCTGAATCATTAAGGCATATGATGCCAATAAAATATCTTAAAAGTAGATATTGTAACATTTTTTACGCTCTCCTGAAAATCTATTAAAAAACACATGTGACATTTTTTTATTTTATTTGGATAGAGCATACTCTTCCCTTTATGCTCTGAAAATTTTCACATGTTTTTTTGTAAAATATAGTCAAGTCATATTGTAAGCGTTAAATTTGCGAAGGCACGTAATATGGGGCAGGTAATGAAGGCTTTTTATAAGCCACAAAAGTAATCAATGTATATAAAAAATAAAAAAAAATACAAATACTAAACGAATTAAAAATTGTACGAACTATAAACATTTTTTTTGCTGTTTTCTTAAACTTTAAACGCATTTTCCCACAACCCTGACTTTAAAATCGGCTGCCACTGTACTTTCTCATACCAAATTTGTAAATACAAAAAAAAAAACTTTTTAAAAAGGCACCAACAAGGAAATTTGTAAAAAAATTCTTTTATTTTTTGTAACTTTGAATTTTTATTTTTAAACAATTTTTATATGAAAGACAACAATTTACAAACTAGTTACAAATATTTCAAACAAAAAAATTGTTGGGAATAAAATTTCAATTTAAAAGAAAATGTGATTGCTTTTACAAATTCCCATTGTTGGTGCCTACTGTTTTTTCTGTGTAGTCTTTATCGTAGCCCTTTTTTTTAATTTTGGGCAAATAAATTTTATATCCCCTAGCAAAAGTGTTTTTCTTAACTTTTTTTGAATTTTTAAGTTTGTGTGGCAACTTTGTTAAAAAACATTTTAAAAATAAAAATCGGGCCATGATAAGGACTAGAGAATTTATCTGGGTTTGAGAATCACCTTACATTTTTATTTACCGATAATTAATGAAGGCTGCATAGTGGCAGCCGATTTTGCCTTTTTCAAAAAAGGCCAATAATAATAAAATCTACAGGGTTGCCACTTACCCTGTAGATTTTGGTTGGCCGAATTTAGAACTGATAATTTTGCAAAATACTAAAAAAACATATATTTTAAATAGAAAAATAAAATTATATAAATTTTGTTATTTAAATTTTTGACAACCGTTCAGATATGCCCTTTAAAATGCTGCTGTTACAGTACATATTTACCCCCTAATTGTTTAGACTTTATATTATTTATTGGCTTCTGGTTACTGCGCGAAAAGTGTTGTCATAACAAGGATCGATGGAAGGAATTTTTTGCATTGAAATATGTCTCTCGTAATACAAAAACCCTTCGAATAATAATAATGCCTAAGCCCTTCTGAGCCTTATAGAATTTTATCTCTTAACTTAATGTCTGTTATTCTAGCATATTCGAAATTTTGTAATTTTAGTATTTATATTATTATTACCATATTTTTGATTATTACCGTATTTTATGCCCTTTATAAAAACTAATAATGCGCAGTAGGTACACCGCTAATTTGAAAATTTCCAATTAAAATAACAAAAAATATTGAGTTTACTTGTTGAAGTATACCACCTTTATTATAAAGTTTTTTTTTTAAGTGGTACTCATATAAGTCTATTCAATTCTGTAAATTTAAAGGATTTCGCAGAAAATATGATTTTTTTTGTAAGCGTAAATAAATTTAAATATACAAAAATTACCATTTACAATTTTTAAAAGCCTTGAAATACAAAATCTTTTATATTTCAGATTAAAAAAAAAGGAACTTATACCATTTTCTGTAGAAAAACTTCATATTATTATTTTTTAACCTTTGTAATTGATATATTATGTCCCTCACCAAGACTTTATATTTAACAATAAATTGTTACTCAAACCGCAACAAATCAAAGCAGAACAAAAAATCATTTTATCATAAAGACAGATATAAAGCAAAAAAAAAAAAAAATCTTTGTTACAACAACTCGAAAAGAAACAAATATACACAAACCAAATTTCTTGGGCAAAGCTATCAAGCAGAAATCTACATCAAAGTAAAATACGTGCCACTGATGTTGATGAAGTCACTGTGGGCTAGGTTTCACGGAAAGTTTTAATTATAAAAAATTTTAATTTCAATTTTGTCCTTGGTAAGCCGTAATGATTTTTACAAATATATTCCCAAAATATTTATTTTAAATAAAAATTTTGTAAAATTTTGCTTTTGATAATTATATTTTTTCTTGTATCTTTCTACCTCGCCTTTATCCCCCTGATATCGAATATGACCTACACATTTTGTAAAAAACCACAAACTAGCAATTTGCAATAGCTAAAACTGAAATTATAAGAAAAGGAAACTGTTTAAATTTGTCTCCATACACAAAGTTTTACAATAACATAAAACCAAAAATATATAACAACCCGATCGTGAAACATTTTATAGATTCTCCAGAAATTGGCGTTTTATTTTATGAATGTAATACTCCGATTTTTTTCTATAGAAAAACTTGCTATAGTTTTTCATTTGGATACCCACTGGAAACCCTTAACCAGATTCGGATATGTGATAGAGGTGAAAGAAAATGCGTGTGTATTTTTTAGCAGCCCAATCTCATGATCGGTTGTGAAGAGGCGGGGTCAAAAACAACCAAATTTCCCAACTTTAAGCGCTGGTAGCCAGCTATAAGTACCCTATGGGAAATTTTAACAAACTGTCACCGTACTGGTCCCTTTATATGAAATAGACTGGTCACTTTTACATGGCGTTATCATAGGAGGGGGAAATTAACCCCTTGTGACATGTAACAAGGGTCAATTTCCCCTTCCTATGACAACGCCATGTAAAAGTGACCAGTCTATTTCATATAAAGGGACCAGTACGGTGACAGTCTATTTCATATAAAGGGGCCAGTTCGGTGACAGTTTGTTAAAATATTGTCAGTTTGTCTTAATATTTGCGACCTGTAGAGTGCGCACAAGAATGCATGGACTGACAGACAGACGGACGGACGGATGGACAGACGGACATCATTAAATCGAAATAAAAAAAATTCTGAGCCGATCGGTATACTATAAGGTGGGTCTAGGACCAAGATTTTTTGGTGTTACAAACATCAGCACAAACTTATAATACCCTGACCACGTAGTGGTGTAGGGTATAAATAGCTATAAATGCTGTACAATCTACTAAATTTTAGTTAGATTTTCGGATTATTATTTTCAAATGAGTTCGGTTATTGGCGCAGCTACCGAGGTAGGTATCCCAATGGTTTCCCTCCGATTTGAATAATGATGGCGGAGTGTACCCTTGAGAAATTTTTCGTTATTTTTCCCATTGAAAGCTCTTTCTTCGTAACATTCAATACGCAAATCAACTTTTTAAATGCATTTGAAGATCAACAGGTATAATCATATTTTGGTTCTCAAATTAATGCATGTTTGATGTTCTTTGATATTCGCAATTTAGAAACGAAATTAACGTACACTTAAAAAAATAAGTTAGTAGAAGAATTAGTAATATATCTGGCATGTTCTAATTTTCAGCAATATATTTCCTTAAATTATGTTTTCATCAAAAGTTTTAATAACATTTTTTCACTAGTAAAATAATTTTGTCTAATGTTTTATTAATTATTGTTGCTACCAAAATTGTGGTTATAAACACCAGCAACACAATTTAATTATAGTTTATTTAAAATTATCTTTGTATATTTTTAAATTTTTAATTAAATCATGTTAACAATGTGGAAGTCCGGATATTTATATGTATGAGATTTATCAGATTTTCTGATATTAGCAATTTTTGTGTTAGTACGCTTCTGGCAAAAATTTTGCCCAGTCAGCAAACTTAATTGGTTTAAACTACCTCCTCTCACGATATAGACATTTAAAATTACCTAATTTATAATTAAAGGCTGGTTTAAACTATAAGATTTTCGGTACGATTTTGCATTAGTACACATGCAAAACATATAGGCAAGGTTGCAAAATCTTTCCGAAAATCTTATAGTGTAAACCAGTCTTAAGTGATACTAAACAAAATGATTTCTTTATTTACGTTTAGTTTTTACTATTATTTTAAATTTCAAAACACATCAAATAGAAACTTTGATAAAATAGTATAAAATAGTAAATAAACGGACCAAATTTTTGTCAACTTATTTCGAACATATTCCACTGTGCAAAAACTGCTATATTCCAAAATAGCTGTAGTGCGGCCGTATATTCGGTTTGGGACCCGTTTTCGATGAAAATGCAAAATTTTTAACGAATAATTTCCGAAACGGAGACTTTTGAAAATTTTCTATTTTCATGTTGAAGAAACATAGTTGTACGAGTAGTATTGTATAGAAAACACATATAAATTCATACATTCAGGGAACTTCTGGAGTCAGGATTGTTTAGTTGTTTGAGTAGTTTTTCGGGTTTTTTTTTTTAATTTCTTATTATCTATACCACCACATAGAGAGGGTGTAGTGAGTTTGCGCTGATGTTTGCAACACAAGCAAATACTTTAGTTAGCCTTATAGTACCAATGCTATAATATACCGATCGATTAAGAATCACTTTTTGATTCAATTTAGCCATGTCCGTCTGTCCGTTTATCGGACTATCTGTTTGTGTATCTGTCTGTATTAATGTCGATGTATTCTAGAGGTGGCAAATAATACGATATTTTTATGAAATTTGATGACTTTGTCCCCGCATAAATGTCCCCCAAAATATTTCTCATTAGGTCACAAATATGAAGACACAAGGCAATTTTAACCCATTAAAATTTTGGATCCCAACATTAGTTGCCACAAGGCTACCAGTGTAGAAAGGGTAGTGAATAGTACCAGTACTGATATAAACTTTCTGCATTACTTTAAAACATATAATAATGAGTTTCTTACAATTAGTTACTTTTTCCATTATTTCATAAAGAAATTTTATACGTTACTAACAATGAGTATAGAGTAATATTCTGGATTCTTTGTTTATTTTTGTTTTGAAGATATGTTTTCAGACTCAATATTTTTTAACTCTGTTGAGGCTATACATTACCACATATCTTTTATTTTTTGTATGCTGGTGCATCACCATTTGCAGCAACAGAGTATAGAAACTGTAATGACTTGTCAATATTTTTTGGGCTACCAGTAATGACACCGACTTACTTTCTGCATTATTTTAAAACATGTAATAATAAGTTACTAAAAGCTAATTTTCCATTATTTCAAAACAAAAAATAATGCGTTGCCTATAATGACTTATTTTTAGCATTATTCCATATGTAAAGTATATTCATTACTTTTGCAAATATTGATAAAAATATATTAAAGCACATATTTTTCTTTAATTTTTGGTATGCTGGTTTTTAAGTAGCGCTCATTACTTTGCTCAACATTCCCATATAAAAGTAACAAGAAAAGTAACTAGTTATTACACACAGAAAACAGATTCATTTTGACAACCGAATTTGGTTGCAATCGAAATATTTGGTTGTAGCGATTAAGTATGCTCCTGTCATAATTCAAATATATTATTTCAACCAATATTTTGCTATATTAACCAAATTTCTGTTGCCGCAAACAAATATATCGGTGGCTCCAACTAAATAATTCGTTTGGCAAAAAATTCGGTTGTTACAGTGAATCTGTTTTCTCTGTGCATTACCAAGTATTGGGTTATGTAAATTTATATTTGGTAATTACTTTCTACATTGAAAGGTGTAGGGTACGCCAACATGCTAGACTTTAAATTTCATTTTCCTAAAGCCGAGCACATACGGTCAATATAATTTAATTAAATTTTATTGATCTTTTCACACACACTTTCAATGTTATTAGGTAAATATGAGTTAAAATTAAATTGATCAATATTTTCCATCCTATGAAAAAGTGCAAAATTTTGCAGATTTTAAAATAAAGCCACGTTGAAAGTGATTACGTTTTTATTTTGCAATAATTTATATGCTTTTTAAGTTTATTTTTTTATTTTTCAACAACAAAAAACAAATTTAAAAAAACTAACATTTCAATAATATTAACTTTTAAATAATATGAAATTGAAAAACAAAAATTCAAAACATTTTGAATTTTTCAATTTAATTGATAAACATTCAATATAGGTTCATAGGTTTAATATTGATCCATAATATTGAACGTGTATGCCCTACTTAACAAATACTTTTTGTTTTATTTTCTAAAATTTTACATAATTATAAAGAGAAATATTAAAAATAATGATAAACAAAAAAGTTACGGATTTGGTTTTGGTTGCGGCCGAATATTCGGTTTCGGCATTTACAAAAAAATATTACGGTTGAACTCTACCAATAGCTACATTAATGCTACAATGATGTCGGTTTTATACTTTATAAAAAAAATTGTTGTGATTGCTAATTCAGCTTTAGTATCTGCTGCCATGAATGTGGTTTGAGGCTGTGCAGTGGAAAGATTTAAAGCTCTCGTTGCTGCTTCTGATGTAGTTGATGACGATTTAACCAACTAACCAAGAAATATGTCAACGGTATGCTGTTCGTCACGTGTTTGACGCAGATTTTATCATATTTTTCATTTAGCATTTTTGGTAGTTGTATTTTTCTCTTGGTAACCCTGCAAAAAAAGAACAAACACTTTTTTAAACATGACTTTTTCTCTGCATTCAAAATTAAAATACTACAACTACAACAACACAAAAAACTTGACGCACAAGCATAATATTCTAAGTAAATATATAAAAATTTAGTAAATTTTCAATGGTATCGGTGTTTCCATTACTGAATTTAACACGTGTGTATTGTATTGTATGTATTTAAATACATACGAAATTTTACTTGAAAACTGGACCACTAACGTTTCATTAAGTGCAATGGTTCATTTTATTTTTAACTGTCAATAAAATGAACCACAAATTAGTCAGAACAACCAACACAAAAATTACTTGTTTACATTTTTTTTTTAATTTTTTTAATAAAATGACTGATTAAAATAAATATTACGAATTCTCAGTAATTTATGTTTTAATTTTTTTTTTTTAATTGCTTACGAATGTAGTTAAAATTTACATTTCTTCTATAAATGAATGTTATATTCACTTAAATACTACTTAAACAAATAAAAAATTCTGATTGCAGAAATTTCTGGAAAAAAATTACCGATAATTCTTGTATCTACGATTTTGATGGCAAAAAGTATCTAAATATATTTTTTTTAAATATCAGCTAATTCTGTGTTTTTGATTGGGAAAATGACTAATGGTTTCCTAGGAAGATATTTTGTTGGAATCTGAGGGTCAGTTTTATAGTTATCTAAGATCAAATTTTGTCTTAAATATTTCTTAAATAAGAAATCTTGTTTGAAAAATTCTTATTTAAGAAATATTTAAGAAGCAAGTTGATCTTAGTTCTAATTATAAAACTGTCCTAAGAGTTTTTTTTTAAGAAAAATTAAAAAATTAAAATAACAGATTTATCCAATAAGCATCTAAAGGCATTTGGGAGTAATTTTTGAAATGACAAAATTGTAAGTATAGTGTCGAAAGTGTTTTTTAATATTAAAGCCCGATTACTGAATGTCCAGTTAGCTGTTAACTGGCACTTTAACTGACGCATTCGTTGTTGTTTCCCATATAAAATTTGAATTTAACTGTCGGCTAAATTTTAACTGAACATTCAGTAATCGGGCCTAAGAATCTAAAAATTAGCAAATACATAATCGAACATAAATTGGTCCCTTGCCCACCCCAGAAAAATGGTCTAGGTACGCCTATGGTTTTGTCAGTAGTGTTTTCTATAAATGAACAACCTTTCTTATAATTAAAGGAATCAAATGTGCTAAAATCCCAAACGTATTTAACAAATTGTGAAAAATAATCCGTTGTAGGCATGTCCCTATCCGGATTTCATTCTTGCCTAAGGAAATCGTCAGGGGACGACGTTTTT
Source organism: Leucophora obtusa (assembly GCA_949987735.1). Lineage (NCBI taxonomy): Eukaryota > Metazoa > Arthropoda > Insecta > Diptera > Anthomyiidae > Leucophora > Leucophora obtusa. The sequence goes on from OX465297.1 coordinate 192,532,323, forward strand.
AGAATTTCCGGAAATACTTGTTAAGTTAAATTACAAACTCAATGAGAATTTCTTGTTCTCGTCTAGGAGCGTTATTAAACATTTAAAATATCAAAGAAAACCAAAAATAACAACAAAAAATTTACCACAATTTGTTTTGTCATCCTCCAATATACTACTCTGTTGTTCTGACAGATCTAGCAATGCAGTGACATTTATTCATGTATAAAAAATTAATTTATAAATATTATCAATTTTATTAGTTTGACATATATTACCCAATTATTTTTGTAAGACATACATTGTTTTTTTTTTTTTGTAAAATTCCTAAATAGTGAATTAAAAGTCTGTCATGTGCACTCAAAATTCAGTAAAGTACTAGCAAACTACTAAATTTTTTATTAAATGAATTGGGATATTACCAAAAAATAAAATCCAAAGGCTATGCCAACGTTGGCAAATAACTACGGCCAATCGTGTATTGGTGTTATCATTTCGACAACATGACACTAAAGTAAAATCTACCGTCTCCAATACCGGGCATAAATTGTGCCGTTTGTATTTTTCTACCTGGGTAGTCATGCTTTTTGA